>CAJNDS010000491.1:522822-862376 GCA_905221605.1 Symbiodinium natans | reverse complement strand
AGACACACACAGACACACACAGACACACACAGACACACACAGACACCCACAGACACACACAGACACACACAGACACACACAGACACACACAGACACACACAGACACACACAGACACACACAGACACACACAGACACACACAGACACACACAGACACACCCAGACACACACAGACACACCCAGACACACCCAGACACACCCAGACACACCCAGACACACACACAGACACACACACAGACACAACAAAGACACACACACAGACACACACCAGACACACACACAGACACCACACAGACCACACACGACACACACACACACACAGGACACACACACACACAGACCACACACACACACACAGACACACACACACACCGACACACACACACAGACACACACACACACAGACACCCACAAACACAGACACACACACACCACAGACACACACAACACACACAGGACACACACCCACACAAACACACAGACACACACACGAACACCCCACACACAGACACACCCACAGGACACACACACACAGGACACAACACACAGAAACACACACACAGACAAACACACAGGACACACACACAGACACACACACAGACACCACACACCGACCCACACACACACAGACACACACCAACAGGGAACACACCACAGGACACACACACACAGACACACACACACACACCAGACACACACACACACAGACACACACACACACAGACACACACACACACAGACACACACACAGACACACACACACACAGACACACACACACACAGACACACACACACACACACAGACACACACACAGACACACACACAGACACACACACAGACACACACACACACACACACACACAGAGAGACAGACAGACAGACTCACACACACAGACTCACACACACAGACTCACACACACACACACACAGACAGACAGACAGACAGACAGACAGACAGACAGACAGACAGACAGACAGACACACAGACACGCAGACACACAGACACAGAGAGAGAGAGAGAGAGGATTTAGCAGCTTCTTCTTGATGCATCGTTGCAAGCAACACTCTAGTTTAGGGTGGCAAGGTATCTTGTGACTGGTCTTTCTAGGCAGGCAAGGGAAGCCGTAAACCAAGAAAAGCGCGAATTGGGGACGTTCAGGGTTCAGGGTTCCCTAAACCCTGAAGAATAAACCCTAAACCCTAAACCCTCCAGGTTCAGGGTTTAGGGTCACGGGTGGCCACCGTGGCCTGCACTGGCACCAGGCTGCCTGCAACTGGGGGAGAGGCGGGGGTGAGGGGAGGGGTTTAGGGGTTTAGGGGTTTAGGGTTTAGGGTTTAGGGTTTAGGGTTTAGGAGGGGATGGGAGGGGAGAAGAGGGGGGAGCGGAGGCTTGCAAAACCCTAAGCCCGAGACCCTGCCCCAGAACGACATGCGTTGGATCCCAGGTGCTTCGTGTCCAGCAAGGGACCCTAGCCCTAAAACCTTTGGACGAAAATGGTGAATCTGAGAATCAACATCGTAGTACGGTATTCATGTCGCTCGCCATAGTAGCAAGGGAATAAGGGTACCTGTTTCATCTTGGCCAGATTGGGTTTTATTGGATTGGCTGGATGAGAAAGTGCTTGGTGCTTGAAGATTGAACCCAGCATTTGAACTTTACTGTAGTCTTTGCAACCAAGTTCGAACCACCAATCCACAAAGAAATCAAGAAACCTCTTTCTGGGGCGTCCTACTTGTTTACTATGGGGGCCTTTAATGATTATAATGCGTCTTTTTGCGGAACATGAGACTAGGATTGCCCGTAAAACCCTTTGAACAACATCCTGAGTATGATCCTCTTAAACCCAGTAAAGGAACATCTAAATGTCCCAAGGGCCTACAACCCTAAACCCTAAACCCTAAACCCTGAACCCTGAACCCTGAACCCTGAACCCTGAACCCTAAACCCTTCCTACCGAGGGGAGAATACGATGCGGAATTCTTCGGCCCTCTATAGTACGCGACGCTCCCATGGGGTGCCTGCGGACTCGTCCTGCACAAAAAGCTCCGCCAGGCTCGCCGATGCATCAAGGCTCGACAGCAGCGTGTCCTGAACAGGGGCGCTAAGGGTTCAGGGTTTAGGGTTTAGGGTTTAGGGTTCGGGGGGGTTTAGGGATTCGGGTTTCCGTAACGTAACTGGAGCAGACCTGCAATGAGTCGCGACATCCGCCGGATGTATGTGCTGCCGCTTCTAGAGACCCACAACCCTCCACCCTCAACCCTAAACCCTAGACCCTAAACCTTAAAGAGCCGGCAACCGTATGCACGGGTCCTTCGGCAACGCTATGGCAACCTCGTCTCTTGTTGCGCTGTGAACACCACAGGTCAAGGATGGGTGGGGTGGTGAAGCAGAAGCAGAGGTTCGCTTTTTCCCTGTAGACTTACGAAGTCAAACGAGCTCCGAAGTAGTGTGCATTTGGTATGAGAATGGTTTGGAGCTTGGGGCGCTTGGGTTTGGAGCTCGTGAAGCCAAACTGGCGCGAGTTGCATGGCCGGGCTCGGCTTGTGTTTACTCGGGACCCTAAACCCTAAACCCTAAACCCTAAACCCTAAACCCTAAACCCTAAACCCTAAACCCTAGGCCCCTGGCTTCTACCATCCTTGCCTCACCTTTTTGTGTCACCACAAGCAATCGTGACCTCAGGCCAAACCCAAAACCCCCAACCCTTACCCCTAAAGCCTGGGGAGCGGAAAGGTGGCGGGGGGCTGGGTTACCCCTAAACCCTAAACCCTAAACCCTAAACCCGAAACCCTAAACCCTAAACCCTAAACCCTAAACCCTAAACCGGTTTAGGGTTTAGGGTTTAGGGTTTAGGGTTTTGGATTTTTGTTTAAATATGGGATCTGCCAGGGTGGGGGGGTTAGGGCTTGTGGTTTGGGTTAGGGTTTAGGGTTTAGGGTTTAAGGTCTAAGGTTTAGGGTTGGGGGGGGGGGGGGGCACAACCCATGACACCCAAGCAATCCTTTTGGAACCATGCTAGGGTTTGGGGGGGGGGCGGGTCCCTTCCAAAGCTCCCTCAAACCCCCCAAACTCTCCCAAACCCTGAATCCTGAACCCTAAACCTTAGCTTTGGAGTAAACCCTGAAAAAAAAGTATATACTTTTTAGGTATAAGTAGCTTTAATAGGAACCCAGAACCAACAAAAGTATTAAAGTATGGTACTCCAAGAACCCTAAACCCTAAACTCCCTTTACCCTCCAGACTCCATAAGCCTCCCCCTGGACCCTAACTCAAGGTCTCCGCACCTGTGGCCAGGAGCTCACGCAAAGAAGCGCCACCTGATGTTTGTGTGGTTTAGGGTTTGGGGTTTAGGGTTTAGGGTTTGGGGTTTGGGGTTTGGGATACCTTTTCAGGGCTCTGGGGTTTAGGGATGATGTAGGCTTGGTGGGGTTGAGGAATTGAGGTGTTTAGGTTTCTGAGGGATGAGTTTAGAGCTCTGGGAGTTTTCAGGGTTTCTGCATGCCGACGCTCCGGGTTTGGGGTTGTCGGTTCAGCAGTGTGAGCGAGTTTCTGGCTTTTTAAAGGTTTGGGGCCCCAAACCCGAAATAAATCCTTCTCAACCAAAGCCCTAAAGGATTCAGATTCAGGAGCAACCCCCACCCGCAATACCAACACCCTAATTAAACCCGAAACCCTACTGAGTTATCTTTCCCTTAAAAGGAGAGAATGGAAACTAACAACTGTCCCAAAAGCACCACCAAGCCTGAACTTGCCTAAGCCCCAAACCCTAAGCCCTAAGCCCTAAAACTTAAACCCTAAACCCTGAGCCCTAAAACCTAAACCTTAAACCCTGAGCCCTAAACCCTGAGCCCTAAACCCTAAGCCCTAAACCTAAACCCTAAACCCTAAACCCTCAGCCCTAAGCCCTAAGCCTAAAACCCTAAACCCTACACCCTAAGCCCTAAAATCCTAAATCCTACACCCTAAGCCCTAAAATCCTAAAACCTACAAAGGAATTGCCAGCCCGGCGACCGTGGTGGGACCCGCCAAGCGGTCGACGTCTCTGGTGAACACGTCGTCGAATCTGGGCTGGGTGGAGGCCAGGCCCTCCAAGACAATTAGGGTGTAGGAATGAGGGCTTAGGGTTTAGGGTTTAGGGTTTAGGGTTTAGGGTTTAGGGGGAGAAATCTCTGCACCTTGGCGCGGTGGCTGAGAATTGTGTTGCCTCATTCCGGTGTTCAGAGACAATGCAGATAAGGGTCCGCACCCACCCACGCACCCCACATACAGAGGAACAAGGGCAGGAGCAAGAAAGAAAAGCCAGCGCTGTTTGGGGTAGCTCTATCGCCGTCCTCTCAGACCCGAAACCCGAAACCCGAAACCCGAAACGCGAAACCCTAAACCCTAAACCCTAAGCCCTAAGCCCTCAACCCTAAACACCTGTTCGCCTCCGCCAAGCTTCCGAAGAACGCACAGCCAATCTCTGCCTCAAACCTTAAACCTTAAACCCTAAACCCTAAACCCCTAAACCCCCAAACCCTAAACCGCAAGCCCTAAACCCGAAACCCTAAACCCTAAACCCTAGACGGGCCTCGACCTGTCGCGCACCATGCAGGAGTCTTCCAGCTGCTGCAGGAGATGCCTGCCTTGGGTTTAGGGTTTAGGGTTTAGGGTTTAGGGTTTAGGATTTAGGGTTTAGCGGTTAGGGGCTAGGGGTTTAGGGGCGTTAGAGCATTTGGGGGGTTAGGGGTTTAGGGGTTTAGGGGCTTTAAGAGGCTTTGGGGGGTTAGGGGCTTAGGGGCTTCTAGAGGCTTTGGGGGGTTAGGGGTTTGGGGGGTTTAGGGTTGAGGGTTCGGGGTTAGGGGCTTTAGGGGTTTACTAGTTCATGGTGGGATAGGACTACAAACTTAAACTTCTCTTCCTCATTGCGTTTAAGTGCCCTTACACATGTAAACTGTTACCCCACTATGACAAAGCTCAGGGGCTTTAGGGGCTTTAGGGGCTTTAGGGCGTTTACGGGTTTAGAAGGCTTGCGAGGTTTGGGGAGTTTCTGGGGAGTTTCGGGTTTAGGGTTCAGGGTTGTTTACAGGAGTTGATGTAAAGGGTTTGGGGGGGGGGGGGTGTATGTCTACGCCCTACGCTCAAATTCCTAAAGAAAATACATGCAGAGCCCAATCCCCTCAATTTAGGAATATACCTTAAACTTTAAAGGGTTTCTGAATATGATTTGAGGTATATTCCTTATTTTAGGTTTATTGGGCTCAATGGGTGCTTCGGATCGAATGTCCCAAGCATTTACTTGGTTAATGCTGTTTCTGATAGAAATCTTTTCAAGCTGCTCTGGTACACCCCTGGACCCTAAACCCTCCTCAATGCCAAATTTGACCAAAACCCTGAAACCTTGAGACCCTAAGCAGTCTGATCCCTAAACCATTTACTATAACCCCCGAAACCCTAAAACCCTAAACCCGAAATCGTGAACCCTAAACCCTATACGCTTAACCCTATAGACCCAAAACCCAGATCCTATGAAGCCACTGCGCCCCCTAAAATCTCTAAACCCCCAACCCCTCTAAACCCTCTAAACCTTGGAAAGCCTATCAAGCTTCGAGAGCCCTAAACCCTAAACTCTAAACACTAAACCCTAACCCTAAACCCTAAACCCTGGAGAGTCGAGTCAGGGCTTCCCCCCCCCCCCCTGTTCGGGCCGCGCGGCGCATGTCTGCGAGCTCGTGTAAGGCGTTGGCTCGCAAGTGCTCGTCCTTGATCTTAGGGTTTAGGGTTTAGGGTTTAGAGTTTAGGGTTTATAAGGAGGGACCGGCCCATGAACCTCCAAGTAAGCTTTGCAAATGGTCTATAAGGTCCACTGGGTTTTGGGTCGAAGGTCTGTAGGGTCTTTTGGGTCTATACGGTCTAGAGGGTTTAGAGTTTTGGGGTTTAGTGTTTAGGGTTTGGGGTGTTTTGGGGTTTAGGGCTTAGGGGGCTTAAGGGTTTATGCAAGTGCAAGTGGGGTTATCAGTAGCGTACCTTCGGTTTATAATTATACATATAAATATACGTATAAAATATACAACCTTGTTACTTATAGCCCTACTTTGCAACTACTCATGAACCTACAAGAAATGGATTCGGGGTTTTGGGGTTTAGGGTTCCGGGGTTCGGGTTTGGGGGCTAATTTTCAGTTAGGGGGCTTCGGGTTTCTTAGGGGGTTTGGGGAGCTTATGTGTTGGGGCTTTAGGGTTTAGGGTTTAGGGTGTTGGGGGTTTGGGGGTCTTAGCTCAGAGGGTCTTAAGAGAGGCTCAGAGAGGCTTAGGGGGAGCGTGCGCGGGCTCTGCCGGTACCAGCGACAACCCCAAACCCTAAACCCTAAACCCTAAACCCTGAACCCTAAACCCTAAACCCTAAACCCCAAAAAAATGGGAGGTCCCGAAGCTCTAACTCAGACGGCCCCTCACCTCCTAAGCCCTCAAAAAAGACCTGAACCCGTAGCTACTACTTGCTTAAGAACCTCCCAAAAAGACAGAAAAGTAATCCCCATATTACCCTAAACCCTAAACCCTAAACCCTAAACCCTAAACCCTAAACCCTAGTAAGGAAGATGTTTGAGTGGTCCTGAAGCACATGGTCCAGTTAACCCGTAGTTAACCCGCAAAACCACAGAGACCCGAAACCTGAAACCGCCCCCCCTGGCCCAAAAACCTCAAACCCCATGCACTGGTGGGCCCCTACAAGCCGCATCCTAAGCCCTAAACCCTACACCCTAAACCCTCAACCCTCAGCCCTCAACCCTAAGCCCTCAACCCTCAACCCTCAACCCTGCAGGGTTCAGGGTTTAGGGTGAAGTTTCAAGGTTTAGGGTTGAGGGTCATAACAACCTTTCTCAGGGAACCAGTAGTTTCAGGGTCCCTTGGTATGGGCCCTGAAGAGGAGACCCCGTATATCCTTATATACCCCCTACAACCCAAGGGCCCACACTTCAGAAGGTACGGGACCACACCAAGGGCCTGTATAGCTACACTTAGAGCCTCAAAAAGCGTGGAGGAGCCCCTAAACCCTAAGCCCTTACAGCCCTAAACCCTCAACCCTAAACCCTAAACCCCAAACCCTAAACCCTAAACCCTAAGCCCTAAGCCCTAAGCCCAGAAGGCATATGTCAGTTGCGTCCTCACAGAGCCTTCGTCGATTTCGGGCGTCCCGCCAAAGCCCAAAGCTCCTGTAAGGGTCGAGGCTTGGGTTTAGGGTTTAGGGTTTAGGGTCTAGGGTTTACGGTTTAGGGGGTTTAGGGGGTTTAGGGTTTAGGGTTTAGGGATTAGCGTTTTGGGTGTAGGGCTCAGGGTTTCCGGCGATAATTAGGGGCGTATCCCTACTTTGGAGTAGGCCCTGGAAAACAGTAAATACTTTTTAGGTGGAAGTGGCGACAACAGGAACCCAGAGCCGAAAAAAGTAGTAAAGCATAGTACTCCAAAACCCAGTTCTAGAGGGTTTTGGGGGTCCAGAGGTTTGCCAGCTCAAGGGTTTGTGGTTTAGGGTCTAGGGCATAGGGGGCTAGCGTCTGCAGCAGGATTTCGGGAAGAATGGAAGGAAAGGACTTGCAGCGATGTGGCGTGCCTGGGGGGTGTAGGGATTACAGTACCCACTTGGGCTTCTTCGCTGATGCCTGGGTATGTGGAGTCCTTCTAAACCCTCACCCTAGAGCGGGAACTTGGCCTGAACCTATATGCCTCCAATGCACTACACCTAGCACAAATGTTTGTCACCAAACCACACAAAAGCCCGATAAGCCCGATGAGCCCGATAAACAAAATTCCTCTGAGGCTCTGCAAAATCACTCTAAAATGCTAGACCCTCAACCCTAAACCCTAGACCCAAAACCCTGAAAACCCCCTCACCCCCCCAAAAGCAGGGGCTTGCCTCAGGACGGCAAGGACATCGGAGCAGCCTGTGGTGAGTGCTCGGGAGGAACTTCGGGGTTGTGGGATTTAAGGCTTAGGGTTTAGGGTTCAGGGTTGAGGGTTTAGGTTTAAGAGCAGTTACTTTACTTGGGCTGTTTGAGTGAAAGCAATTTTGCGACGATAAGAGGAATTACTTACTGTCAGCGATTTCTGTTGGTGTGTTCCATGAACCCCTGGCTTCAGCCTGACGGCGTTAGGGCTAGGTGCTCGGTGGCGAGTTCTTTGGGGCATTTGGGGGTTCAGGGCCCCTCCCCCGAAAAACCTCAACCCTGAACCCTGAACCCTAGAAACCTAAACCCTAAACCCTAAAAACTCAGGAGCCGAAGCTGTTTGGGGATTTAGGGGTTCAGGGCTTAGCCGAAACCCGAAAACGATAGGAGCCTAAGAAACCCGAAGAAACCTTAAACCTAAACCCTACACCCTCAACCCTAAACCCTAGACCCTCAGCCCCACGTTTCCTGGCTGCAGCCACGCAGCAGAGTCCACCAAAGGAGAGTGCCTGAGTTTGGCGCAAAGGAGATTCAGGTTTCGGGTTTACCCAAAGACTCCTATGTAGTGCCTTTTTTGGGTTAGTATGCTAAAATCCCCTATACCTAACCCAAAAAGGAACTACTTAGGAGCCTTTGGGTAGGGCTTAAGGCTTCGGGAGTGTTGAGGGTTTTGCAAGTCTTCGGGAGTCTTGCAGGGCTTAGGGTTTAGGGTTTAGGGTTTCTAAACCCTAAACCCTAAACCCTAAACCCTAAACCCTAAACCCTAAACCCTAAACCCTAGGGCTGATTGGGGTGTACAGGGCGAAGATGGCTTGCACTCTTTACAGGGCTCATTGAGCTAGAATTTTACGAAGAAGCTTAGCAAGGAGCAGTAGGACGAGCTTCATGCAGTTTGACCGTGATGCTGCGAAGGGCTTTGCTAGCAGCTGCCGAGTGGGGAATCTCCAATTGTGCCAAAACACCGTGATGACGCGCAGCACTCAAACTCAAGCTACTTGGAGGATCATGGGTACTTATATCCCAATTATGTTGTGTTTTAGGACTTAGGGGGGCTTATAAGTACGGCGATAACTGAGCTATAGGTACCGATGAACCTCCAAGTAGACAACATCTGCCAAATTCGGAGCTTGCACCAGGTCCTAAATCCCTAAACCCCTAAACCCTAAAAAACCTAAAAACCCGAAATCCCGAAACCCCTTCAGGGGGAACCCTAAACCCTAAATCCCGAGTTTCCTAAATCCCTAGATCCCTAAACCCTAAACCCCACACCCAACCCTAGAACCCCTCAGGGGAAACCCTAACCCTGAACCCTACATCCCACATTCCCTGCATCCCTAGATCCCTAAACTGCAAACCCTAAACCAGAAATCCCTAAGTCCCTACATCCCTCAACCCGAAACCCCCTGAGGGGAGGGCCTCTGACAGGCGCCTGTGCCGGCGCTTCGCCTCGAACTTCTGCGCCTCCGGGCCCAAGACGCCTCGCCGCCCGAGCTGCGGGCTTCGGGATTGAGGGTTTAGGGTTTAAATCCGAAACCTGAAGCCCGAAACCCGAAACCCTAAAGTTTAGGGTTTCGGGTTTCAGGTTTCGGATTTAGGATTTAGGGTTTAGGGTGTAGTTTCGGGTTTCGGGCTTAAGGTTTAGGGCTTCCAAGGCTTTAGGGTGCTTCTCAGTTTTAGGGTTTAGGGGTTAGATTGCTTGGAAGCCCTTTTTACTTGGTAGGTCGGGTTAGTCAGGTGGGTTCTGGAGAGTAGCATTGGGTTTCTAGAACCCTAAACCCTAAACCCTATACCCTAAACCCTAAACCCTAAAGGGGATACGAAGTACAGTAGACTTACCAAGGCAAAAGAGCTTCAAAGGAGGGCTTTCGGGCGCGCCCCGGCCTCCGCCCAAAGGCCAGCTGTTGATGACGAGCGCCGCGGTTGTAGTGGCAGCCACCTTCAACAATGTAAAAACTCCTATAAACCTAAACTACTATCTGCTCAATGAGAATAAAGAATCACGATCCCCTGTACTGCCGTTATAAGAAAGACTTTTTGGATTTGTTCTTTCGTTGGGGGGAGGGGCGGGCGAGGGGGTTCTTAAGCAAATAGAAGTAAAACTAAAACCTAAACCCCAAACAACCCTAAGCCCTTATCGGACCACGATGACCCTTAAAAACCCTAAACCCTGAACCCTGAACCCTAGACCCTAGACCCTAGACCCTAGACCCTAAACCCTAAACCCTAAACCCTAAACGTTGACCAGACCTCCACATCATGTGGTCTCTATGCAGGGCTTTGCATCTTTCGCTCTGTCCCGTCTGCACGCGGGATGCTCTTGCAGGACGTTCTTGGCAGGCGTGCGTGGCTATAAGCAACAAAACGCGCAACCCTGTCCCCTATTTGGCCGCATTACCCCTGAACCCTCAACTAGACCTAAGGTTCTAAGGGGAGTTTAAGGGAACCTAAGCCCTCCAAAAGAGGGAATCATAGAGCCTACTCTGGAGTCCTAGCCCCATATACCCCCCAAACCCTAACCCCTAAACCCTAAACCCTAAACCCTAAACCCTCAACCCTTATGATCTCTTGGCCGCACGTGTGGCCTCCTGTCGAGCTGAAAGCCTTCTAGGTTGCCCCTGTAAAGGTTCCCTAAGAGCCTACATCACGCTTGAGGGTTTAGGGTTTATATGGGTTTAGGGTTTAGGGTTTAGGGTTTAGGAATACAGGAGGCAAAAACAATCCATTCACAAAGGGAACAGAGCAGACGAAACGCGAAGGAAACAAAGGCAACCACAAACCAACATACAAAGCAAACGCAATAGATGACAACAAGGAATAACATGGGAAACGAATAAGGGGCATGAAGCCGTGAAAATATACGTTGTTGCTCCATTTTTGTGCACTTCACTACTTGGGAAAATTCAAACAGAGGGAACCTTTGGTTTGCCTTTTCTTCGCCCTTTTCCCGTAGGGAAAGTGCAAGATACAGGCCCTAAACCCTAGGCCCTAAACCAGGGATTTGGCATCCAGGGGTGGGAACGGGGGGGGGAGCCTTGTTGTTCGCTTTTTTCTGCTGGCTTACCTTTTTAGTGCCCTACTTCAAATTTCCCGGAAGTGTTTGAAGTGAACGTTCTTCTCTGAAGGCCATCGTATCGCTGTTGTTCGGAAAAAAGGTTTACAGAATACGCCCAGTCTTTAACCCCAAACCTTAAAACCTGAAATCCTAAGTCCCTAAACCCTAAGGCCTAAACCCCAAAACCTGAATTTAAACCCAAACCTTAAACCTGAAATCCTAAACCCTAAGGCCTAAACCCCAAAACCTGAAACCAAGTCCTTGCCTCTAAGAAGGGCTCGCCGAGGGCAGCGCCGACCAGCAGATTCCTGACTCATGGGGCTTGGGAGAAGGGTTGAGGGTTTAGGGATGAGGGTTTAGTTTTATCTTTATCTGAAATCCCCAAATGCTGGACGAGTAACATCCTCTAGAATGTGAAACACCAAGGGTCTCAAGCTCGGGGTTTAAGGCCCTACCCCGCCAAGTGGCATGAACATGCAACTCAAATTATGGCCCCTTGCCTGGGCCGTGGGCCAACAGGGGATGATACATAGGATAAACCCTAAACCCTAAACCCTAAACCCTAAACCCTAAACCCTAGACTTCAGGGTGCAGAGTGTGGCATAAATAATCCCAAACCCCGACATCCCCAGATCCTTCCCCTCAACTTCCCCAGAACGCGAAGACCACCAACCCCTAAACCCCCAAACCCCCTTCCCCCAGCTCCCCCAAAATACTAGACCCAAGAGAACCCTAGGAATAGTTCTAAGGGAACCGAAACCCCCAAAACAGATCTGGGCCCTAGCCCTAAACCCTAAACCCTAAAACAACCCCAAAACCCTAAACCCCTAAACCCGAATAGCCAGAAATCACAGCCCCCAAGAGGTAAACTTCAAGCGGAGCGGCGTTCCGCGCCGGGGCTCCAGCGGCCTCGCGCGAACGTGCGCGCGCGTTTTTCAAGGCTTAGACATCAGGCTTTGGTGCCAAACCCTAAACTCGAGGCCGAAACCGCCTAAACCTTAAACCCTAAACCGCCTAAACCCTCAACCCTCAACCCTCAACCCTAACCCCTAAACAGTCAGAACCATTAACTTGCCACCCATTAGCAGGCCGTATGCACTGGGATATTCCGCCTTATACTAACTGTCCTTTTTGGGTTTCGGGCTTAATTAGGGTTTAGGGTGTAGGGGAGTATAGTACTCCCCTATTCAAATCCCCAATTCAGGACTGCTTGCGTTCGGGGAACATCCCAAAGTATGCGCCCTAGACCGTATGCACCCTAAACTGTCCCAAGCAAGACCTCGATCGCAAACAATCTTCCCTAAACCCTCAACGCTGGGCCAATAATCCCCTAAACGCCTAAACCCTAAAACCCTAAAACCCTGAAACCCCAAAAGCCCTAAACCCTAAAGCCCTAAAGCCCTAAAACCCAAAAACCCTAAAACCCCTAAAGCCCCTGAAACCCTAAACCCCTAAAACCCTAAAACGCTAACCAACCAAATCTTAGAACCTGCGTCAGACAAAGGTACAGATTCGCCAGCCGAGCGCCCAGTGCTGTTAGACCTTGGGGCATACTTGGAGGTTCATGGTACTAGTTAACCAATTATACTGTGCTTTTTAGGGTTTAGGGTTGAGGGTTTAGGGGTGCTTATTAAAAATAGAACTGTACTTATAAGCCACTTAAACGCCCCTTAAGTGCCCTCATATGGTTATAAGTACAGTTATAAGTACAGTTCCAATTGGTTAATAAGTACCATGAACCTCCAAGTATGGCATTTTGGGGTTTAAGTAACGGGTTTAGGGTTCCGGGTTTCGGGCTTCCTCGGATTGGTAGGAGGGGGTGTTAAGGGCTTTAGGAGTGCGAGAGTTTCGAGGTGGAGGGCTCCGGGACGGCTTAGGGATGTAGGGGATGCGGGTCAACTGACGCTTGCCAGGTAGGCCAAAAAGCCCGAACCAAACAATGGAGGCCCTAAACCCTAAACCCTAAACCCTAAACCCCAAACCCTAAACCCTAACCCTGAACCCTAAACCCTTAAGCCCAAGCTCGGCCCTTGAGCTCTAAATCCGGAAGTCCAGTGCTAGCCGCACCTGGAGCCTGAGCGCTTCGTGTTGAGGGTCTAGGCCTTTGGGGCAAGCAAAACCCTAAACCCTAAACCCAATTTCGAGGCAGGGCTTAGGGCTTGGGGCTTGGGGCTTGGGGCTTGGGGCTTGGGGCTTGGGGCTTGGGGCTTGGGGCTTGGGGGCTTGGGGCTTGGGGCTGAGGGCTTAGGGTATAGGGCTTGGAGCTTGGGGCTGAGGGCTTAGGGCTTGTCGCTTAGGGACCTCGCGAGCTTCATATCCACATGCGCCACGGCATGCCCGAGCTCGAGTCTGTATACACCCAGTTTCGACACGGTTTAGGTTTAGGGTTTAGGGGTTAGGGTTTAGGGTTTAGGGTGTAGGGTTTAGGCCTCAATCTCCGGGCTTCCTCCGGCCCTGAATGCAAGCCACCAATCTTCTGCCGGATTGACGCCCATTGTCCCTGCGATTCCTGACTTGTCTATATCCAATACCCGATCAGTCACCAACCTCCATTTGAGATTTGCAATGCGCTTCCTTCACTCTTGGCCCTGCGTCCCTGAATCTCCACCGCACTATCATGTTCAAAGACCATCCCTTGCATACTGTGGCGCCCTTGGGATGCATACCCTAAACCCTAAACCCTGAACCCTAAAACCCTAAAACCCTAAACCCTAAACCCTAAACCCTAAACCCTGAACCCTAAACCCTAAACCCTAAACCCTAAACCCTAAACCCTAAACCATGGTCCAGCAGCCACTTTCGGACAGGCGGGCTTGGGGCCAGCAGGCTCGGGTTTCGTTGCAGTGGGCTCGAAACCCTCAACCCTAATCCCTAAACATCCCTAAACATCCCTAAACATCCCTACACATCCCTACACATCCCTAAACATCCCTAAACATCCCTAAACCCTAAACCCTAAACCCCGGCCAGAAGCTGAAGCAAAGCGGCTCTCCTCGCTGGAGAGTGCACCAAGCCTTCAACGAGAGCTGGGGTTGAAGTTTCCCAGACTTAAGCCCTGAACCCTACATTCTAAACCCTATGGCAAAGGGGTCTTCAACCCTAAGGCCTATAAAGCCTACATACTACACACCGCATCAACCCTATGAGCCCGATAAATACTTAAACAGCACTAGGCTTGAGAGGCGAAGGGGTTGGGTTTAGGGTGTAGGGTTTAGGGTTTCAGGTTTACGTAGTGTTTAGAATTTGGAGCGTCTCGCCGCGCAGGGGCGCGCGGAAATGGCGCCCCGACACACTTGGGGATGTGGGGGAGGGGGCGCCATGTCGAGCGAAGTAAATGTTTGCAATGCAGTCCAACAATGTTCGTTGGTGCCAGGTTTCTTTCCCTGAACCCTGAACCCTAAACCCTAAACCCTACTCTCCCCTCCTCGCCTTGTCAGCCGCCGTAGCGCGACGGCGCAGTGTGGCTGGGAGGGTGGCGACCACAGCCTTCGGCACACAAGAAAATGGGGATCCGATCCTACTCTATCTGTGGCTTTCGGGTTTAAGGGCGCTTCGGGGGATAATGGGATGCGATCCTACCCCACGTAGCTTTGGGGTGTTTAGGGTTAGGATTCCGACCAAAAACGCCTCAAGAACCTGGAGTCCATGTAAGCCCAGCACTGGGAAGATTCACCCCCCCCCCCTCCCCCCCTTCCCCGGCAAAAAACCCATCGACGCAAGCGTAACTCTAATGCTAACCCCAAGCCCTGAAGCCCCCCAAACCCCTACGTCCTACTCCCTAAACCCCCTTAGGGTTTCGGGTTTAGGGTTTAGGGTTTAGACCCTAGCCGTAAGCCGGGCAAACCAAAGTTGGCTTGACACTGAATTGCCCCCGGCCTGGCCGCAGCCGCCGCGGCCCCGGCCACCCCTAGAAGAGTGGGTAAACCTCCAGCTTCTGTCGTGCAACGAAAAGTGGCTGTCAGGATTTTACCAAGGTTTAGGGTTTACCTACTTCAAGCCCTAAACCCTTATAAACTCAAAACCCTAAACACAAGGTCTTGGGTAGTTCTGTCACCGGGGCCAAGGCGGGTTGCTTGGGCTATATCTGGCTATCACCTGACTCAACGTACTTCTCATAACCCTACTTACAAAGCCCCTTGAGGTCAAGTAGCTATCACGGACAGCCAATGAACAAATAGGAATGAAGAGAAAAAGAAATATATACATAATAGAAGCCTCTGTGAAACGGAAACCTTCCCTACTGTGAAGGGGCCGAAACCTTCGATAACCCCCTAAGCCCAAAGACCTGAACCACAAATCCTAAAAAACAATCCCCAAAAGACAACAAACAAACACACACACACACACACACCCCCACACACACACACACACACACACCCACACACACACACACACACACACACACACACACAGTGTGTGTGTGTGTGCGTCACACACACACACACCAAAAACACTGCGGTGATAACGCGGCATAACCCCAGTTGCCCTACGTCTTCTAAGCCCCGAGGCACAACTACCCATGAACCTGCAAGTGCAGGGCTAACATAGGGGCCTTAATGCTCGGAAAAGAGCTTGTGGGGGGCCACTATAGTATACTTATATAGGAATCATAAGGGAACACTACTCGCCCTACAACCTAAACCCTAAAACCCTAAAACCCTAAAACCCTAAAACCCTAAAACCCTAAAACCCTAAAACCCTAAAACCCTAAAACCCTAAAACCCTAAAACCCTAAAACCTTAAAACCCTAAAACCCTAAAACCCTAAAACCCTAAAACCCTAAAACCCTAAAACCCAAAAACCCAAAAACCCAAAAACCCAAAAACCCAAAAACCCAAAAACCCTAAAACCCTAAAACCCTAAAACCCTAAAACCCTAAAACCCTAAAACCCTAAAACCCTGCATAACCAGGGTTTCGTCGGGCCTGAAGTTGGGGGCTCAGGGGATAAAGCTCAAGGGCTGAACGCTTTGTGGTGCTGCAGGGTTTAGGGGTTGAGGAGCTAAGTGCTTTAGAGCTTTGGGGTTAAGGGGTTTAGGCTTTTAAGGTTTAAGAATTTAAGGTTTAGGCGGTTCAAGGGTTTATGTTTAGGGCTTAGGGGCTTTAGGGTGTAGGGTTTAGGGCTAGGGTTTAGGGTTTAGGGTTTAGGGTTTAGGGTTTAGGGTTTAGGGTTTAGGGTTTAGGGTTTAGGGTTTAGGGTTTAGGGTTTAGGGTTTCGGGTTTCGGGTTTAGGGCTAGGGTTTAGGGTCTGGAGGCCTGCGGAATGGAGCCGCAGCAGGAGGGGCTCCAGGGGTGCTCGCTGCACTTCGGGCTCCTGGTGAGCCTTGGGCTTTGATGCTTCGGGTAGTTGCAGGGTCCCCTTGGTATGGGTTTAGGGTTTAGGGTTTAGGGTTTAGGGTTTAGGGTTTAGGGTTTAGGGTTTAGGGTTTAGGGTTTAGGGTTTAGGGTTTAGGGTTTAGGGTTTAGGGTAAACCTTGTACCCTGAACTCAAGAGGGCCCTAGCAACCCTAAGCCCTCAAACCCCCAACGAGCCCAGATCCAAGAGAAGTTACATGGTCCCTGAATATGCTCCCTTACCTTCTTTGAAGGGTTCTGAAGTATGAGCCCGTTTGTTTTATTGGGTACACAAGGGTATGAAAGGGTGCCCCTAAACCCTAAACCCTAAACCTTGGATCTGGGCTCGTTGGGGGTTTGAGGGCTTAGGGTTGCTAGGGCCCTCTTGAGTTCAGGGTACAAGGTTTAGTAAGGGCTGCCCTCGGGTGACAGGGGTGAAGAGTTCGGGGTGCTGACGGATTTCAGCGCGGTTGCGCGCCTGCTTCTACACGTTTTGTGCTGAGGGGGAGTCTGGGGCTTGGCAAACACATGTTTCCTGGCTGCCAGGTGTCCGAGGGATTCTTCCTTGGGGGGAAACCCTAAACCCTAAACCCTAAAGGCCCTAAACCCTAAACCCTAAACCCTAAACCCTAAACCCTAAACCCTAAACCCTAAAACCTAAACCCTAAACCCTAAACCCTAAACCCTAAACCCTAAACCCTACCCTAAACCCTGAACCTCCAGGGCTCTTCGGCTTTCACACTACCATGGCCCACATGTTGCTATACCTCCATGGTCTGGTAGTATAACTGCATGTTGTAAACCCGAAACAAAACCCTAAACCCTCAGCCCTCTGAAAACATAATGCCCCAAAACCCCGAAACCCATAAACCACAAACCTGAATCCCTGAATTTTGTAAGACCTCCCCCCAACCTTAAAGCCGAAACCCCTGAACCTCTGAACCCGAAACTCCCCAAAACCAGGAAGCCCCCAAGACGAACTACCGCCCAAACCTAAACCCCCAGAGCCCAGAGGCCCCTGAAGCCCCGAAACTGCTAAACCCGATCATAACCCTGAACGCCCAAACCCTAAACTAGAAAAACCCTAAACCCCAAACCCTACTTCCTAAACCCCATCATAACCCTAAACCCTCAGCCCTAAAGCCCTAAAGCCCTAAGCCTTAAAGCCCTAAAGCCCTAAAGCCCTGAAGCCCTAAAGCCCTGAAGCCCTAAAGCCCTAAAGCCCCCGTAGCCCTGGGCCTCCAAGAGCTGATCGTGGCGAAACTTTGTCACCAAATGGACGCAGATTCCTGCGCAAGGGTTTAGGGTTTTTAGGCTTTAGGGTTTAGGGTTTAGGGTTTCAGGTTGAGGGTTTAGGGTTTCAGGTTTGGGGGTTTGGGTTTGTTGGGGGTTATGGGTATTAGGTGCTGGGGGTTGTGGGTAATAGGTGTTTCAATCGTATTTTACTTGCATGTCTTTTGGGAGGGAAAAGTACTGTTTCTTTAGACACAAACGAACTGCATAGCACTGTTTGTATCGAAGCACATGAAACCCAACGTGCAAACTTCACCAGGGATTCTCCCGAGGGTCCGGCGGTTTTGGAATTCTTTAGGTTTTCGAACTTCCGAGAACTGTACTCTTCACGAGGCAAATACTACGTTTCTGGGAGAGGTCTGTATTTTCACGTTTGTCTATGCGAATTGTGTGTGTTCAGACATAACATGTATTGTGGTATTTGATTGGTACGTTAGCAGTATTTCGTGACTATCAAGCACTACTTCGCTAGAAAAAAGACTTGCATAGAAGAAACATTTTTTTGATTTTGCCTGCTCTGTTTAGATTGCCTAGCACAATCACTATGTTGCAATGGATATTCAGGATAGTTCGCTAGCCTCTTTCATACAGAAAGTATTTCAATGTTTAGCCTGGTACAGGAACTATGTATCCAAAAAGGCCTAGATCTGGGACAAGCACTATTCCTCTATAAAAATACAAAAGTCAGACAAACCAAACACAACAAAACCAAAAACATCACAAAATCAAAACAAAACACAGAATACTGAAACTCTTGGAGAGCTGAAACCAAAACTGCCCAAACCCCAAAAGCAAAACCAAAAAACGTAAACAATATAACCAACATTCTGAGACTCTTGGAAAAAGGAAACCAATAGCCCTGACGTCAAGAGTTCATTGCTTTTGTTTTTTGGTTTGAGCATTTTTGGTTTCATCTTTCCAGGAGTCTCAGCATGATGGTGTTTGTTTGTTTGGGTGCTTGGGGCTTTGGTTTTTTGGTGTGTCTGATATTGGTGTTTGTTGGCCTTTTCGGGTTTCTGGCAACCTGCACATGTAAATCGGGCGAGCATATGTATGTAGAAAGGTATATATAAATACATATACATATACATATACATATGCATATACATATACATATACATATACATATACATATACATAAACATAAACATAAACATATACATATACATATACATACATATGCAATACGCACGCGTATGCTTACATACCCACTATGAACCTAAAACCTAAATCCCAGGTGAACCCTAAACCCTAAACTGAAGAACACATAGCCCTGAACCCTAAACCCTAAGTCCTAAGCCCTAAAGCCTAAACCCTGATCCCCTTCCTGGTGCGACTCGGCCGGCGCGGCCCCGGCGCTGCCGTGCACTGGCGCGGCAGGTGAACACATCCTGGCGTTTCTCTTCGCTGCTAGGGCTGGGGTTTAGGGTTTAGGGTTTAGGGTTTAGGGTTTAGGGTTTAGGGTTTAGGGTTTAGGGTTTAGGGTTTAGGGTTTAGGGTTTAGGGTTTAGGGTTTAGGGTTTAGGGTTTAGGGTTTAGGGTTTAGGGTTTAGAGTTCAGGGTTGTACCAAGGGGGGGAGAAGAGAGCTTGGGGTGTAGGGTTGAGGGTTACGGGTTTGTGGTCCTACAAGTGGGTGCAAAGGGCTTCTCTGAAATTGGTTGGCGAGATTGTTGTTTTTTTTTTGGTTTTGTTTTGTGTGTGTGTGTGTGTGTGCGTGTCTGTGTGTGTGTGTGCATATTTGTGTGTATATACATATATTGCTTATTTGTGTGTGCATATATATATATATATATACATGCATAGACTCTAAACAAATACACATGAATAAGGATGCATATATTAATATATATATATATATGTATATGTATATGTATATATGTATATATATATCTGTGCGTAAACTCAGAGATGCATTTTCCTGCACTGTAGGCCCTACGAAGCCCAATCAAACCTAAACTTAAACCCCGCCCCCACGAACCCTTAACCCTGCCCCCACGAACCCTTAAACCCTAAACCCTAACCTAAACCCCAAACAGAATGGTGCTATAAAGCCCTTTGAAAATGATTTAAGAGTAGATTCCCTTGAAAGGGAAAGAGGCGCAATCTTAAAAGATCCCAAAGCACTACCCAGTAAACCCTAAACCTTGAACCCTACACCCTATAAAGCCCTAAGCCCTAAGCCCTAAGCCCTAAGCCCTAAGCCCTAAACCCTAAACCCTAAACCCTAAACCCTAAACCCTAAACCCTAAACCCTAAACCCTAAACCCTAAACCCTGTCCTCCAAACACGCCACGCGGCGGGCGCTGTCGTAGCGCAGCTCCTTCACGTGTCCTGCGGCATGAGGGCAGAGACTTCTCGGGTAGAGACGGCCCATGACTCTCAGTCTCCCAAGAGCCCTGAGACCCCTTATATCCTTATATAAATATACATATATAAATATATAAATATAATATATATATATATATACCTATATATATATATATGTATATACATACATACATACATATATAGGTATATATATATATATATATAGGCGGGCGCGGGATTCAAGACGCCCCTTATTTCCCTGTGACTGTCTACGAAGTGTAGTTTTTCTTGTATTTGCCGGCTGAATCGGGTTCCTTAGAGACTCAATACAGATTCTGCTCCGACAAAGCCTCGCTGTTGCTTTTCATTAGGCTTTCACTACTTAAACCTCCCAAATTACCTCTTCTTGAGCTCTTTAATATGGCCGAATATTTAAGACGCCCCTGGGTTCTTCGCTCATTTCTCCGACAGCAGCTTCACACCATCGAAGATGATGATGTGTGATATGTTGCGATGCTGATCATTTAGTATGGTCGAAACACTGGGCCTGGAGCCTCACACTTGCAAGCCTAGTTCAATCCAATGAAACTCCAACCCCTGAAATCCAAACAACTGACCAACGACACGGCACTTAAGACTTACCAAACACACCTATGCCGGGCGCAGGGCCTACATATTCAGCCTAACCACCTGATCTTATGGTAAAACACCCGATTCCGGGAAAAAAATCGCCTTTAAACACCAGAAACCTCTTTTTCTAAATTAAAACCAAGGGACGTCTTAAATCCCGCGCCCGGCTATATATATATATGTATGTTTTAGTCCCAAAAAAAGGTATATGCATATAAGCACTGTAAGGCCTACAGGCGCGACAAAGGGTCTCCACTTGTCGGAGAAAGGCTTCTAGGCTATGTCTGACATAGCGTGCCGTCCTGTGTCGATGACCACCCCGACATCGTCGATGGTGACGCTGGTCTCCGCAATGTTCCTGGTTCATGGTTGGGATAGTATTAAAAGTTTAAACGTCTATTCTTTATTGAGCTTATTTCAGTACCCTGAAAAATGTAAAATGTTACCAATGTGACCCCCCCATATGACAAAGGTTCGTTGACAGCACAATCTTTCGGACGTTGTCGGGCGGGCGCTGGAAGACCCGCTGCTGCTCCTTGCAGGGGGGAAGATCACTTAATGCAGTGGCAGCCTTAACCTAACCCTAAACCCCGAAACCCAAATTAATCCCTAAACCTTGCCAGAAAAAGAAACGGTGACGCATGCAACCCAAACTCCTGAACCAACCTTTCCGGAGTCATTGGGCAACTGCATGAGCCTAATGGGGTTTATCATCCATACACCTTAATGAGGGTTCCAGTAGATAGGGTGATCTGAGCCCTAAGCCCTAAGCCCTAAACCCCAAACCCCAAACCCCAAACCCTAAACCCCAAACCCTAAACCCTAAACCCTAAACCTTAACTTGCGGCATAATCTGATCTCAGGACTCCCTCTGAAACCCTTCAACCCGGACACTGAAGTGACCCATACCCTTTGGGATGTTCCCCCTTCTACTAACAGTCCTTCATCAGGATTAGTCCAGGGGGTACTATAATCCCTATGAAGGACTGTTAGTATAAGGGGGAACATCCCAACCTAAACCCCCCTCTAAAAGCTCCGCGGAAACTCTACGAACAAACTCCAAGCCTTGTAAAACCTGCGTAACCCTCCAACGCCTCAACCCTATAAACCTCCAAAACCCTATACCCAAAACCCTAAACCCTAAAAACCCCAATCCCCAACCCTCCCCTCCAAACCCTGAACCCTAAAACCTAAAACCTAAACCCTCAACCCGAAACCCGACACCCTAAACACTAAACCCTCAACCCTAAACCCTCAACCCTCAACCCTAAACCCTAAACTCAAAAAAAGGAAGGACAAAAAATAATTGACCTCAACGCCCCCTGAGCCCTAGGTCTGCCTCCTGGGTGAGCGAGCTGTGCAAGTTAAGGACCCAGGACCACTGCGGCTCCTCGAGCGTAGGGTTTAGGGTTTAGGGTTTAGGGTTTAGGGTTTAGGGTTTAGGGTTTAGGGTTTAGGGTTTAGGGTTTAGGGTTTAGGGTTTAGGGTTTAGGGTTTAGGTGTAGGGTTTAGGGTTAGGTTCAGGGTTTAGAGTTTGGGGTTTGGGGTTTCGGGTTTCGGGCTTAGAAGGCTAACAAACAAGACTTATTATAGGGTTTGCATGTTTACAGAGTTTAACGGGCTTCCGGAGTTTCTCACAGGGAATTACAGGGCTTTTGGGCTTGCATGGGGCTTTCTGGGCTTAAAGGCTTTATCAGGCATCTGGGTTGTCTCGTGGCTTCGGGCCGTTTTCTACACCTGAAACCCAATCCTCAACCCCCCCCCCCCCCCCCCCAAAGCCCAAACCCACTTTCAACCCAAAAAGCCCCAAAACCGCCAAACCCAAACCCCCAAAAAACCACCCGAAAACCTCCAAGCCCCCAAAACCCTAAACACCAAATATACTCTAAATCCCACACCTCCTGAGTCAGAGGCCTGCTATCGATTAAGAACCCGAAACCTACCATTTTTGTAGGCTATCATTGCAAAAACCCTTTGTTAGGGCTCCCTTCAAAAAAGTAGGCTGTGTGTTCTTTAGTACCCTAGATCCGAAACCCTAGACCCTGATAGGGCTCATTCAGTGCCCTAAACCCTAAACCCTAAACCCTAAACCCTAAACCCTAAACCCTAAACCCTAAACCCTAAACCCTAAACCAGCAAAAAACACGCAACTACCCTAGGAATGCGAGGACTCTCTAGTCCTTGCCCAGGTCTGGAGCGGCGTCGAGGAGTGCGCTGCGCAACTTCTGAATCTCCTTGGCCTCAGCTTGGCTGCACTTAGGAGGGTGGGGTTTAGGGTTTAGGGTTTAGGGTTTAGGATTTTGGGTTTAATTAGGGTTTAGGGTTTAGGGTTTAGGGATTAAACTTTTAGCTGCCTTACTAGGAAACCCAATAAGCCCCTAAAGCACCACAAAGTAAGCAACTCGTTGAGGGCCTTAGGTTTTTCGGGGCTTCTTGTTTTTGGTTGTTGTTAGGGCTTCGAGGGTTTTCTCGGAGATTATAGGATTTGTGGGGTTTTGGGTCTTTCGGGGCTGTTAAGGGTGTTTAGGGGTTTTGAAGATTCGGGGGGTGCTGTGGGTTTTAGGGATTAGCGTGGGGTGGGTCTTGGAGAATGTGTCTTTTTTACAGGCGTTATAGGGTTTTAAAGTTGGGTGTGTTTAGGGTGTTAGGGTTTCGTGCTAAATTAGGGTATAAGCCCTACAAGAACCGAGAAACCCCAAAACGAAAAGTATGAACCTCGTAGCCCCAAGCTGCAAACTTCCCAATTCGCCCATATGAGAAGATTTGCGGACTTCCTCATCCTGCAAAGCGTCCCGAAACCCTGAACCCCCTGAACCCCCTGAACCCCCTGAACCCCCTGAACCCCCTGAACCCCCTGAAACGCCTGAACCCCTAAACCCCTCAACCCCTATAAACCTCACATCCTAAAAGCCCGGAACCCCCAGCCACGAAATCAGGACTGTATGGTTTGGAGGGTTTGGGGCAGCCTTCGGGTGGCTCAACTCATTGATGGTCCCTACATAATTATACTATAGTAACCCCCTATAACAACCAATTCTAACTGTTAAGGTCCCTAAGAAAAAAGGCGTTTTGAGGGCGTTTGAGGACTCTTGGGGCCCTTGTTCAGGCTCTTGTGTTGCCCTACTCGGAAGCCCTCTTCTTGACTTGCTATAAGTCGGGTTAAGCATGTGGGTTCTGGGGATTATGGCAGGGCTTCTAGGGGATTCTAAGTAGACGCTTCTAAGTCAAGAGAGGTTCTAAGTAAAGCGACCGAAGGCCCCGGAGGATCCTTCAGGAAATGCCCTGAAACCCTCGGCCCTGCATGCCCCACACCTTAAGCACCATAAAGCAAAAAGGCCGCAAACCCCGAAACGCCTAAACCCTAAACCCTAAACCCTAAACCCTAAACCCTAAACCCTAAACCCTAAACCCTAAACCCTAAACCCTAAACCCTAAACCCTAAACCCTAAACCCTAAACCCTAAACCCTAAACCCTAAACCCACACCCTAAGCTCTAAAAACGCTGCAAAGAAATACAAAACCTGTCAGAAAGACCTTCACAACATCCGATAAACCCTGCACCCAGAGCCCTAAACCCTCCAAACCCTTCAAACCCTTCAAACCCTCCAAAGCCTCCAAAGCCTCCAAAGCCCCCAAAGCCTCCAAAGCCTCCAAACCCTAAACCCTAAACCCTAAACCCCAAACCCCAAACCCTAAACCCTAAACCCTTGCAGACACTCCAAGCATGTGAAGCCCAGGAACGCCAGACAGGAAGATGAGGATGGCGCCCTGCTCTTTGTGAAGACCCCACCCCTCTGGGTTGTGGGGTTTAGGGTTTGGGGTTTAGGGTTTAGGGACCCTTAGGGAAGGGAAGATGAAAATCGCCCTTAAGCAAGGAAGGGGTCTTAGGTGGTAGAGGGTTCTTTGGCCCCTAAGCCCTAAACCCTACTCCCTGAACCCTCGTTAACCCCTCAACCCTAAACCCTAACCCCTAGGGTTTAGGGACCAGGGGTCGACCGCCCGTGCCCTCCTATTTCAGAGTGCACCCTTAACCCTACTTTGGCGTAGACCCTGGGAAAAAAGAAGTATGTACTTTTTCAGGTAGAATTAGCGACAGTGGGAACCCAGAACGAAAAAAAGGAACCCTAAACCCTAAACCCTAAACCCTAAGCCCTAAGCCCTAAGCCCTAAACCCTAAACCCTAAACTCAACCCAAACCCTATACTCCAAGACCCAGTGAATCCGAGCAATGGCCTGGAGCCCACGGGGGCCTTTGGGCGCCGGCTCGTGGGCATAGTGGGCGACGACCTGTGGGGAGGAGGGCTTAGGGCTTCGGGTTTAGGGTTAGGGCTTCGGGTTGAGGGTTTAGTGTGTAGGGCTTTCTGTGCTATAGTGCAGGAAGGTCAACAGAATGCAAACTAAAGCCCCTCCGCCCCTAACAAAAAAGAGGTGTCCTGAACAGGCCGAAAGACCCGGAACACCCCAAGCCCTAAGAACCCGAAGGCCAGCAACTCTTAAGCCCAAAACCCCAGAACTCAATAAGTCCATAGCCCTTAGCCCTAAGCCCTTGACCCACTCAGCCCCGGAACTCCCCTAGACCCGAACCCTCCGAGGAAACAAGGAAACCCGTTGCTGCGGCATGGGATTTCAGAGGAAGGCTTGGACAAAGAACAAAGGGCACAACGCGAAAGCCGAATCCATACCTTGCACAATACATGTGCCAGAATTTCGTTTGTACGGCTTAGGGATCATAAACCCGCACTACGTGCTCATATACTTCTAGTTAGATGGACCATCAGCCCTTTATCAGGGTTTATCTCGTCACCAAGAAACCCTGAATCCTGAACCCTCGACCCTAAACCCCTAACCCCCTAAACCCAGAACCTCAACCCCAAACCCCCTAAACCCTAACCCCCTGAACCCTAAACCCTAAACCCCCTAAACCCTAAACCCTAAACCCCCTAAACCCTAAACCCAAAACCCTAAACCCTCAACCCTAAACCCTAAACCCTAAACCCTAAACCCTAAACCCTAAACCCTCAACCCTCAACCCCAACTCCTCCGCCGCAAGCTGGAAGTTCACCACGTCGTGGTCCATGGCCGCCAGGGCCGCGCGCACATCGGGACCTGGGTCTGTCTGCGGGGGACCCCCAAAAGGGGTTTAGGGTTTAGGGTTTAGGGTTTAGGGTTTAGGGTTTAGGGTTTAGGGTTACATAAACTCCAAAAGGGGTGTATGCTTCATATATCTTAATAGGAATTAGAGCAGTGTAAGGCATATGATCTTAATAGGAGCTATAGTGGTCTGAGGTTCATATATCTTAGTAGGAACGAGAGCAGTTTCGGGTTTATGTGTCTACAAACTTTTAGTAGTTTTGGGTATATCTGAGAAGGATCTTTTAGTAGTGTTGGGTATGTGACCCCCAATGTTGGGGTTCATGTGGTCCCAAAGAAGGGGGACGTTGTCGGGCTTAGCAGGGTTAGGGTTTTGGCGCTCGGTGTTTGAGGATCCAGGATGCCCCCACACAACCGAGTAGCCCCGTTTAGGGTTTAGGGTTTAGGGTTTAGGGTTTAGGGTTTAGGGGCGAGCTTATATCTAAGGGTAGTTGCATGGTCCCTTCATATGGCCCCCTGCCCTCTTTCAAGGGGGTTCTGAAGTATGGGCCTTTGGGTTTTGTAGGGTATGTACGGGGTATATAAGGAATTCCCATTTCAGGGCCCATACCAATGCAGGGGCCATGCAACCACCCTAAACCCTAAACCCTGATTCCTAAACCGTAAACCCTATTCCTAAACCCTAAACCCTATTCCTAAACCCTAAACCCTAAACCCTAAACCCTAAACCCTAAAGAGGCCCCACACCTTGAGGAGTCGTCTGGACGCCGTCGAGGCCAACCCCAAATACGCGAGGATGGCCAGTCGATCAGGGTCTTCCCGCTGACGGACACCCCTTCCGGCAACATGTCCGAGAGCGCGGTGTAGGGTTTAGGGTTTAGGGTTTAGGGTTTAGGGTTTAGGGTTTAGGGTTTAGGGTTGAGGCCCGATATCTGTGACTCCCTGCATATTCTCGTAGGTCCAGAGGTTCCACTTCAAGGAGGAATCCCAAGCTGGTGTGGGCCAAAGACCCGACGGAGGACGCGTCGGGGAGCCCGTGGCGCCCGTGTCGGCGTCCATGGGCAACGACGCCCAGAGACAACTTCAAAGCAGAGGGTTTAGGGTTTAGGGTTTAGGGTTATTTTCCCTTCTTGATCCTATAGACACGAACAAGAACATGTACTTTCCAATGCAAGATTCAACCTAAATGGTGGACAACAAATCCCTGGCTGGGCAACTGTTGACACAAAATCCTATTGCGTTTTAGATGATCTTCGACAGTGTCTGCTCGAGGTTCCTTCCCTCCTTAGAGAAAGCTTTCGCGTTTTCGTTAGGGAAGAGCGACATTGAGCAAGTTACATGTGAAGATCTTGATTGTCTCCCTCAACCGATACAGGGTTTAGGGTTTAGGGTTCAGGGTTTAGGGTTAAAAAAAACATTCGGGTCTAGGGTGTAGGGTTTAGGGCTAAGCATAAGAATTCGGATTTTCATATTCCCCCTTGTAAGGAAGAACATTTGTATGTTCTGCGGAGGTTCTTAAGCCAATGGTAGTTGTTTCTGGGTTTGGCGTTTAGGAAATACCTCTCGACCTCCGAAACCAAACCCCTGACGGAGAAAGCTGCTGATGCCAAAAAAACGGCTGAATGCGCGTAAGTACACCCGTAGGAAGTCTCAGACAACGAAAGCGCAAAGTCCTGAACAGCGCGCTGGGACACCTGTAAAAGCTAGAAACCCCGAAGCCCCAAACCCCAAACCCTAACCCTAAACCCTAAACCCTAAACCCTAAACCCTAAACCCTAAAGCCTAAATCCTAAACCCTAAACCCTGAGGGCCCTTGCTGAATCGGCGATACCGCTCTGCAACTGCGTGGTTCGACAAGTCCTCACCAGCCGCTGCCCCGATGTTGAAGGGTTCACAGGGTAACCCAAAGCCCGAAATCTGAATCCCAAACTACGGTTTAGGGCTTAGGGCTTAGGGCTTAGGGCTTAGGGCTTAGGGCTTAGGGCTTAGGGTTTAGGGTTTAGGGTTTTGGGTTTTGGGTGTAGGGTTTAGGCTTAGGTTCAGGACTTAAGGTTTAGGGGTTAGGGTTTAGGGTTTAGGGTTTAGAGTGAACCCTAAGCCGTAAGCACCTCGCCCCCACATGGTATTCCGGGCCCCCCCCCCCCCCCCCCCTTTCGACCCATCTCTGTCCTCACCGCGCTTGTCCTCCGCCGGGGCACCACTAAATTTCGTGGTGCCTGCGGAAGGGCTCGGGGCTCATAGGGCTCATCTTATAGGGCTTGTTAGGGTTTAGGGTTAGGGTTTAGGGTTAGGGTTTAGGGTTCTGGGTTAGGGTTTAGGGTTTAGGGTAGTTTAGGGTTCAGGGTTTAGGGCTTAGGGTTAGGGTTGGAGATTTAAAAAAAGGAACCGAAACCCTGCACAATTCCTTCCTCTCCAGCCGCAACGAGGCCAACAGCAGACATCAAAATTGAGAGACAAACACCCTAAACCCTAAACCCTAAACCCTAAACCCTAAACCCTAAACCCTAAACCCTAAACCCTAAACCCTAAGCCCCAAACCCCAAACCCCAAACCCTAAACCCTAAACCGCCGCGAAAGATGTTTCAGTCTTGGCAAGAACACGGCGAACAAGGCCACCATCCTACTCGAAAGGCCAGAAAAAGCCAGAGGAACCAACAGAGGGTTTAGGGTCTAGGATTGCAGGTTAAGTTTAGGGTGTAGTAGTAGGTTTTTTTGAGAGCTGGTTTCACTCAAGCCCTAAACCGAAAACTCTGAACTCTAAACCCTAAGCCCTAAACCCTAAACCCCACATGCCCCTGAGCCCGGCCCATGTAGCGGGTGCCAGAGAAGCGCTGCCGTGCCGCCTTCCGAGGGCTTAGAGTTTAGGTTTTATATTTGGGTTTCGGGTTAAAGATTTGGGGTTTAGGGCTTTAGGGTTTAGGGTTTAGGGCTTTAGGAATTGAGATTCAAAGCTTTGGGCTTTAGGTTTGGGCTTCGGGGTTTGGAGCCGTTTCTCGGGCTCACACCCTTAGCAGGCGAGCGCTCCAAGTCGCCATGCGCAGACCCTAGACCCTCAACCCTAAACCCTAAACTCTAAACCGACCGAGAGGTCTGGGATTTTCCGGATAATCTGAAGGAAGGTCTAGCTAGAAGCCTGTTGTAGGGTAGAGGGTTGAGGGAATCTTGAAACAGACAGTGTCGGAGGCCATATACCCCGAACAGTAAACCCCAAACCCTAAAACCTACACCCCAAACCCTAAACCCAATAAACCCCACCCTAAGGCTCCAAGGACCCTCCTACAGAGGGACTGGTACCTATTAGCGAGGGTTCTGGGGGCTCAGGAGTGTAAGGGCAAACCCTAAACCCACCCTAAACCCCAAACCCCCAACCCTAAACCCCAACCCTAAACCCTAACCCTAAACCCCAAACCCTAAACCCTAACCCTGAACCCCGAACCCTAGACCCTAACCCTGAACCCCGAACCATAAATAGAAGATTCCAGGGCGCCCGGCCCAATCTGCTCGTGGATTAACCCGGTGCTGCGTCATGGCCAGGGCGTCCTTGCAGAAGCTGCCCTAAAAGGGGTTTCGGGTTTAGGATTTAGGGTTTAGGGTTTCGGGTTTAGGGTTTCACCCGGATCTAGGGTTTAGGGTTTAGGGCTTATGGGTCGGAATTCATAAGGTTTTATAGGGCTTAAGGACCCTAATCCGTAGGAGGAACCAGAGTCAGGAGACGTTTGGGGTTTGGGGGTTTAGGGCTTAGGGTTTGTGGTTTTAGAGCTCGGGTTCAGGCCCCCCCCCCAACCCCCGACCCCCACAACGTCCTCCAGGAAGAGGGTCTTGACCTCGAACCTAGGGACGGCCAGACAGAGGAGAACAAACAATGGCTCAAAAGGGCTTAGGGTTTAGGGCCTTAGGTTTCAGTGTTCAGGGTTTAGGGCATTGAGTGGCTTCCCCGGGTACGGGAGGGGGTGTAAAACCCTAAACCACATATAATCTACAAAGCCCATATGCCATAACGCGGGGAAACCCCAAACCTTAAAACATTATACCTTATAAACTCTACAAAGACCCATAAGCCTTGCAAAGCATCGAAAAACCCTAAAGCTTAAAAGTCTGAGAGGACGCAGAAGCATTATGAACCCCCCCCCCCCCACCCAAAAACAGAAAACAAAAACGAAACCTGAAGCCCCAAACCTTGCTATAAACTCTACAAATAAGCCTTCCACCCCCCCCCCCCCCCCCCACCCACCCCCACACAAAGTCCCAAATCCAGGCGGCATCCTTCCAGGCAGCTTCAGGATGTGCGCGTCACCGAAGTATCTTGGGCACAGGGCTTGCAAACGTGGCGGTCGCCCTCAGCCTTTTAAACCCTCATGCATCAAGAAGGAGGTGTACTGAACAATTGCTTATGCTTACATCTTCTTTTCAAAGCACAAAGCTTACTTTGGGTATATAGACCCTAAACTCCAAGCCCTAACCCGCAGACTTAGGGGCCTTGTCTTCTGTGCCTCTTTTGACTAGGGTTTAGGTGGGGCTTGGGTTTTTGGTTTAGGTTTGAAGGTGTAGGCGTTGGGGCTTAGGTTTGGGGTCTAGGTTTTTGGGGTTTAGGTTTCGGGGTTTAGGGTTCAGGATTGAAAGGACAGGGCGTGTGAGGCTCAGGGGCAGTACTTGCGGCCTTTGTTGCTTCGGGTTTAGCGGTTAAGGGGTTGGGGGTTGAGGGTTTAGGGCTTAGCGCAAGGGTTCCTGGATGACAAAAACCCCTACGAGCATAACCCCAGGCCCCAGCAAAGCCCTAAACCCTAAACCCTAAACCCTAAACCCTAAACCCTAAACCCTAAACCCTAAACCCTAAACCCTGAACCCTAAACCCTAAACCCTAAACCCTAAACCCTAAACCCTAAACCCTAAACCCTAAACCCTAAACCCTAAACCCTAAACCCTAAACCCTAAACCCTACCTCCCAAAACCCTAATCCCCACATTCAACGGCCAGGATCCTGCGCAGGGAGCTTGTGTCCAGAGTGGCTGACATCGTCACGAGCCGGAAATCCTTGGATATCTATTTGGGGCATTTTCAATGCAGCAGATTTAGGGTTGAGGTTTTAGGGTTTAGGGTTTAGGGTTTAGGGTTGAAACCCTAGCATCCAAAATTCCCTGAGCCCTGAACCCTACAGACAGGTAGGATGTGCAATACCCACAAGTGACTTGCACTTAGGGTTTGGGTCCTGACATACCCCCAAAACCTTAAAAGCCCTACACCCCAAACTAGAATGCCCCAAACTCGAGGGTTTCGGGCTGTTTTCAGGGTAAAGTAAACCCTAAACCCCAAACCCCAAACCCTAAACCCCAAACCCCAAACCCCAAACCCCAAACCCTAAACCCTAAACCCTAATCCCTACGAGAGCCCCCGGGGCTCACAGCGTCAAGGGGCTGGTCTCCGTTTCGACAGCTCCCCAAGAAGCAGAAGCAGTAAGTCGCCCTCCACACCTCGGGTTCAGGGTTTAGGGTTTAGGGTTAAGGGTTCAGCATCTCAAGTTCGAGCATTTACTAGGCCAGTAGTGTGTTCAGGCAACGGAAAAAAACCCACCCGCCCAAAGAATCCCATAACATTAAGAAAATATAAAGTTTTCATCCTACCCCAAAGAGTTTTACCTACCCAAGTCAGACACGTTTTCAACTGACCAACACCCGTTGCGTGAGGAAGGGGGCTGGAGGGGCAGGGGGGGGGGGGGGGGGGGGGGGGGGGGGGGGGGGTGGGGGGGGGGGGGGGGGGGGTGGGGGGGGGGGGGGGTGTGGGGGGGGGGGGGGGGTGGGGGGGGGGGTGGGGGGGGGGGGGGTGGGGGGGGGGGGGGGGTTGGGGGTGGGGGGGGGGGGGGAGGACCTTGCCCACTGATTTTCGGACCTTGCCCGCTAATTTTCGGACCTTGCCCGCTAATTTTCGGACCTTGCCCGCTAATTTTCGGACCTTGCCCGCTAATTTTCGGACCTTGCCCGCTAATTTTCGGACCTTGCCCGCTAATTTTCGGACCTTGCCCGCTAATTTTCGGACCTTGCCCATTTTCGGACCTTGCCCGCTAATTTTCGGGCCTTTCCCGGGTCCGAAAATTAGCGGGCAAGGTCCGAAAATTAGCGGGCAAGGTCCGAAAATTAGTGGGCAAGGTCCGAAAATCAGTGGGCAAGGTGGTGGGTCAGCGGGCAAGGTCCGAAAATTAGTGGGCAAGGTCGTGGGGCAGCCAATGGACCTTGCCCACTGATTTTCGGACCTTGCCCGCTGATTTTCGGACCTTGCCCGCTAATTTTCGGACCTTGCCCGCTAATTTTCGGACCTTGCCCACTAATTTTCGGACCTTGCCCGCAATGCCATTAACATTTATATTATATATGAAAGAGTGGTTAAGGGTTAAGGGTTTAGGGTTTAGGGTTTGGAGGGTTTAGGGTTAGGGCTTAGGGTTTAGGGTTTGGAGGGTTTAGGGTTTGGAGGGTTTGGAGGGTTTGGAGGGTTTGGAGGGTTTGGAGGGTTTGGAGGGTTTGGGTTCAGTGCACAAACCTTGCAATCTGGAGGCCAAACGCCTCTTTAAGGAACCTGCACAAGGGGCATTATGCTCTCTGGCCCGTTCTGGTTTCTATACTCCCCTTCGAACCTTATTAAAGATACTACTGCTAATATTCCCTTAGGTTTTCTACAACTACAACCAATTCCCAAGGGGGCCCTTCTAGCATGGGCACTGCGCTCGTGAATCTCGTCGGCGAAGACATGGGTCACCCCATGAAGGTCCTGACCGTCGGGACGCGGTGTGGCTGGGGCCTTCCAAAAAATCCGAAACCCTACACCCTACACCCTACACCCTACACGCGAGACCCTAAACCCTAAACCCTAAACCCTAAACCCTAAACCCTAAACCCTAAACCCTAAACCCTACATAAACCCTGAACCGCAACCCCCCTCAAGCCTCAACTCTCAACCCCAGGAGTTACCTGGAGCGGAAGCCCGCAAGGCCTTGAAGGCCTCTATATGAAGCCTGTGAACCCTTTAGGGTTTAGGGTTTAGGGTATAGGGTTTAGGGTTTGGAGTTTAGGGTAAGCTCTGACGGGTTTAGGGGTTCTATGGCTTCGGGTCTTGGGGCACCTTGGCTACAAGGGGGGGGGGGGGGGGTCACTTTTCCATTGTCAGGTCGACACGAGAGGACTTTCATCCTACTTTGGAGTAGGCCCTGGAAAATGTATCTAACGTTTAGGTAGAAGTAGCTAGAATAGGAACCCAGACCCAACAAAAAGTATTAAAGTCTAGTACTCCAAAACCCAGATCCGCGACAGGGATGCTAGACACTAACAGCCTAAAGCCGGATGCTGCACCAGGCCCGAGGATGAATCTCTAAGGGCAGTTGCATGGCCCCTTAGTATGGGCCCTCAAAAGGGGACCCCTTACATACCCTGTACAAACTAAGGGCCCATGCATCAGAACCTTGAAAGGAGGTACGGGACCATAGAAAGGGGCCCATGAAGCTACCTAGGGTTTAGGGTTTAGGGTTTAGGGTTTAGGGTTTAGGGTTTAGGGTTTAGGGTTGACGCACCCCTGAATCAAGCAAACCTGCACTGCCTAAGCAGATTGGGCCGGGACTCCGACTCCCCATTAGGGTTTAGGGTTTAGGGGGTTAACCTTTCTGTCCCCAAACCGCAAGACTCTAAGAACCGTAAGACCCTAAAGCTCGAACACGTCAGTAAAGATCCTAAAGACCTTTAATCCCTAAACCCTAAACCCTAAACCCTAAACCCTAAACCCTAAACCCCCTGAAGACCCTGGACGAGCTCAAGTCTCAACGCCCCGCCGCCCGGTCCGGGTCAGACTCGAGCTGCCTCAGGAGGACGCCCTGCGTGCAGTACCTTGCTGCATCTGATGAAGGACTTGGGGGTTTAGTAGGTTTAGGGTTTAGGGTTTAGGGTTTTGGGGGTTTTGGGGGTTTTGGGGTTTTGGGGTTTTGGGGTTTTGGGGTTTTGGGGTTTTGGGGTTTTGGGGTTTTGGGGTTTTGGGGTTTTGGGGTTTAGGGTTTGGGACAACTACGTCCTGGCGGACCACATGAACCCCAAAGTTGGGGTGATGCGCCCGATAACTCCGATTGAGGCCGTGAGAAACATGAACCCTTTTGGGGTTTAGGGTTTAGGGGTTTAGATGTTTAGGGTTGATACCCAAGGATCTGATATAGGAGTTGGGTTTATAGGGCTTACGGTTTGGGGTCTGGGGTTAGGGTTTAGGCTTTGGGGCTTATAGGCTTTAGGGATTGGGGTTTAGATTACAGGGTTTAGGGCTTGGGGCTTATAGTGGGGTTTGGGGTCCTACAGAGCGGCAGATGATCAAAACTATCAGTGTTCGTGTGGCCCGCAAGATGAGCTAACAGCCAACACTCGTTCGGGTCCAGCGGCAGGAGGCACGTGGAGTCACCTCAGATGCAGAGTGCTCCGAAAACCCTAAACGCCCTAAACAAAAACCCTAAACCCTAAACCCTAAACCCTAAACCCTCAAAAAAAAAAGCCGAATAGCCCCAACTCACGCCCTCAGCCCTCAGAGCGTCGTCTCTGGCTCTGTTTGCGCCCGTGCGAATTTGGACCGAAAAGTGCCTCTTTCCAATTCGAACAAGTATTTTCTGGCAGGTTGCAGGATTTAGGGTTTAGGGTTTAGGGTTTAGGGTTTAGGGTTTAGGGTTTAGTGTTTATCTTATGGGTTTTTCTTAAGGCCGAAGCAAACATGGTCTTACGCAGCTTTTGGAGACCATACCAGGGCCCAACTTAGAATGTACCCTGATATGGGGACCAGACATAAACCCTAAAATCCTATGAACCCGAAAGCCCTAGACAAAAACCTAAAAACCGGAAACCGTCAAGCCCTAACGTCTTATCTGCAGGCAAGTAGCTCACGCAGGTCTCCATGCGGATGGCGAAGCCCACGGTGCTTCCCAAATGCTCACCGCGCTCCTCTGAGATTGGGATTTCATTGGGGTTTAGGGTTTGATCGTTTCCTAGGATAGTCTTACAAGGGCTCAGCAGATGTGCAACAGGCGGACAGGCGCGTTGGGGTTTAGGGTTTAGGGTTTAGGGTTCAGGGTTTAGGGTTTAGGGCTTAGGGATTCTACAACACAGCAGAAGATACCTGGACACCGCTGACTCCGCGGCACAGGAAGGAGCAAAGAAGCGCCAAAGGGCGCAAAGGCTTGGTTAGGTAGCTTAGGGTTTAGGGTTTAGGTTTTAGGGCTTAGGGTTAAGCTTAGGGAGTTTAGGGGGTTTGGGGAGTTTAGTTGGTTTTGGAGTTTGGGGGGCCCAAGCCCGATATCCTGAGCTGGAACGGTTTAGGGTGCCGGGTTGCGGGTTGTTGGGAGTTTGGGGAGCTTTTGGGGAGTCCTAGTTGCTGAGTACCCTGGGCCAAAAAAGGTTAACCTTTCAGATATGGTAGGATTATGATTACCCCAAAAGGTTAAAGGTTACCCACTCAGCTACTCCCCAAGTACCAAGAACCCTAAACCCTAAACCCTAAACCCTAAACCCTAAAACCCTAAACCCTAAACCCTAAGTAGGGAGTGTAGGGCTCTCAGCTTCAGCCGCCTCGGCCACGCGCGCCGACACCGACAGGGCGGACACGCGGCGGGGCTGCGTTACCAGGATCCTGACTCAGAGACTCTCAATGTTAGGGTTTAGGGTTTAGGGTTTAGGGCTTAGGATTTAGGCTTTAGGGTTTGGGGTATTCTGACACAGAGACTCCCAATATTTGGGTTTACAGGGTTTATAGGAACCGGTATCGTCAAGGGCTTAGTGTTTGGTGAGGTCCATGTAACCATGTACCCTAAACCCTAAACCCTAAACCCTAAACCCTAAACCCTAAACCCTAAATTGTCTATACTTGGGCTTTCAAGGGGTTGCTATATAGAAGCTTTAGGGCCCAAGTACATACCTTGCCGGTACATGGAGCCTTGGGGTTATACAAGACTTGGGATTCAGGTTTAGGGTTTAGGGTTCAGGGTTTAGGGTTTAGGGTTTAGGGTTTAGGGTTTAGGGTTTAGGTATGTTCCAGGTTGATGATTTGTGTAAAGGACTTCCATACGCTATAAGGTTACCTATACCAGGTCTTGGACATAGGTGTAGGTGGTTGACCCCCAAACCCTAAACATTAAACCCCAAACCCTAACCCCGAAACTTAAACCCTAAACCCTAAACCCTAAACCCTAAACCATAAACCCTAAACCCTAAGCCCTAAGCCCTAAACCCTAAACCCTAAACCCTAAACCCTAAACCCTAAACCCTAGACCCTAACCCTAAACCCTAAACCATCCTCGTAGCGCACTTCCGCTCAGCAGCATCTTCCAGCAGAAACTGTGGCAGCTGTGTGGTCTTTCCTCGGCTCATGGGGCTTAGGGGCTTTTGCTTGTATTGTAACCCTCACTCCTCTAACCTCTAGAAATACCCCTTAAACCCTAAGCCCTAAGCCCTAAGCCCTAACCCTAAGCCCTAACCCCTAGCCCTAAAGCCGAAACCCTAAATCCTAAGCCCTGCCGCGCATGTTGGGACACACCCGGGTTCTCAAGACTCTGAGGCTGATTGGAGTACAAGGATCTATTTTGGTTTTCGGGTTTAGGGTTTAGGGTTTAGGTTAGGGTTTGGGGAGTACAGTAGACGTCTCTCCCCAGGCAATTGTCTGGCGCCTAGAAGCTCTATCAAAGATTGTTCAGGTTTCGGGCTTGCGATGAATCCTATACGCCCTGAACACCAGAATCCGAGATTTGGGGGATGGTGGACACCATGTGTCGTGCATCAGGCAGCATTCTAGCATCCTGTACATCAGCAAACCCTAAACCCTAAACCCTAAACCCTAAAACCTGAAACCTGATCCGGGATTGTGGCTGGGGGTTTAACGTCTAGGGCCCTAAGCCCTAAGCCCTATAGCCTATAGCCCTAAGCCCTAAACCCTAAACCCTAAACCCTAAACCCTAAACGGGTTTCGGGCCAACTCCACCTTAGGAGGGGAGCCGCAGCCAGTATCCCCTTCGACGATGACGACCGAATTCTTCTCCACCACCTGAGCCCAGGGTGCTCCGTGGGGTTTAGGGTTTAGGGTCTAGGGTTTAGGGTTTAGGGTTTGAAGTGTAGGGTTTAGGGTTTCTGGGTAAGGGTCGTGAGGGTTTAGACGGGTCGGTGAGAGTTGAGGGTTTAGCACGGTCTTTCTTCAAGGTGTGCACAACTAGGTTCTAATTAGGGTTTACCGATGGCAGAATGTGCTTAGGGTTTAGGTTTAGGGTTTAGGGTTTAGGGTTTAGGGCTTAGGGCTTTGGGCTTAGGGCCTAGGGAGTTCTAGGATGCAGGGATGAGAGTGGCGGGTAGTAGTGGCGGGTTTGGGGTTGAGGGTTGGTATGTCCCCCCATATACTGACAGTCCTTGTATTTGGGATTATAGTACCCCCGATTAGAATCCCCACTGAAAGGACTGTTAGTATAAGGGGAACATCCCAAGTTTAGGGTGTGTAGGTTTTCGGGGCGTAGTGTTTGGGGTCGAGGTTGGGCGTCGAAACCGCGGGCCTCACCGAAAACCTGCACATGGGGTCAGGGTTTAGGGCTTCTGTTGATGTTCGTTTAGCGTTTAGTGTATGGAGCTGTTATCCTTAGGAGACGTTTTAAGACAACGCACCTTCTTTTCGAGAAATTTTAGTTCATCGCAGGTAGACTTACAGGGTTTATCTAAGTAGTACAACACGCGCAAAAAAAGATCAGATACACGAAAACACTAGGCCCTAAACCCTGAACCTTAAGCCCGAGACCCTAAACTACGGGCGACACTGGGGGCATGCTTGGGCGGGGCTGATCTTGCAGATCTTCCGCAGGGATGCCGGGGTTTAGGCTTTACGCTTATGGGTTTAGGGTTTCCTAGAATCTAATAGCCCTAAACCCTAAACCGTGTTTAGAGAAAAAGAAGGGGGGGGGGGAATGGGGGGGGGGGGGGGGGGGGGGGGGGGAAGTGGGGGGGGGGGGGGCGGGGGGAACGGGGGGGGGGTGTGAGGGGGGGGGGGGGTTGCAGTGGCGGTCTGGGGTTTGGGGTTGAGGCTCTTCGGGATCCAGAGGTGCCAGAGTAGCCTGAGGAACAACTATACGGTTTAGGGTTTTGTTTTAGGGTTTAGGGTTTAGGGTTTAGGGTTTAGGGTTTAGGGTTTAGGGTTTAGGGTTTAGGGTTTAGGGTTTAGGGTTTAGGGTTTAGGGTTTAGGGTTTAGGGTTTAGGGTTTATTAGGGATTTTGGGAATTTTTTCAGGTGTCATTGTATCAACCCTAAACCCTAAAACCCTTTCAACGAAAGCGGGGGCAATGGAAGCTGCATGAGGGTTCTATCGAGCAGCTGTTCAGCACCTTGCTGCGTATGAAGCCTTCATCTAGGGTTTAGGATTTAGGGTCTTATAGGCATTCGGTGTTCGTACCCCAGAAATGACGAATAACCTAAATCCTATAACCACCCAAGACCCGAAATCCTATCCCGACCCTGAACCCTAAGCTGAGACCCCTCAACCCTGAAGTGGAACAACCCCCCGCAAGAGCCTCCAGGAACTCTGCGCGATGCTGCGCAACAGGCAGCCTGTAGAACCAAAGTCACAAAGGACTCCAAGTTTGTGCGTTTAGGGTATGGGATTCGGGTTGAGGGCTGAGGGTTTAGGTTTAGGGTTTAGGGTTTAGAGTTTAGGGTTTAGGGTGTCGGGTTTAGGGTTTAGGGCACAGGGTTGAGCGTATGGACTTCAAGTTTTGGGTTTTGGGTTTAGGGACTTCAAAAAAACGTCAAGCTTCAAGTTCCAGGGTTTAAGGTCGAGGGGGTGGACTCCTGGGTTTCGGGTTTAGGGTTTAGGGTTTCATGTGTTTATGTGTTTAGAGGGACTCTAGACTTATTCCAGGGCTTTTTCCAGGGCTTGAAGGGTTGAAGGGTTGAACAGCTGCATGTCTTGAAACCCTAACCCCTTAAACCCTGCCCTATGCTGCCTCAGCCATATTAAACACGGCGCCGGAGCAGCCTACAAACCCTGAACCACATGAGCCCTACGCCTCCTAAGCCCCTCAAGCCGAGGACGTAACCCTAAACCCTAAACCCTAAACCCTAAACCCTAAACCCTAAACCCTAAACCCTAAACCCTAAACCCTAAACCCTAAACCCTAAACCCTAAACAAACTTCACAAACACTCCAGGCACCCGTCTCGCTGCTGCCGGAGTGGATCTGGGTGTCGCTTGGGCACTCGCGGTGGGGGCCCCGAAGCCTTCAGGGCTTAGGGCTTTTGGGGGTCTAAGGATTTTTTTGGTTTAGGGCTTAGTGTTTAGGGTTTCAGGGTTTAGTTTTTTTTTTTTAACTTTAATGGGTGTTTTTTTGGGTCAGGCTTCAGGGCTTCGGTGTGTTCAGGGTCTTACAGGGTTGTTAGGGGATTAGATCGAAACATTTCGAATTTCGAACATAAACAAACAACACCCGTTCAGCCCCATCAGCCATAAGCCCCATCAACGCCCAAGTTGAATAGGGGTTCACCCCCTAAACCCGACAAGCCCAGGTCGAATAGGGGGGAAGGCGTCTAGGGTGTAAGGTTGAGGGTTCAATAAGACAAAGACAAGCAACGCCCAGAACAAAACCCCTGAAACAAACGCCTGAGCACCTGAAAGAAGCGCGCAGTGAAGTCCACAAAAACCTAGCAACAACCCTGAGCAACATTTTTACACCCTAGAACCCTGGAACCTTAGAACTCTAGAACTCTAGAAGTCTAGAACCCGGAACCCTAGAAGCCTAGAAGCCTAAAACCCTACAAAACCCTACAAAACCCTACAAAACCCTACAAACCCTACAAACCCTACAAACCCTGCAAACTCTACAAACCCTACAAACCGCAAACCCTAGAAACCCTAGAAACCCTAAAAACCCTACAAAGCCTAGAACCCTCAACCCTAGAATCGCCCTACGGCCCAGGAGTGTGTTAAGAAATTTTATTAATTAAGAAATCTGGACCTGGACCGGCCACACATTTTAAAATCCAGGGCCTCGCGGGCTCGCCCCAAAAAATTCCACCGAGGAAGTATTAAGTAACGTTCTCTGTCATATTTACCAAGAACCCAAGAAACTGCAAGCCTCAAACCCTCTAATCCCTTAAGCCCCGTAGTCTCAACCTAAAGCCTCTGGGAAGAGGCCCGGCACAAAAAGTCACCTTTTTTGAGGTGTTTCAGGCCGGAAAGGCCCAAAAAAGGTGACTTTTTGTGCCGGGCTCTTGCGGGGAAGAGGCCCGGCACAAAAAGTCACCTTTTTTGAGGTGTTTCAGGCCGGAAAGGCCCAAAAAAGGTGACTTTTTGTGCCGGGCTCTTGCGGGGAAGAGGCCAGGCACAAAAAGTCACCTTTTTTGAGGTGCTTGGGGTCCCAAAAGGCCCAAAAAAGGTGACTTTTTGTGCCGGGATGCCAGGCTCTTGTGGGGAAGCCTTTAAGGGCTCAGGGCTCAGGGCCACCTTTTTTGAGGTGTTTCAGGCCGGAAAGGCCCAAAAAAGGTGACTTTTTGTGCCGGGCTCTTGCGGGGAAGAGGCCCGGCACAAAAAGTCACCTTTTTTGAGGTGTTTCAGGCCGGAAAGGCCCAAAAAAGGTGACTTTTTGTGCCGGGCTCTTGCGGGGAAGAGGCCCGGCACAAAAAGTCACCTTTTTTGAGGTGTTTCAGGCCGGAAAGGCCCAAAAAAGGTGACTTTTTGTGCCGGGCTCTTGTGGGAAGAGGCCCGGCACAAAAAGTCACCTTTTTTGAGGTGTTTCAGGCCGGAAAGGCCCAAAAAAGGTGACTTTTTGTGCCGGGCTCTTGTGGGGAAGAGGCCCGGCACAAAAGTCACCTTTTTTGAGGTGTTTCAGGCCGGAACGCAGACAAAGGGAAGAAATCGACCGCCGATAGCTCCTCACATTAAAGGCCTTTGGAGGCGTTTTTTAAGGCCCATCCTGAAAATGCACCCCCCGGGTTTCGAAGGGGTCAGAAGCGCAAGTGCTTTACCATTAGGCCACTTAATCTCTGCCTCTCATATGGCAAATAAACTAAATATCCAAATTCAAGCTTGAAGCTCCGACTTTGGGCTTGGCCCGGGTTCGCGTTTTTTCCCAGTTTGTCCAACTCTGACGTTATGGATGGCGACTTCCATGATACAGCTTGACACCATGACATAGCACAGCAAAGCATAATAGTGCATCTTGCGGGGAAGAAGCCCGGCACAAAAAGTCACCTTTTTTGAGGTGTTTCAGGCCGGAAAGGGCTCAGGGCTCAGGGCTCAGGGCTCAGGGCTCAGGGCTCAGGGCTCAGGGCTCAGGGCTCAGGGCTCAGGGCTTAGGGGAAGAGGCCCGGCACAAAAAGTCACCTTTTCGAGGTGTTTCAGGCCGGAAAGGCCCAAAAAAGGTGACTTTTTGTGCCGGGCTCTTGTGGGGAAGAGGCCCGGCACAAAAAGTCACCTTTTTTGAGGTGTTTCAGGCCGGAAAGGCCCAAAAAAGGTGACTTTTTGTGCCGGGCTCTTGCGGGGAAGAGGCGGCACAAAAAGTCACTTTTTTGAGGTGCTTGGGGCCGGAAAGGCCCAAAAAAGGTGACTTTTTGTGCCGGGCTCTTGCGGGGATGCCGTGCTCTTGCGGGGAAGCCTTTAAGGGCTCAGGGCTCAGGGCTTAGGGGAAGAGGCCCGGCACAAAAAGTCACCTTTTTTGAGGTGTTTCAGGCCGGAAAGGCCCAAAAAAGGTGACTTTTTGTGCCGGGCCTCTTCCCCGCGTTTAGGGTTTAGGGTTTAGGGTTTAGGGTGTAGGGTTTAGGGTTTAGGGTTTAGAGCTTAGAGCACACCGAAAAGCTCTACACTGGTGAGTTACATGCTCCCTAACTCTGTCTCTATACTCACCTCTAATCAACCCTCGAATAAGAAATATATTTCAGGGTCTGGTTCAAACCTAACTTTCTTATTTCCATTTGGGGGTTTAAGAAATTTCGAAACCCTGGCTGAAAAAGGCAGATTTCTTATTAGAAGCCTCAGCCGTAGAACCCCCTGGAAGCCTAAAGCCCTAAACCCTAAACCCTAAACCCCAAACCCCAAACCCTAAACCCCCTAGAACCCGCCTCGTTGACCGGCGAGGCCCTGCGCCATTCTGGGCTTCTTCGGCTGCCTTCTGGGCCGGCCGGCAGCCTGGTTTAGGGTTTAGGGTTTAGGGTTGAGGGTTTAGGGTTTAGGGTTTGGGGTTTCGGGTTTAGGGGGTTTAGCTGTCTCGGAGGCTGTCTCCCAAAGAGCCCCATACCCCTTGAATAAGGAATAGAAGGGCCACGGCAGGGTTTCGGGTTTAGGGTTCAGGGTTTAGGAATATACCTTACATCATATTAAGGATCCCTTTATTACTTAAGGTATATTCCTTCATTAAGGGGTATTGGCCTCTCTGAGTACGGTTTACAAAGACCTTTGGACTTAGTAAGTAGGGTTAGTAAGGTGGGTTATGGGGATTATGGGTTTATGGGGCTCATTGCGTTTTCAGGGCCTTTTTTGACTTTGGGGTTTTTGGTAAGAAGAGCCAGACTCTTGACCCCCAGTCGCTTGGCTGTCCAGAGGCATGGTCAATCCGTTCAGAAAGCAGCGTCTAGGATCTGGATCGTCTCAGGCCCAAACCCCAAACCCCAAACCCCAAACCCCAAACCCCAAACCCTAAACCCAAAACCCTAAACCCTAAACCCCTTCCTCAGCCTTAGCGTCTGCTCGGAAACCTCTACCTCTCGACTCGGCCGCGATCAGTTCTTTGCTAGAAGGAACACCCACTTGGAGCTTCATGGTACTTAAGAGCCAATGATAAGTGTACTTATAACCCACTTAGAAGCCCGTTAAGTGCCCTAATATGGTTATAAGAACAGCGACGACGGCCACCACGAGATTTGCCGGAGTACAGAGCGAGAAAAAAAGCCGAAAGCCCTCAAACCCACCTAAACCCTAAACCCTAAACCCTAAACCCTATACCCGAAACCAAGTTTCTGCTTTGGCCTCCCGGCCACATCTCGTAAGGTGCCCAAGGCTTGCAGCGCCTCCTGAGACCTCGGGAAATGGTCGGGGCTTCCATTCTTTGGCATTTGGTCAGTTGGTTTAGGGTTTAGGGTTCAGGGTTCAGGGTTCAGGGTTTCAGGGTTTAGGGTTTAGGGTTTCAGGGTTTAGGGGCTCAGAGTTTGTATAAGGGCTTCATGAGGGTTCAAATAGGATTTAGGGTTTAGGGTGTTGGGTTTCATGGTGTTAGCCAAAGCTTGTACCTTAAGAACATGATATTTCGCAAGAGTGTGCCCAGAGAAAGGCATTGGGATCTCCAGGACGGACTTAAGCTGACTGAAGTGTCCAGGGCTTAGCTACTTGCAGTGTAGCAAACCCCAAGCCGCAAACCCCAAACCCGAAACCCTATCAACCCTAAACCCGAAACCCTAAACCCTAAACCCGAAACCCCAATTCAAAGCAACCCAAAGCATCTTAAACAATCTAACCCGATGAAGCTCGTTGGGTTAGGGTTGAGGGATGAGGGTTGAGGGTTAGGGCTTCGGGATAGACGCCCTCAACCCTCAACCCTCAACCCTAAACCCTAGACCCCCAAAAAGGTTGGAGTTTTGTGATGGCGGATTTTGGAGTTTGTGGCGTTAGGGTTTCGATTCTTTTGGTCCTACAGAGTTGAAGAACCCTAAACCCTAAACCCTAAGCCCTAAGCCCTAAACCCTAAACCCTAAACCCCTGAACAACAACTGTTGCCCCTGGAGGTTCCGTAACTGAGGGTCCGGGCATGGTCAGCGCCAGCGAGTTCGGCTGCAGCCACCGGAAGCCGCAACGCTGCTCGGGCGGCGGTGGCCGCGCGGGTGCCTGCCAGCAGGTACCCTCAACCCTAAACCCTAAACCCTAAACCCTAAACCCTAAACCCTAAACCCAAAACCCTATATGCTAGACCCTAAACCCTAAACCCTAAACCTTAAACCCTAAACCCTACCCTAATCATAGAAAAGCTGGTTGAGCTTCAGCAACCAGGTGCTTTTTGGGCAAGAGGGCTAAGCCGTTACATGCACACTCATATCCTTAGGTTTTAGGGTTTAGGGTTCCCCCCCACTACATTGAACGCCCCAAACCTTAAAATCTCCCAAAGCAAAGAAAACACAAAGTAGAACCCCATACATACTTAGAAACATACATACATACATACATACATACATACATACATACATACATACATACTCGGAGCGCTCTAGATAGTCTGAAAGCCATTTAGGTAAGCACCCGAAACCCCAAAAGCACCTACTGCAGACCCTTGAACTGATGGTTTTTGACGACCTTTCAGGCATGGAGCCCCCCCCTCTAAACACTACGAAGGGTCGCCAGACCTTCGAGCCGAACCCTAAACCCTAAACCCTAAACCCTAAACCCTAAACCCTAAACCCTAAACCCTAAACCCTAAACCCTAAACCCTAAACCCTAAACCCTAAACCGCAATACCAGGATGCTACAAGTAAAGAGGGGGGGCGGGGTAGGTGTCGGATTTAAGGTTTAGGGCTTATAGGGTTTATAGGGTTTATAGGGTTCGTAGTGTTTATGGGGTTTATAGGGTTTATAGGGTTTATAGGGTTTATAGGGTTTATGGGGTTTATAGGGTTTATAGGGTTTATAGGGTTTATAGGGTTTATAGGGTTTATAGGGTTTATAGGGTTTATAGGGTTTATAGGGTTGAGGGTTTAGGTTTTGGGGTTTAGGGTTGAGGGTTAGGTTTCGGGCTTAGGCATAGGGCTTAAGGATCTTATAGGGTTTACGGTTCAGGGCCGCTTTCCCATGACAGGCAGGGCTTTACCTTGCCAACGGCATTTTGGACTATCGTGTCCAAACCCCAAACCATGAGGGTTTAGGGTTAGGGCTTGTGCCCTGCAAACCCTGAATCTAACCCTTGAACTCACCTTCCGTCGTTTGACAAAGACTCGCAGTTTTGCCTCAAGTCCCGCAAGAGCTGTACAGGCAGGTTTGACATCGAAGCTCCATGTATCGCAGAGCGCCCAACAAATTCGAGGCCTGCACGCTGAACCCTAAACACAAAACCGCTCAAAACACCTAACCCTTGAACCCTACACACTGAAACACCCTGAGCCCTACACCCCTGACCCCCTAAGCCCCAAACCCTAAGCTCGATAACACTTAAACCCTAAACCCCCATAAGACCTAAACACCTTCAAGCCTCCTTTTCTTATGCTCCTCAGCTCCCTGGCATCCCTAAACCCTAAACCCTATACAGCCCGATATCCCTAGACCCTAACCCTAAACCCTATAGACCCTAGAGACCCTACAGCCCCTATAGACCCTGTAGACCCTATACACCCCATAGACCCTATAGATTCCATAGACCCCATAGATCCTATAGACCCTATAGACCCTATAGACCCTACAGACCCTAGACAATAAGCCCTCCTTTGTTGAACAGCTCTCAGCTTCCTGGCATCCGCAGGACCCAAGCGAAAGTGGAGGGGAGCTGCGCCACGAAGGCTTCCACGGAGAGCTGCTCCAAGGCCGCAACCTCCCCGAATCCAGGGTCCCCCACGTATGGGCCCTTCATTTGGGTTTAGGGTTTAGGGTTTAGGGTTAAGGTTTAGGGTTTAGGGTTCATTTAGGGTTTAGGGTCTAATTAGGGTTTAGGATTTCGGGTCCCTGTTATATATTTAGGGTTTAGGCTTTAGGGTCTGGGGTTCCAAGTATATATAGGCCCCTAGTTTGGGTACCTTGTTATATCATTAACCCTGGTAGACACTACTTGGAGGTTCATGGTACTTAGTAACCCAGTCATACTGTACTTATAAGCCAGTTATAACCCCATTCGGGTACCTAAGGGGCTTATAAGTGGGTTATAACTACACTGATAATTGGGTAATATAAGTACCCTGAACCTCCAAGTATATATATTTATATATATGTGTATAGTAAGGGTCCATACGTACTTCGGATCCCTACAAAGAAAGGGTAAGGGGACAAGACTACAAGCCCAAGGTTCGGAACCTTCGACAGATGTGGTGATTTGAAGGATTTAGGTTTGGGGTTTAGGGTTTAGGGTTTAGGGTTATAGGGATGTAGGGTTAGCGGGGCCTTGGGGCCATCGGGGTTTAGGGTTGAAGGGATATCAGGGGTTTAGGGTTGAAGGGACATCGGGGTTTGGGTTGAAGGGATTTTAGGGGGTTTAGGGTTAAAGGGTTATTCGGGTTTAGGGTTGAAGGGATAGAGGGGGGTTTAGGGTTATAGGGGTTTGGGTTGAAGGACTTACGACTCGGGGTTGAAGGGTTTAGCGTTTTGGGAGTTCGGGTTTAGGGTTGGAGGGACTGAGGCTCTAGGATTTGGTGTTTGTATCAGGGGCTTCGGGGTTTAGAGCTGCAGCGGCCGCATTTGAGATTTAGAGGTTAGGGGTTTAGGGCTTCGGGGTTTCAGGGTTGTGGGCTTAGGGTTTAAGGCTTTAGGCTTTGTGGGTGATTCTTGGAGCGTGGGGTTCTGGATGTCTGTTGGGTTTAGGGCCTGAATTCAAAAACCTAAACCCTAAACCCTGAACCCTGGACCCTGAACCCTGAACCCTAAACCTAAACCCTAAACCCTAAACCCTGAACCCTGAACCCTAAACCCTAAACCCTACACCCCAAACCCGAAACCCTACCTACACCCTGAACTGGGTTGCCTCGCCCAAAGCAGCCAGGACCTCCTCAGCGGAGCCTTCGGTGATGGCCATGTCCTTGTTGAATACCGACGCCTCAGGCTTTGGGGTTTGCGGTTGAGGGTTTAGGGTTTAGGGTTCAGGGGTTAGGGTTTGGGGTTCCCCCGCCTCAGTTGAGGGTTTAGGTTTAGGGTTTGGGGTTAGGGTTTAGGGCTTAGGGTTTAGGGCTAGGGTTTCCCCCGAAGGCAAGCCGCAAATAAACTACACACGCACCCATTACCTTTGATATGCAGGATCTTGCAAGCCGTGCAACATATGTGTATATATATATATGTATATATATATATACATATATATATATATATATATATATATATTCGCTTATTTATTTATATTCGGGTTTCGGGTTTGGGTTGAGGGTCCTTATTATAAGGGAATCCTGCAAATGGGGGTCTGTATTAAGGGTCCCGCATTTTCGAAAGAAGACAACCTCCAACTTTTGCCAAGAAAGCCCAAAAAAGCGAATGCCCCTCCCTGAGATCAGCCCAGAATGAGCCAAGAGTATTGCTACAAGGTCCTTAAGCACTAAACCCTAAACCCTAATTCATGAGACATCCCTCTCGCAGAGGCCTCTCCGATGGGGAAGTTCCCGAAACAGTCACAGCGGCGCATTTGAACAGGAGGAGCTGCCGGTATGTTAGAGAAGAGTACATGCAAAGAAAAGCCTGTCCAACGTTGACTCAGCCAACTGCAGACGTGTCCTCGGCCCTTGCAGCACTCGAGCCCAGGGTCGGGAGGGTGGGGCGCGCCTTTGGCGCAGCTTTCTGACTGGAGCCCCATATGAAGATATGACATGACATAATCACACAGAGTTACAGTTGATGCCACTGCTCCTCGGCTACCCTTGCTGCAAACGGCAGGCATCAACGTGCGCCGAACTGTCGTTGCATGAATATGGGGTGCATTCATGAGACATCCCTCTCGCAGAGGCCTCTCCGATGGGGAAGTTCCCGAAACAGTCACAGCGGCGCATTTGAACAGGAGGAGCTGCCGGTATGTTAGAGAAGAGTACATGCAAAGAAAAGCCTGTCCAACGTTGACTCAGCCAACTGCAGACGTGTCCTCGGCCCTTGCAGCACTCGAGCCCAAATACCAGCACTGGCCGTGAGCAGAAGTGCACACGGACGAAAATTGCCAAATAGAAGGAAAACAAATTAGCCAGCAGTGTGAATGTCTTGCGTTTCCACCACGAAGCCGGCGCCGCAAAGCTGTCTTCACGAGCGGAAGCAGACTCGCGGAGACCCGTGCGTGCAAAATCAGCACCAGGCATCTTCCAGCTGCCTGTCAGACCACAGCAGAAGCCCCAAGCTCCTCCCATGCCGCAGAGTGCCCGGAAATTGCACACCGAGCGATGGCAGAACCTCCTGTAACAATAAACCAAAAAACCAATTCGAAAACAGCTACTGAGCAGTGAGAGACAACAGGATGCACGTCGTGCTTTCTGAAAGCAGGCCCACTGTCAACTGCCCAGGCTGCTATAGTTCCCGAGCTTCACTATGAACCCGCCGTCGCCGCATTCCCCGGGAAGGGGAATCAGCGGGGTTTTCGCTTGAAGGCCCGAAGATGAGATGTACTTGAAGGCTCCCGGCCAAAGTCAAAGCAGCCACTTTTCTCAGTAGCCTGTTCAGCTGGGAAGAACTGCGTCCCTTAGCAGCTGCACCCAAGAGGACAGCAGAATCCAACAGCACCACCACCCTGGTTGAGTGGTGGCTTTTGGTTCGCAGAAGCCACCGCAAGAAAAGCACAAGCGCCTCACCTTCCAACACGTTGATGTGCGCAGGGAACTTGCAACGCACGCTGAAGATGTCTGAGAAGTCCTCCAACTTCATGTTGAGCTTGTGGGCCTTAGTCAGTCGCTCAACTCCCAGCATTCCGGCAGCTCCACCATCCATGACGACAAAAGCTCCTTGCTTCTCCGCCACGCGCGCGAGTTTGCGAGCTGCCGCTGAAGTTGTCCGAATGCATGAAGCGCCGAACCCATAGGAAGTGCTTGCATCGGTCGCCCCCACGAGTGGAACGAACTGCCTTCGGAGATCACAACGCCAGAAGACTCCCAAGCAAAGACTGCACGCCAACTCGGCCAAAACCTCTGCAGGGAGTAGAGCGTCGTGACCATCGCCTGGAAGGGTGAATTTGTAGATGTCGCTGTAGACGGAAAGCTTCGGACGAACCAGAAGGTCGAACCACTGAAGGGCCCCCAGCAACTTTTGCACGCCTTTTGGAGAAGCCACTCTGCACACATGAAGATGCAGAAAAGCGAGAATCATTGCCATGAACCTTGCGCCAGGCACGTCCAGGAAGCGGCCGTTGTCCAGGTCGACTCCGACGCAAGTGCCGCAAAGCTCATCATTCACATCCTTTGCAGAGTTACGAACTGCTCCCCTGGCCTGCATACTTTCGTCAAAGTCCCGGGCAGCCTTAGAGGTCGCACCTGGGCCAGCATTGCTGAAGATCATGACATCATCGGTGGCCACAGCCGCTACCAAGTCGAACGCGGTAGGAGTTTCCTGGTCACATGCCATGAGAGCATTCTGCGGTATGCCAGCCTCCTGACAAACACTCAGCATCTCCTCTTGCGCCACGTAAGAGGACCAGGAAAAACCCATTGGCCAAACATGATGCAAAGGGAAAAGGGGTCCCTCACACCATGTCTGACCAGCCTCCAAGTGGTGCTTCTGCTCATGAACTGGCATTCCTGCTTTGCAAAGTTCAGCAGCTGAGAGCGCTGGCTTGGCCATGTACACGCGGAGAGACTGAGGGAGTTTGAGCTGGTCAAACCAACAGGAAGCATCCCGCTTGCTGAGCCGAAGCGGGTGCTCCTGGGTGCACTCGAGGAAAGTCAGGCAGTAGGCGAGGCCAGATGCCGAGGCTTAGGAGGCCTTGCTGAAGCTTCTGACAGACGGCGCCCGTCCCAGACTTCGCGCAAACGAGAGCCTCCAGGTTTTCCGACAGCAAAAGTGGTCCCTCCTGCCTTGCACCACGTTGACAGCCCCAGCTTCCCGCAACGCAGCTGCTTAGCTACGAGCTTGGCGTACTCTTCCCTGGACCCATGCGACACAGTCCCAAAACAATCCAGGTGTTCTGCAGAGGCAGGAACAATTTCGCTGTCGCCACACAGTTTCGACTGAACGTCGGGCGGCAGGTGCGGCAAGGGATCACATAAGCCAGCCGCTTCAAGGTTGTCAACCCGATCAGCGACCAAGTCCAGAAAAGAGGAAGCTACAGCTGCAGGACGAAGAGGTCGGGCGACGAAGTCCGGCAGAAAGCGCTCCCAGGTTCCATTTTCCACAGCCTGAAGGCGATCCAGCACGGAGTTTGCGCGGGCCACCACGTTAGCCACCACAGTTCGTTGGCAAGCGGTATGCTTTGCTGGAGCGCGGGCCCCTAGCTTCACTCCATACAACCAATTCAGCGCTGCCACAATGACATTGATGAAGCTCAGCAGAACACGCCAGCGGCCCACGAGCATGCCAGCAGGTTTGTGTTCCAGTCCACTAACTGGAGCAAGCGGGAAAACGTCACGTTGCCGGCCTGATGTAGGCCCTGGAGCAAAACCTGCCACAAAATGACCAAAACGGCCAGTGTCGTGAACAGCAGCATGTCTCAAGCGGTCAAGAAGCCACACTCTGTCTTGAGGAACGTCTGCATGACGGTCAGCTCGCCAAACCAGCCATGCCGCTCGTCGAGCACGAGCGAGTCGCCTACTGGACGGCGAGCGAGCTCTGGCAGAAGTCTTGGGCATCCGCTCAGCGCAACACTGCAGCGCCAGCCGCTGATTTCTGTGAGCCCGGGCCCTATGCAAGTCTCGCCGCAGCTTGGAGGGCGACATGCAGAAAACGTCGTGGAGCACCCAAAGACAGAAAGTCACAGGCGGAAAGCCACAAACTCCTGCAACTAGTTCTCAGATGCGGAATGCCATCAGTTTCCCACTCCACGCTGCGCAAGATATGCACACCGCGCCTTTGGCGCAGCTTTCTGACTGGAGCCCCATATTCAACTCAACTCAAACCGCCAGGGTAACAGAGTCTGCTACGACGGAGCGAGAGGTTGCCGTTAGCACCTCCCTCATCCTAAAACTCCAGGCGCTGCGCGCCCTTGTACCTGATTCGGCACAACTGGGCTCGGGCTCCCACGATGCAACCACGCACCATGCCAGCATCGGCACACAGTACGTGGCACACCAGAAGCAGCCACACAGAGCTCACTACCAAAATCAGCCTACGCTTTGAGCGACAGGCAGAGTGTACGTCATGCCTACTTTGCTGTCATCTCGGTCAGCTTGAAGTATAATTCGCGGCATCTGGCCCCAAATTCGTTGCATCTGGGCCTGGATTTCTGCTTACGTACCGATGGGTTTGCCGCTTCATTCTTTGTACAGACCAAGAAATTTGCCACTTCAATCCTTGGACAGAGCCCTCTGATGCGGTATGCAACTTTGATCTCGGAGCCCCAACTTGGAGCATTTTCTGAAGAAGACATTGAAAACAACAGCCGTAAGTGTTTTTTTATTTGCAAACAAATGGTTTGACCCCCCGTACATACGTGATGTTCCACATCGTGCAGCAAACGTTTCAGCCACATGTTTCGTTTTCCTTACTAAGGCCAAACCTTCACCCTCACACAAAAGAACAACCTAAAACCTTCAACCCTCAACCACAAAACGCCTAAACCCTACCCTCAACCAAACGTCCTTAAACCCTAAACCAAACCTTACCTAAGAACCTCTAAACCCTAAAACCGAAACCCTTACCTGCAGCCACAAACCCCGAAACCCTAAGCGCACACACCCTGACCCTCAGACCCAGAACCCCTAAACCCTAAGCCCGCAGCCCTGCGCCGCGAGCAGAAGGGTCCCAGCCGCGCGGAGCCAGGGTCGAGGGTTGGGGGATTTAGGGTTAGGGTTTAGAGCCACTGTTCAAGTGGCGCCACTGTTCAAGTGGCCATAGCACTGCTCAAGTGTTCCACTGTTCAAGTGGCGCTGAATTTATGCCACTGCTCAAGTGGCCATGCATGTCATGCCATCATGGTAGCCCCAAAAAGATAAACACGCATGACGAAGTCTATATAACTAGTGCCACATGCCATGCTAGCTCCAAAACAAACATGCATGTTTAGGTCTATGGAACTAGTGCCCCCATTTTTTGGTCCAGATGCAGATCGGGAATGCAATCGCAGGACACTGGCCCGGGCCAGGAGGGGGGAGGGGGGCTTGGGGTTGAGGGCAAGGGTAGGCTGAGGGTGGAGGGGTTTTGGGCTGAGGGGAGGTTTTGGGCTTAGGGTTTAGGGGTTTGGGGTTGTGGGTAAAAGGTTAAGGGCTTGGCTCAGGGCGTAATGTTTTGGGGTTGAGGGTCAGGGCGGGTGCTTTTTGGTTTCGGGCTTGAGGGCTTTCTGGTTGAGGGTATGGGTTAAGGCCAGATAAGGCTTTTTTGGTTGAGAGTCGTAAGGGTAATTGGGCTTAGCGTTTAGTTGGGAAACACCATCTCTATAAATTCTAAAATCATTGCATCATTGAGTGCTACGAGCAATGTGGGAATCAAGTCCAAGATTTACTAACTGTTGGGTGATCGGTGCCACTGAGGCGGCCTCAGTGGTTTAGCGCTTAAGGGTTTAGGGGTTATGGTTTTCGGGTTGAGGGTTTAACCTTAAAGCCGAACTTAGCCTTAAAACCTAGACCCAGCCAGGCATCGAGGACGCTGCGGTGCCAGGTCCTGAGCACATTGGGCTCAACAGATTTAAGGCTTAGGGTTTGTCTCTATAAACGCTTAAATCATTGGGCACTACTAGCAAATTGGGAATCAAGTCCAAGTGTTATGGGTGGGGGGTCATGGGTTTCGGGTAGATAGGGCTCAAGGGGTTTGCACCACTGAGGCGGCCTCAGTGGTTTAGCGTTTAAGGGTTTAGGGGTTATGGGTTTCGGGTACATAGGGCTGAAGGGGTTTCTGGCTTAGGGTTTGAGGGGTCCAGGACAGGTTTGGGGTTGAGCGGAATTTAAGGTTTCAAGGCTTTTTGGGAGGGCTTGGGTTTAGGGAAGGAACTGGCGCCGAGGTGTCCTCGGTTCCAGTTCCTGAGCTCAGGGTGTAATGTGGGTTACTTAGCTGTGTAGTCTAAGGGTAAAGGCTTTGGCTTGGGCTGAAGGACTCCAAAATCTCCCACAGCCCCAAATCCCTAAACCCTAAGCCCAACCCTCACCCCAAACCAAAAACCCGTCAACCCTAAGCCCAAGCCTTACCCTCGACCTGAAACCCATCCCAAACCCTTCAAACCCTGAGCCATAAACCCTTTGAGCCCTATCTACTCAGGAAGGAACTGGCACCGAGGTGTCCTCGGTTCCAGTTCCTGAGCTTAGGGTTTAAAGTAGTTAGGTTCGAGGTTAAGCCCTCAACCCCCAACCCTAACCCCTAAACCCCTAAGGGCTACAACCCAACCTCTTGCCCACTGAGGCCGGCAGCAGCAGGCCCGATGATGGTCCAACCTTGCACAAGACAGTCTGACAAGCGGTTTCAGTTCAGGGTTCGAGGTTTAAGTTGACTGCAGCTTCAGATGCATGAGCAGCATGATGTCGACAGGCAATGCTACCGTACAGAACAATAAGTGCATTCATTCATGTCTTTTTCTTCCCCGTCCCGCAGATGCTCATGCTTCGCGCTTCTTCTTCTTCTTCGGCTCACCCTCGCCTGCCAGGGAAGATCCGAAACCCTGGACACTGGTACTAGGGTTTAGGGTTTTAGAAGGGTTCAGGGTTCAGGGTTCAGGGCGCAGAGTCTTGGAATACTGAAAACGTCATTATCAGCAAACCAGGCTTTCGTACGCTTCCTCGGCCTCCTGACGCGCTTCCCCGGGCCCGGAGCTGGCTCAAGGCGCCCTGCAAGACTTTGTGATTTTTAGTTTTCATCAAGGAGTCGAATCCAACAGTGATATGCAGTCTGGAAAGAACAGGAAAATGTATGCAGGGGCTTTCCTGCCTGCATTTCAGCTAACTCCAGCTCCTGTCGTTGCGCCTTCGCGTCGGCATCCTGCAACTGCAAGGGTACAGTTTTTAGAGTAAGGGATCATTAAGGTCTCAACCGAGGGTTTCGGGTGTTTGGGTTTGTTGTCCGGTCACAGTAAAACTTCAACGCAAGGCATGTTTAGAGATACTGGTAAAACTGGTAACAATTCTGTCCTCCAGCCGTTGCCGGAGCACGCGGTTTTGACGCTCCAGCTCTGTCTTCTCCGTTTTGTCCTTGGCCGCCCCGCCCTCCAGGTTTCGTATCTTGTCCAGGAGCGTCTTCTCGCCAGCCTTGGTTGTTCAGGGTTCGCTTGTGTTTCGCAGTAGGGAGGTGAGTGGCAGCACATTAAGTAAGCTACTTGCAAATATTACAGCGCGCAACATTTTTGGAGGGCGAAACCTTTGCCTGAACAATAAAACAACCTCATCTGTTCAAACCCCTGGGGACATAAGACAAGCCAAAGCACCGCAAAATCACTGTTACACTTCTGCCAGCGCTGTGCTTCCGTTGCATGCTGATCTTTCACCTTCTGGAGCTCGGTCTGTGCTTCAAGCTTCAGCCGCGTCTCCTGCAACGTCAGTTGCGCCTGGAAGCCCTCTTTCATATCTTTGACATTCTGGGCATGAAGCGTCTTCAGGTCGTCCACGAATTTGGCCTGATCAGCTTGCCCTTGTTGGACGCTTGCCAGAACGAGCCCTTGCTCACCTTGTGTCGCCCGCATCTGGCCGAGAGCCGCCTCGAAGTTTGCCAAATGATCTCGCATAGCCACCTGCCTGTTCTGATATGCTGCATCACGCTGCCCCGACTTTGCAGGTGCTGCTGGTGTGGCAGCCGCAGTCGCCGGCTGTGGTGCTCGCGGAGGTGGAGGCGCAGTCGCAGGCTGCCGTGCTGCTGGTGGAGGCGGAGGCGGAGGCGTATTGTAAAAAGTACCGTAGCCGTAGTTTGCCATGGCGGTTTGCTCCACAGATGCTCCAGGGCTTTCTGAGTGCCAGGCTCGAAAATGATTTTTTCTTTTCTGTTACCCTTAATCCCTATCTCATCCCTGTATACCCCTTAATAACAATGTTCACTGGGTCCCCACACCAGCCGAAGCTTCTTCTTTTGCAGGAAGGGTGCGATAGCAGTGGGTGTTGTCTCATCTGGGCTCCAGCTTCAGGGTTAGTTCCTGATACATATGATTCGCTGTCCGCATACCTTTTTGAGCTTGATTGAGACCACAGATCAAGTTTGCATTGCATCATGAACTCAGCACAAACCTGCGCAACTGAATAAACCTGCAGCAGCTTTTGAAGGTTGGCAAGACACTCTGAGTTGGGAACTGTTTCCGGCCAGGATGCTGGTTGACTTTTCCAACGCTGCAGCCTCAGCGATAGGAAAGTTTAGGGAAGCCTAACATCTCTAAAACCTTTACCCTTAGACTACACAGCTAACTAACCCACATTAAACCCTAAGCTCAGGAACTGGAACCGAGGACACCTCGGTGCCAGTTCCTTCCCTAAACCCAAGCCAAAACCTTTACCCTTACTTAGACTACAGAGCTAACTAACCCACATTAAAGCTTAAGCTCAGGAACTGGAACAGAGGATACCTCGGTGCCAGTCCCTTCCCTAAACCCAAGCCAAAACCTTTACCCTTGGACTACACAGCTAACTACCCTAAGCTCAGGAAATGGAACCGAGGACACCTCGGTGCCAGTTCCTTCCTGAGTAGATAGGGCTCAAAGGGTTTATGGCTTAGGGTCTGAGGGGTTTGGGATGGGTTTCGGGTCGAGGATAAGGGCTTGGGCTTAGGGTTGACGGGTTTTTAGGGTTTAGGGGTTTGGGGGAGTCCCCAAGCCCAAGCCAAAACCTTTACACCCTAAGCTCAGGAACTGGAACCGAGGACACCTCGGTGCCAGTTCCTTCCCGAAGCCCACGCCAAAACCTTTATTTACCCTTAGACTACACAGCTAACTCACAGCCTGAAAGCGTCGGTAGTGGCCCAGGCCTGCTTCTTCTCTGGGTCCAGCCTTGTCAATCGCAGTTGCTGGGCGCTCAGGGTTTTTGGGGCTTCCTGGAATGCTTACTGGGGTCTGGGGGAGGTTGGTGGCTTTCCAGGAGTACAAGCAAGGGAAACCACTGATTCAAGTCCTGAGACGGAAACCTAAACCCAAGCCAAACACACCCTTAGTTCAGATTTAAGTTGACCGGCGTCTAGAAGTGTGATTCGAGGTTCACGGCATGGAAATCTGCTTGAAACCCTCAACCCTGAACCTTGCATCATAGTTTCTGGCTTCGGCGCTTTTTGTTGCTTGGACCACTGTCAAACTTCGGGGCGTGCTCATGATCACGTGCTCAAGTTTCTTTTTGCCCCTGCACCCCCCAATCCCGATATTCATCAAATTCAGTAGCACCCAAATAGCACCAATAAGACCCAACACCATGAATTCAATCCACCACTAGCAGCACTTGCAGCTTGATAAGCATTACACCAGGCTACTAAAATCCCCTGAATGAGCATTATAGACCGCCACAACCACCGCCACTGCAACCAGCACCTCCGCCACTGCACCTAAGTCCTACAAAACCCTAGCCTTTAATTCATGACCAAGGCTTTCTGCAGAGCTTAATAAACCTTTGGATCAGCCCTCAAGCCCGACTGAACCCCAATCTGTAAGCCTCCCTAAACCCTAAACCCTAAACGCCTGAAGCCAGAACCCTAAACCGTAGGCTTCACAAACCCTCAACCCTAAACCCTGAACCCTCTCTCTTCTCTCTCTGGCTATATCTGTTTTTTTTTTCTCTCTCTCTCTCTCTCTCTCTCTCTCTCTCTCTCTCTCTTCTCCCTCTGGCTATATTCTCTATTTTGTGTTCTCTCTTCTCTCTCTGCTATCTCTCTGTTTTCTTTATCTCTCTCTCTCTCTCTGGGCCATGGCGGAAGAACAGCGCATCGAGCAGCTCGTCAGGGAGACGGTGGAGCGGCGCGCCGCGGCTGGTTTGCCTCACAAACCGCCGTCGAAGCTGCGGAAAGAGCTCCTGAGGGCGAGGCCTCGTTTCTTGGCCTAAAATACAGCATGTGGTTCCTTTCAAGGGGTCCTTTAAAGGGCTACTATAAGGGATCTATAAGGGTACTATACTATAGGGGGCCTTAATAATTAGAATGGGGTGTTGGGGTATATTATGTCGCAAACCATAATAAGGAACAGAACAACACATCCAACACTCAAACGATGCATGTCGTCCCCTGCCCATCCATAAGGCACGCGCACAAACGTACAACATACAACAACCACAGTCCTGCCGCCTTCCATGTTCAAAAGCTGAGGAGACCGCGAGGTCACTGAATCTGCCCGGGTCCACGCTGGCGTGGGGGCTCCGCTTCCTGTGGGCGAGATCACAGACACTCTGCGCTTTTAGCAGGGTGTTTTGTGTGTACCTGGGACACGAAGCGAACTTCAAGACCTCTATGTTCGAAACCTGAAGCCAGCATCACAAACACCTTCCTTTTTTGGTCCTTCAGCACCGCAGCTCAGGATGAGATCCGGCATGCGAGCCTGGAGGTGGCTTGGTATTGATAAGTCTTGATCGGGTTGGGGTTGAAGTTTAGGGCCTAGCAGGTTGAGGAAACTTTGTAATAGACCCACCGGCCTATGTTGCCAGGCATCTGATGCGATGGAGTCCAGCAAGGAGTCTGCGCATAGCAAGGCTTTCTTTTACTATATGGTTTTCAGTTCGGTCTAAATGTCAATTGCCCTGTAACCCCAATGCCTGAGAGTATAAGGCCCTGGCGCTGCTGACGAGGCTGCCTCGTCAGACAGCTCCAGGAGACATCACCAGGAGGCCTCTCACAAAGCAATCCTGATACGTTTCTATGCGTGGGGCCATGATCAATACCTTAAACCTTAAACCCACTTCAGCTTCAGGCTGCCGCTTCTTCATCTGGAGCCGGAGGGCCCCTTGATGGCTATCCCAATGAAGCTGGACACCACGGTGAAGACTTTTCGGTGCCGGAGGAATGGCTCTCAGAAAGGAATCGTTTTTGATTTCTTTGTGTGGACCATGATCAATATCTGAGTTAAACCCCAAAAAACAAACACGACATGACTTGCCGGATGAAGGTACAATCATGTCGCCCAATTCCAAAAATTTTCTTCTTGTCACCACTAGCGCCCGAGCCCACTCGATACAAGAACGGGATCATGCGCATGCCCATCAAACTTCACTCCAAAACTTCAAGCAAACACCCCTCTTTGTTAAAAACGTGAGTCCCAGAAATGCCTGCAGCCGGGTTCCCGCTTAAGTCTACAAATCACCGGTAAGCCCGCTCTTATAAAGCTTGACGCATTCATGATGCGCGCGCGCGCGCGCGCGCGCGCGCGCGCGCATCCCTCACATGTGCTTTCTCATTGAAAGCACGGAAAAACAAGAGGGGAATATCGCTTTCGTAAAACAACGACCAACGAAAGCCAAATCTGTTTTTAAGGTTTTAACTCACTCTGATAGACGGGTCTACCCCGCTAAACCTTAAACCTTAAACCCTATAATCCCAGTTTTTCACTTCAGCTCCAGGCTGCCGCTACTGAAGCTCCGAGTCCGCATCCGCAGCCCGAGGCCACCACAGGGTTTTAAGTTTCTTGATTGAACGAGGGTTTAAAGGTGCAGGGTGAATCGTGGCAGTTTGCTAGAAGCATTCAGTGGTCCGTGCAAGATCACATTGTTGCAGGCGCGGGTCAGGCCGAAGCAGAAGCAGCGGCCAAGGCCACGGCCTCCGAGTCCGCCTCCGAGGACTCCGCAACCCGAGGCCACCACAGGGTTATAAGTTTCCTTGATAGAACGAGGGTTTAAAAGGTGCACCGTGGCAGTTTGCTAGAAGCATTCAGGGGTCCGTGCAAGATCACATTGTTGCAGGCGCGGGTCATGCCGAAGAAGCGGCCAAGGCCATGGCCATCTGCGCCATCTGCGCCATCTGCGCCTTCTGCGCCATCTGCGGCATCTGCGGCACCTGTGCCCGAGGAGTCTTTCGACTTTTGGCATACAAAGATTATGATTATAGCCTTGGACCCCACCCTGCCAATTCCTAAGCCCTATAAGCCTGAAAACCCTACACCCGACCCGTTATGGTCCTTTTGCTCTAGCGCTGCCTAATCTTGGTTCCATTAAAACTCATGCAATCCTAGCATGTACAAGCACTTCCAACTGCGGGCCCGAATCAGCATAAATCTTTTTGGTCCAGGAGTTTGCATATTAGGGTGAAGAAGCGATTATTGTTTCTCACTACATGGCCTGAGGATGCCGACGCCGACCGCTGGGCAGGCAATGATCAGAGGGTGCCAGCCAGCGCAGCTCAGCTACTATAACTTAACATAACATGTTTGTTTTTTGTGTCGTTGTCAAAGACCTATGGAAGTGAGGTCAGGACACAAACCTAAACTTTTGGCTGGGGCTTATGTGTGGGATATCCCAAATGACTCAGGAGATCACCCCAAACATCTACGTTGGCACGGAGAGAGACACCCAGGGTTTTGACCTTCGGGTTCGCTGCTTGCCAACTTCCGAGAAAGGCACCCTCCAACTGCTGCTTGGGCCTTGATATTATAAATATATTTTTTTGTCGGCTAGTTTTGAGTTGATTATGGGAGGGTGTGAAGTGCTGGGCGACTCACCGTCTCAGGAACATAGGGCACAAGCCGTCGTTCCAGGCTGCCTGGCGCTCTGTGCCGCTCTTCTAAGGTGGCAGTCTGTCTCTGTCAGTTTCTAGCTTAAGCCTTAGACTGCGGTTGCCTCTTTCTCGGAGTGACGCCATTGTAGCCCCCCCAGGACAGTGATATCACATATAACACCTTTAAAAAATCAACCTAATAATAAGGTACAGATGTCCCTCTGGGTTGCATTATGCTTAGGCAACATTGGGCTTTTGCTTCATGAGGGTTCGGTGGGGGGGGGGGGGGGGGGGGGGGGGGGGGGGGGGGGGGGGGGAGGAAGCATGCCACTGAGGTGTGCCTCAGTGGCAGCTTCTTCTGACTAGGTAACCTTTAACCTTATTGTGTAGAAGCATGCCACTGAGGTGTGCCTCAGTCTGCCTCAGTGGCGCTTTATTCTGAGTAGGTAACCTTTAACTTCAACTTGTTGGGTAGCATGTACCAGGGTCCCTAACATTGAGAACTCAGGTTCAGAGAGGTTCGTCGCGTGGAACAGCGCGGCGGGAAGGTGCTTTTCTTTTGCGTCGCCGGCAAGCACCGGAGCGCCCTGGCTGCCACGCTCTACCTCTCCATGGCACACCAGGCAGGGTGAGGAGTTTCACGGAGTGTCGTTTGCGCATGGGGAATTTTATTGGACTTCGTGTGTCATATCTCAAGAAAATCGCAGCAGGCTTTGGGGTTGAAGGTTTAGGGTTCTTAGTCCACGCAACACAAAGCGTGAAGAAGCGATGTTCTTGTCTGCCAGATGTCGGCTTGGCGAGCAGAAGAGCTGGTCGCTCGCGCCCGGCCCAGTGCAGAGAACCTCTAGAGTCTGTTCAGTACCACTTTCTTTCGTTTGTCATTAAGTCTCCATAGTAGGTTTCCTCAGTTTCTGTCCCAAGATGGTTGGATGAAATCACTTACCAAGGGTCTGGCGGATGTATAGGAAGGCCTATGCGTGGGACATCTTGCAGTGCTCTCTGTGAGGAAAAGAGCTGCCAGAACTTATGCTCAGGGAAGCAAGGGGTTAAGGTTCGGGGTTGAGGGTTTAATCAACCTTACGTCATGGGTGTAGCGTTCCGTTCCGGAAAATATTCGGGACTCCCATGCAGAAATCACATGCTCAAGCCATGCTCTCAAATCTCCCACAACCCCAAGCCCCGAACCCTAAGCCGAACCCTCGCCCTGAACCAAAACCCCGTCAACCCTAAGCCCAAGCCCTTACCCTCGACCCGAAACCATCCCAAGCCCCTCAACCCCAAGCCATAAACCCTTTGAGCCCGATCTACTCAGCAAGGAACTTGCCCTCGGTTCCAGTTCCTGAGCTTAGGGTTTAATGTGGTTTTGTTAGCTGTGTAGCCTAAGGGTAAAGGTTTTGGCTTGGGTTTAGGCAAGGAACTGGCACCGAGGTGTCCTCGGTTCCAGTTCCTGAGCTTAGGGTTTAATGTGGGCTAGCTTGTGGTTTCAGCTAGTTAGGTTCAAGGTCAAACCCTCAACCCCCAACCCTAACCCCTAGACCCCTAAGGGCTACAACTCAACCTCTTGCCAAAGAACTGACTGGCATCATTCTCGCTCTTTCTGTACTGAATGAATGACCAATCAGGTCAAGCCTCCTTGACGCCATCTTCGCCGCCGTGAGCCCAGCCCTGCAATGGGCATTCAGTGCTTATGGATGCAGATTTCATGCATTTCCGGAGTCGGGTTGTGTGAAAGGACCACAGCGATCAGGGTCTCCAACAATGGTGCATGCATGTTGTGGGCTTCATTCATACGGAACCTGGGAGTAGCCAGGAATAATTAATAGCAATTTTCCTTTCGTGGCGCAAGGCATTTCACGACTGGACAGACCCCAAAAACACTCCGGCCCTAGACCTAACCTCCTGACCTGCGACCTTCCAGACAGCAGGCTCTGGTTAGCAGCAGAAGAGCAAGCATGATCCAAACCAAAACTTGCGAACCTGAAACGTCCAAATCCTTGCTGCGGCACCTCACCAACAGCAGCCTCACCAACAGCAGCTCAGGTGATGAACCAACGCTTCGGCTCCAGATCTTGGCAACAGCCAGGCTAGGGGCGACAACAAGGCAAGGATGGTTTCGACGGAAACTTTTCGAGTTCCGAAGGAAATTTTTGCAGTTCGCTCAGGACCCATTAAAGATAACAAGCACCAGCTTCACTTCTTAGTCTTGACAAGGGAGTTCGCTCGGGCTCTGGGGAGTTCGCGGACAGGGCTTGGGAGTCCTCTGACCGGTTTGGGGAGTTTTCTCGGGCGCTGTGGGAGTCCTCTCGGGGGTTGTGGGAGCGCGCCTACCGATCAGTAAGCGTACTCTCCTTCTTATGTCGATTGCTGCTTGCGATCAGTAAGCGTACTCTCCTTCTTATGTCGATTGCTGGTTGGCGGGGTTTCTGGATGGTTTCGGAGTGCACTGATAGACTAGGGTTTCGGACAGCTTCTCAGCGCTCACATCTTTGTAATTCCAGGAACTTTCGTAGCGCCTCCCTAAACCCTAAACCCTAAACCCTTAAACCCTAAACCCTTTTTTACAACAGGCCTCGGTTCACAGCACCCTAAAACCTAGACCCTAAACCCTAAACCCTCGTTCTGTATGCAAAGGCATTGTTTTGAATGATCCCTGGGCTGTCTGTTTGCCTGGATACTCACACACTGGCAAGAATGAAAACCCCAACCCTATATAAACCCTGGACATCCATGACGCAGCTTCCGGCGTAATTTAGCCGTCTTGGCCAACAAGGCATGAACTACGTGGCCCCCGTGCAAGTTGCAGAACTCTTTCATGTTGTGCCCGGTTGCTGCAATCTGCGTGAAGAGGACGGGATTGGTGGTTGTCTTCAGCACACTACACGTGCACTTCCACGATCACCGCAGTCCATGCATGCAAGGGGCAGCAATCTGATGCCAAATCACAAACCCTCGAGGTCTTATCTCCTGGCGCAAGACTCCTGGTCGGTAGGCACACAGTCATGCACACGGAACAGGCTACAGCCAGCAGGTGTGTACGTATGTGTGTGTACGAATGTATGTACACATTTACATGTGTGGGTAGGTATGTAGGTATGTAGGTAGGTATGTAATGTATGTATGTAAGTAGGTAATGTAAGTATGTATGAATGTTTGTATGTATGTACGTATGTAGGTATGTAGGTATGTAGGTACGTGTTCCTCGTGTAGTAGGTGGAAGCCCCCCAAACTCCCACACTCAACACATCGTTCAAGGCCCGCTTAGAACCATTTAACCATAAACCCTGAACCTGAGGGTTTTTTCCGAACCTGCGGGTCATGTACAGGGATCCTACCATGCCGTTCCTTTTGCGGGTGCTTTTAGGGTCCTACTCTAAGGGTTGCTGCAAGGTTTTTACGGGCTGTTATAAGGTTACAGCAAAGAAGCTTGTGCAACATCTGCTCCCCTGGAAAAGGCGGACAGCACATCCATTAGGGCTTAGTGTTTTTACTGTAGACCCTTGTCACAGAAACCACAAGCCCCAACAAGGAAAACCAACGCGGGACAGGCATCCCGTTGAAGTGTTTTCGGCAAATTTGTGGGCTGTGGGTCTTGAGTGGAGTGCTGCTGCAGGATCAGTTAAGTAACATGCTCTTCGAGAAACAGGTTGAGCGGACTGAAGACAATCAGATACCATCCAACTTCGAAGAAGGTGCGTTGTCAGTGATGAGCAGCTGCGTATAAATTGTTCTTCCTCGCACGGTCGCTGGCCTTGCTTTTCTGTGCTCGAATATGAAGCGTTCGCCAGCGATGAAAGCCACAAAAACCATGAATACGATGAAAGCCAAGGCGCAGGACACGAAGCCCATGAACTCCGCGTTTGTTTTAACAACTATAGATTCGACTATTGCCGAGGGGATCCATTGCACGCACGGGTTTTTGGCGTGAAAGCTTTCAGGGCACCCACTCGACCAAGCCCCCCGATGTAGGAGATGTAGGAGTGCCGTCAAAGTCCCCTGCCTGCACTTTGCCTGGGAAAAAGCGGGGGCTTCCGGCTGTCCTCGCTCATGCCGTTGATTGAGTTTGGTGTTTGTGGCCAGTTGACCCTCTCCTCTCATGTCTGGCAGGTGCTCATCGCGCTCCCTCGATCAGGCCCACTGACTTTCACGCGATGCGTTGCTGTGATCTCTCTGCGGTAGGTCGTGCGTGTGTTTGCTGCGTGTTGGCCCTGCAGCCCTAGTCACTGGCTCTTGGTTCGTACAACTCGCTGCTCTAAGCCAGACACACAGGCGTGCAGTGATCAGTGTAGTAATGATCCTTGCAGTTGCAGATGCTGACTCTGACCGACTGCGCATTGGCTGTTGTAGTGCGATGTTTTTGAAAACAGGGACTGTGTGGAGCTTTGCTGCGAGCCTTTGCGTTGCTAATCTATCGCCAGCTGCTTCATTCTGAGATTGCTCCATGAAGCGGCATGCCGTACCAAACTGGGCACGGCCAACAGTTTTGAGATGCAGCAGGTGCAAGGGTCTGACACATGCAGGTGAGTGTGAATGTAGCAGACAGTTCAGAATCAAATCAAGGTAGTTTACTGCTGCTGCCTGCCATACAGGGGTTATGCACGACTAGGGTTATCGCTGGATTGTAGTCTTTCTCGCGCGAGGCTGCCTGCTGATGTCAGAATCAGATAAAGAGAATCTTTTTCCATAGCCTTAGGCTTTGAGGCTTAAAAACAATCAGAGACGGTGGCTTCAAAAAGATTAGGAGTTCAACCAGCCTGCTTTCTGTGCCAGTGCTGCGAAGCTTGTGGAACATGTGTTTGACCACAATTCACAATTTTTGGCACATCAATGCAAATGAGAAATTGAAGCTCGCCAAGGCCGCCCAGGAGCATGGCAGTCGCAGGATTTTGTGAGGAGCCCAGCGCAAGCTTTTGCGGTCCGGGAATTCAATGCAGACAGTGGCAGCTGTGTGCACGGATGCATGTTTCGGTGCTTATGTAGTAGGTGCAGACATTCACTCATTCAAGTGGTTATCATATGTACTATAATACCATAATGGCAACTATAGACCAGACTAGACACCAAATCACTCAGGACCTCGCTGTGTATACTTTCCAGACTGTCTTCGATGATTCTGATGGCACTGCTTGCTTCATCTGCACACTGCCAGAGTTGCAAAAGGCTCCCCTCAGCAACGCTGCGCAAGGGCATGGATGCGGTTATGGTGTACCCTGCAATGCTCGGTGGTAGATCAGCAAAAGCGACGTTGTTTGCCTCGAAAGCAACCCTTGCAAGCACCATGATCGCACAGACCCGGCCGAGATAGCACTTGTGCTCTGGCGCAGTCAGCACCTGCGTGGCCAAAACTGACGTCTCCTTCACAAGCTCCAACAGGTGGCTCATGACCTCCTCACCCTCTCCAGGATACAGCAGGTCCACCAAAGCAATGAAGCTGAGCATGTCCTCCCAGGTAATGTCGGTGTAGGCAACTCCACGGCGCTCCAGGGAATCCATGTTGGAGTTAGTCTACTTAGTGCTCCGTATCTGAATTGTCAAACAGCTGTTGGCCAGCAGGTTGCATTCTCAAATCTCTTAGGAGCACTGTCACTCCCTATCGCTATCTCAAAGAGTATGCATTCTCAAATTTGTCAGGGGCTGTGTAAGTGTCTGCTGGGTATTCCCTGTCTGAATTGAGCTTTATCAGACAGCCGTCGGGCAGCAGGTTGCATTCAAAGTGTGTCAGGAGCAGTCAGTGTAATGTGTCTGCTGAAGATTGCTGGCAGCTGGCTGGCAGCAGCACGTGAACGGTACATGTGTATTCTGAACGGTAACATGGACTCGTGTGTGCTAATCCACATAAATCCACAAAGGTTAACCTTTAGTTGCCCATGATACCGGACCGGTCAACCTGAATGGAAACCTTGAACTAAAGCAACCTTGAACTTACAGTGACAACATGCCTCAAGCCCTAAAGCGCTAAACAAACCGGGACCCTGAATTCCTTATCTTCCATTACAGAAATCGTGGAATTCCCTAAAGTAAAGTCAAAACAACCCCGCAGTGGACCCCCGCAGCAGCTGGATGAGCCTTGACAAGAATATAAGGCCTGCCGACGTGGCATTGGAGGCGTTCACTCCACCGTTCAACCCATAAGAAGACGGTGTTTCTCTAGAACTCATGGTTTTCCCCAGGAAAGCTTCAAATCGCAACTGGTTGCGTTTTGGCGCTTGTGTGGAAAACAGGCAGTGTGTGCAGCTTTCCTGCAAACCCCGTTTAACCCATAGGAAGGTGGTGTTTCTCTAGAAATCGGAAGCTTCAAGTCGCAACTGGTTGCGTTTTGGTGCTTGTGTGCAAAAGAGGCATTCTGTGCAGGTTTGCTGCGAGCATACACGTGTCACGGCTGAACTCATACAAGGGTCGTATTTCTGTACAAATCATGTTTTTCCCTAGAAAAGCTTCAATTCGCAACTGGTTGGCATTTTGTGCAGCTTTCCTGTGAGCATACACGAGTTCATGTCACCGTTCAACCCATACCATGGTTTTCCCTACGAAAGCTTCAATTCGCAACTGGTTGCGTTTTGGTGCTTGTGTGGAAGATTGCAGTCTGTGGCTACCCAAAAAAAGTCAGAAGCTTACCTCTCTGGTCTGAGGCCATGACCTTGTACGTAAACAGAGTTCAGCTTCTACGTGGGGCAATGTTGTACGCTTTCAGATCACCGAGGGGGACGAAGAACAGTGCTCACTCAGTGCGGCATAATATAAAGGCTCCTGGGTGCTGGGGCTTTCTGCTTGCTTCCTGATTCCATCTATTGTAGTTGTTCTCCGTCCTGGTCTGTTGCCGCCCAGGCCGTGATCACGACCTTTCCAGACAGGCGGCCGGGTTGTTTGCAATGTTTGCAGTGACAGTGCTGTTGAAGACAGTCCGAGTCGTGCGTGCGTCCATGTGAAGGGTAGGTCCACAGAGCTGCTGAGGCGAAACATGTTTGTGATTCAAGCCTTGCTCAGGAACCCAAGTGGATAGAATGTACTGAAGAACCCGATTTTTCAATTTATTCTGTCCCTGGGCCCTTTTTGCTGCTTAGACGCTGGCCTTGCTGTCTTCTGTGCCAGGCATGGCGCCTCTGTTCGGCGGCACTTGGACACGTCAGGCGTGCTCCCGAAAACTTTCGACTTGGGTCCACATCTACGCGGTGTCCATGACATGTTCCATCCGGCGGAACATTTTGTAGTTGCCCGGGACATGCTGTGTGGTTTCTGATTCAAGGGGAAGAAGAGTGCAATAATACTTGTACTTGACAGGACATCCTCTCTGGTTTTGAATTGAAGGGCCAAGGCGTGTACTTCATTTCACACGCACAAGAGGGAGGTATCTTTGGTTGACAGGGGCAGGCTGCGTGGTTTTTGATTCAAGGGCCAGGGCATGTAGTCATGTATTTCACTTGACAGGGAGAAGAGGGAACTACCAACTTTAGTTGACAGGGACATGCAGAGTGCTTCTTTGACAAAACATTGCCGGTGTTCGTGCTGGTTTGAAGGTTCGTGACCTTAGAGGATTAAAGCTGGCAGTGTGTGTGTGTGTGTGTAGCAAAGAGGCATCTACATCTCGGATGGACCATTGGGTCTCGGGCTGGCCTGAATCATGCCGACCTTGCATGCTCAATGAACACATGTATTGCAGCTTTTGGGCTGTGGCGCATGATCTCTGTCTGGGACTGGGCCACTGCCATCGCAATGTCAAGGCCACTTCGTTTGCGGAGTCCTGCATTAATGTCGGGCGCAACAGCAACATGCAGTCATCTTGGTTAGAGAACTTGTCAGGAAGCGCCCTGCTGCCGCAAACACGGATGGTGCTGGCGACAAGTCCTCGTCTCCTTTGTCCAACATGTCTTGCCCCGAGCATGTTCGTTAAGTCTGTGCAAAGAGAGGCTTCTCCAATCTACTTCCCGTGAGGGCATCCTTGTCTGTGCCACGCTCGTTGCCAGAGACGGGGTCGAATTCTGAGTGAGAGTCTTGTGACATGAAGTAGATGATGCCGTGTCTTTTTGTTGTTGATAGCTGAGGCTCTGGGCACAAGAGCTGCTCTCGAAGCTTGTCCACATCCATGGCGAAGCACATGTGGTAAGGAGTCTGCAAAAGAAGCGGACCTGCCTGACCATGTTCTCGGGCGTGGAATGCCCACGCATGGCGTGGAGGTATGTTGAGGCAGCCGCTGCTTCATTGTTTGGCATCGAGTGCGGGCTGAGCTTTCTCTGGAGTGTCCCCTGGTCTGTTATGTGGCATCCACTTGTGTGTACTGCTTATTACTCAGAGCTGATCAGCGGGACAATGTGTCATGTATGAGGTCGAGAAGGATACATCATGCAGAAAAATCCTGCACCAGTTGTATCCCCAGACCTGTGTCTTCACAGACATCTTTGAAATGGTCACCAATGATCCCCGCAGCAACGAGCTTATCGATCCCAAAGACATCGTCTGGAACAAGCGATGCTATTGTGAGACACATGACCAGATGTGTCGCGTGCGGTTCCCACCCGATTCCTTGCTTGTGCTCGGCGCTCCCTGCGTCCTTTTCTCTACGATTCTTGACGGCAGGAGGTTGGACAGTGAAAAACATGTGGTCGGGCGAAAGAATACACATTTGTGTATTGCTAACGCTGGAAATGTTAGGTTTGGCAAGCGAGAGAAGTTCAACAACATCGCGAAGGCTCAGGTGCACTCGGTGGGAACAGCGGCGATCCAGCGCTGCCTCTCCTCAGTTCACGAGAACGTTGAAGGCTATGACGAGGTCAGCTCCTGAACGTTCTTGAACCCATGCAGGACTTTGTTGCACTAGAATCCCGCTTCTCATAGGTGCAGCTGAAAACCAAGCTCAAAGGCGTGGATTGCGAGATGGCTAAGCAGCGCAGCATGCAGTAGTGGAGTCCCACATACAGTGCTGTCTCTTCTTTCCACAGATGGGATGGACTCAGGCTTGATCCACTTTTGTTTGGGTGGCCAACAGCACGACCCAGGGAGTACCGGATTCTTTGGCAAAGCTCTCGCCTGCAATGGAAATCCCCGGCTCCGAGATGCATTTAGAGCAAGCCCGGCCAGTTCACAGCAGTCAAATGTACGCACGCAAGCATATCCCAGGCACATGGCTTTCAAGAATTGTCCGATCATGCCCTGGCCCCAAAGACAACGGCTTCGAAGCTGAAGCCTACATGCTTCGCGTTGGACAAGGAAACTGGCAGCAGCCTTGCTGAAGGCAGCTTGACAAAGCAGCTCGGCTCAAAGCCCATGACAGTCAGTGTAGTTGGCAGGCTTGGGTGCTTGATTGTTCTTTGGCACGGGCAAGGTCAGAGAAGGGCAATCTTGCCTTGTATCGGGAGAAAGCCCCAGAGAAGCAGATTTATGATTTGTCCCAGAATGCTGTGAAGAGGCTGTCAGGGTGAAATTGCTGCTTCGAGTCGAACGCTTGCAAACACATGCAGGCCACGCACTGATCTGAAGGATGGGCGCATGCCTACTCTGGCAACGTCATCCAAGAAGCTGTGGCTCCTGGCCTGCGGGGACAATTGCTGAAGTTGCGAAGTCTGTGTGTCTTGATGCTGAGGTTCGAAGAGCTTGGGCGGTGCTTGAGTGGACGCGAGCAGCTAGCCTCGCTGGGCTTTCCATGCTTTGGAAGCATGTGTGTGCGATCAGGGGTGGCTACCAGACAGCAAGTAAAATAATCAAGCTGAGGATGCTGCCGTGTGTCAAAATTTCATGTTCCAATAAGGACTTGGTCAAGTTCCCGTCCGACATCAGCCACAATGCCCTGTGCAAAGCTGCAGGGAACGGCATGCACGTTCCCAGCGTGGGCTGGGCCATGCTTGTAAACATTGTTGGCTTGCAACAGAAGGCAAGCTAAAAGCTGCTGTGTATGGATCACGCGTGGCGCGGCGCCCAGCATGACATGACCCGTACAAACTAACTAATCAACATCCGTCAGAGAGCTACGCAGGATTCCTTGCAAATTAGTCTTTCTCGAAGTGGCACAGCGCAGGGACATGTGCTGAGCACGAAAAGTCCGGAGGGCAAGGTGTGTTATTATGCAGCCGATGTGTGCCGCGGAGCACGACACAGCATAATCACGCAACGCTTGCATCGCTCCATCAAGTAATCATGACGTTCATCAGCTTCACCCAATGCTCACGTCATGCGACATAGATAGACATGTTGAGTTCAAACACGACAAGTGATGCATATTTGGGGTTTCCGACCCACACTAGAAGAATTCTTAATTGCAGATGTGCCCTGACTGACGGAAACAAAAGGAAACAGCAATCATGCCTGCATTTAGACGCCGAAACCAGAAACCTTGAATCAGTCATCCACTGATCGTGCAATGTACAAGGAAACAAAACCAGAATTCTCAACAGCAATATAACTGGATGCCAGAACCACATGCTCCAGTTGCTGCGGCAGAAGAAGCGACAGGCTTCAATCGCAAGCGAAGCCGCCTCAGAAGAGGAGGGCGCCGCTCATGTGGGTGCATTGCTGTTGGAGGGCCCAGACTTGGTACGACTGCTTCGGCAAAGGCCTTCCATCAAGAATCCCTGTGCGCCCGGCCATGCGGAGCAGCCGGTTAGTGAAATGCCAGCCAGCAAGCGATGCCGTGCGAGACTGGATGAAGCGGCAGAACTGATCCATCTGTTGCACCAAAGACCCCAGGATAATGACAGTGAGGAGGACTCAGGGCATGAGCAGAACGAGGCAAGCTTCGTTGTTGGCTGGGACAAAATGCATAAATTCGCTCAAATTCATTTCTGGGAGAAGGCGGAGTCCACGCAACAGCTGACCAAGCCTAAAAGAGCATACAACATGGTGAATCGAACTCCACGCGACATTACCAGCCAGAGGCACCCTTTCAAAGAGAACGGGGTCAGTCCTGCGCGCATTTCTTCACTTCTGGGTTCGGACTGCCATTGCTCCAGAGCTGAATTCAAAATCTTACTCAATGGGACAACTATTGTTCATTTACGCGTGACTGTGATTCAGTGCTGTTTTCTTCTCGGCCGAGGTGCCAGGCGCAACTGCTACCGACTATTTGCCTCCCGCAAGAAAGACCTCTGTAGATTCCTTCAAGAATTCTGGTCGATGCCAAAGCGTGATCAAGACAATCTTGCTGCCAGGCAGCAATCAGACCCATTGATGAGACAGCACTTCAAACACCGGTCTTGCTGGGTTGCTTAGTTGCCGTTGCTTGGTTTGTTCGTCGCCGGGTGGGGAAACAAGAGCTCAGTTGACGTCATGTTTTACGGGGTCGTCCAGCTGCTCTGCGATGCCATCTACCTGCCACTTCCTGGGGGCATCCGTCTCAGGAGGCACGCCCCTTTGTGTATGAAGCCAATCAGCGCATGTTATTCATTAATCTCGGCCACATACCCAAGGGCCCCATTTAGTCCAAATAAAGACTACTTACGATTCATGTGACAGCCAGAAGCAACGAAGATGCTTTCAAAGTCCGAGTCAAGTTCGTTTGTTTCGAGGGCCCGCGAAAGTTCGTTGGCCGTTGACGTTAGATGCTTTCTTTGTTTTCAGCCCAAGAGCCTACCCCGAAGCAAAGTAGTACTGACTGACAGTTAAATGCTTTCCTCCATGCTGGAGTTCTGTTTTTGTTGGTGTTCTCTGTGACTATTTCCCTGTGATTGGGCTCATTGTTTGTGCCGACAATATTCGTCTTGGATTCGACACATAACATATATGTATATATGCACACGTACATATGTATGCATGCACACATAGATTTCCGTCAGGTGTCATGACTTTCTGCCTTTATGCTCCGATTGTCAGAGTGATGGGCTGCTGTAGTGACTGTTGCAAAAATGTTGAACGCCCTGGCGCAGGCGCATGCCTAGCGAGTCTCCTCGGAGTTCACAAGCGGCGATTCAGGAAAGCAGCGGCGTGCACCCCGGATCTTCGCTTCGGCAAGCGTGAGTATGCCATGCGCAAGCCTGGTACGGCCACGGTGCATGCTTTTTTGCATCTGCAATATCAGCGTGTTGCTGAAACTCTTCCTGACAAGTGCTATCCTTACCGCGCGGACCGCGCACATGTGTGCATTCATTGACTCGCACTTGACTTTGTGTTAATCATGCTGTAGACGCTATCCCGTGTTCTGATTCTGGTGAGGTTTGTGCGGCCCAAGCAGAGCGATGATGATGAGCCTAGCCGCTTCGGGGACCAGCCGCAGAGCGATGAGCCAAGCACGGACGACGACGATGCCGCGCTGGAAGCATGGCTTGACTCTGCAAACGCAGGAGCCCTGGTGCTTCTGACGGGATTCCTGTTTACTTGTATTGTTCGCAGGAGCTGTGTTCCAGCTTACCTCGACCCACCACTTGGTGCGTCGCTTCCTACCGCCCGGGAATCTGGCCGAGCTGTACGAGCACTACGTGGCTCTGCAAATCAGTATGCAGGCATCCTATGTGTCGCAGCCTGTCACAGAAATTGGGCTTGTTGGCAGGGTCGAACGCGGATCACATAGTCCCACTGAGTGGTAGTATATATATATATAACATACCCCAGCCTGCCAAACCCTGAACCCTGAACCCTGAACCCTTAACCCTAAACCCTAAACCCTAAACCCCTAGATTCATCAAGCAAGCCTTCAGCTTTGGGGTTTGGGGGTGGCGGGGCCATCTCATGCAATATTCCGCTGTGGTCGGTGCCTTATTCTTCCGAGATAGCCATGAAGCTGTTTTGTTTCGTCCCCGAAACAAAATGAAGGGCTGGGGGGGGGAGAGGGTTCTGAACCAAGCTTGGCGTTAAATGTGATGCAGTCTGATGAGGTTGTCCACTTTCACGAGGGGCTACAAGATGCAGTGGGAATCCATTCTGCGTTTCCGGCAGAAATCAGAGAAACCCGCCTGCATTGCGTGGGATGACAATGATTGTCAGCTAGCCTTTCGGCGTTCTTGTTTCCTGCACGAGCTCCACGTGAACCGTTCATGCTCTTTGGGAAAGGGCAGAAGTCTGTGAATACCATCATTGCGTTTACGTTTAAAGTAGCAAGCCCAGGTTTACCACATGCGACTCGTGCCAGATCCTCAAGTTTGAGTTGGCCAACCGTGAGCTGCCCTTGGAGCGACGTTTGGGAGCCCTCCAGCAGTACAGGCAGCACCTTGCCTCGCAGTACAAAGACCGAGCTGCAGTGTGGACACTTCAGGCGGCCAGTGCTGAGCCACAGTCAGGCGTTGTCACATTGGTGATAGACGGGATGGATCAGGGGAAATTTAGCATTCCCCGTGATCCTGCACTGGAGTGCGCCGCCTCCCTTGCCAGTTCACAGAGGCCTCGGACAGCCGTGCATGCCTGCTGGGCGATGGGCTACTGCTTGAAAGTGGCTGTTGCGCATGAGACAGTTGCAAAGGATTCCTCGTTTATCATGGAGCTCCTGTCGCAAACACTTCAGGAGGCGGCGAGTTTAGACTCTGTCTTGGAGTTTTCCCTGAATGCCTAAGCAACAAAAAATGTATATTTATTAACTTATGTATATACATATGTACGTTGATGTTAGTGGGTCATTGGTTTCAGTTTATATGCTGCACTTATAGGGTTGTTTCACTGCAAATCGTAGGTTCACGACCTCTGCCGCCAGCGTGGCCACGACATGCCCCAGCAGTGCATCATCGTCGTTCCTTGTAGCACAGTAGCATGCTGTCCGTTAGTCTGGTAGGAATGCTAATCATTTCCAGCGTGTCCACTATTTACGCAGTGTGAGGCGGACAATACAGTCCGCGAAAACAAGAACACGTATGTTCTCAACTTTGCCAATCTCCTGCTGCAACGTTCCCTCATGCGCGTTGCTGGCCTTGCGTTTCTGAGGAAGAGTCACTCGCACGACAAACTAGGCAGGGTATTAACAACTGTTGTCAAAACAAGTTCCTTTTGCTTGCTACATAGTAGTTGAAGAACCACTTCCAAGTATAAGTAGAAGCAAATGTGTCGCTGACAACCACTTCAGCTCCACCCCCCGCACGTCAAACCAAAGGGTAGACTCGTGCTTTATTAGGGTCTTGACCTCAAAGCGGTGACTATGTTCCTGCGCAGATCAAATCTTCGGGGTTTGGTCCAGACGCATCGGCCGGACGGACAAGGTCCTCACTCCAGAAGACGTCGTCCAGGTCATCCGAAACGAATGTTCCCGACCGGGATTGCGGCAGTGGCTGGGATCCCAGACAAAGGCGGAACTTGGACAAATGTCGGTTGTCCGCAGGCTTTGCCCAGGGATGTTGAAAATCAACTTGTTTAGGAAACACATCGGGATAACGTGGGCAGCAAATAGGAAATAACTTAGATCGGTGTTTTTTTCTGCTGAATGAACACATTCAATGTCCAAGTAGGAATAAACCTAAAGATAGAGAGTAAAATTCAGAAACTCAGAATGGCTTCAAGTTTTTGTCCTGATCTTTCTGAATTTAATGTTTTAAATACCGTCTCCTGGCAGCCTGCACAGCTTAGGACGCAACTTACAAAGCACAGAAACACATACAATTGAGGTACCATGCCAAGAGCATTAAGAAACACATCAGGACAAAACCAACACAAGCAGCTCAAAGCCGCAGGTCCTATATGATGCCCACATGTCTCAGTGTCTAATATCCTTTGTTCCGCGCTCTTCTCTGCTAGTTTCTTGCTTCGACGTGTTTGTCTGTCCATCGGCTTGCTCTCCTATTTGTATCCAAATTCGCTGTTTCATTTGGATCATAGATGGTTTCCTGCTGGTTTCTTACGTTAAGCTACGAATTTAGGGCGAGGGTTCTGAAAGTCAGCTTGCAAGCCTCCACATGACAAGAATAGTCATGCCTTTTGGGCGCAGGTCTCCGTGTTCACTTATGCGGCTAGCAGATCTTGGAGAGACATGATGTCGAGCCACGGCGTGAAGTTGGATGGCGGACTGAAGCTGGACAGGTCAGCCAACCATCTCTTCGTGTGTGTCCTCGCTCGAGGCTGACGGCAGAGCACATTCTTAAGATAAACGTTTCATTCGGAACCAGTTTGTGTTTGAGTTGTTTCCAGCACATGTCGGCCAGACCTTCCTGACGGCCTTCGAAATCGCATCAATCGAAGATCTTACGGCGGAGAAACCTCCGCCCACGATGTGATTACTCTGGTGAAGAAGTACATCTCGTCGGATGATCTGGCACAGGCAGCTGTGCTGACTGTGAGAGAGCACAGCTCATCACAGCTCTTGATACCTGAGATTACTAGTGCTTGAAGGGTTCAAGGTCTTAAGGGTTCCGCCGATGGAAACAGCAAAAGCCTCAGGGCTCTCGGCCAGGACCCGCTCCTAACGTTGCCGGAATCTGTGCAGATTCACGGCAGCATGGTGCCGACGCAGAAGCAAGAGTTGCGCGACAAGACAACGTCAAAGAAGGACTTTGTGCACAAAGCTCATGGCCGAGTGCATGATTGTGTCACACTCAAGTGTAACTCAGTCCTGGGGCTTTTTGTGATTGAAGCTCGCGTCAGGAGTGGGCCAAAACAGCTGCCAAGCTCTTGGTGGCATATGGAGATCGGTACAAGCCGTCGTCTGAGTATCTGCAGAAGCTCGTGGCAGATGAATTTTGGAGAGACGCCACCTTTCCTCCTTTGCCATTTCTGGCCTCTCCGGGGCGAAGACCTGTCAGGGGAGATCTTGCATTCAGCATGCACCCATCTGTGGTCGAAGCATTGGCTCCATCTCTGCCGCTGCGGGCGATGTTTCCGCGACACGTACGCTGACATCATTAATTTATGCGGGCGGGTGCAGACACTGGCGCACTGACAGGACAAAGGCATAAACATTAAGGTCAGCGTATAGTCGCAGGGGTTCTAGAGAATTACGAACAGTTGGCCCTAAAGCTCTCTCTGTCAGGATGCTCCGTTCCTCTGTCTGCAGTGTACAGTTCTTGTGCAAGGAGGATAACATATCCTCCTCTTTATTCGGGGACGCTGACCTGGACAGGGGATGATGGCTCCAGGCAGCGAAGCAGACGTAGGAAAAGTGATTCAGTCAGCAGATCCAGTTCAATCTTGCGAAGTTGGGCGGGCATCGTGGAACGCCACCTTCATGTCAACACGAGTTCTTGCTCCCTGAACGTATTGGATGCCGCATATTCATGTGGATGGCGGACTCTGGGTTTTAAGTTTTGTCAGAAATATGCCATGCTTCAAAGGTAGCTCCAGTCCAGTGCAAGATAAAGTTCAGGTCCCGAAGTTTGCTGACGTGTGATATTTACACCGGCCTTGCTGAGAATGGTTTTGGGTGCCGCGTGGGGTGGTGGTCCTTTATTTTCGGCGCCGCGTGGGGTTGTGGTCCTTCCTTATCAGCGCTGTGTGGGGTTATGGTTCGTCTTCCTTCTCGGTGCTGCGGGGGGTCCCGGTCGAGAGAAATCAATGTACCGCCCCGAGGCATAGCATTCCTGGAAGTTCCAACGGGCATTTTTTCTTGTTGTTTTGGTTTTCGTGGCCTTTTGGCCGCAAACCGCCGCAATTCTCCGCAACATTCCAGGCGCAGCAAAACACCCACAAAAACTAAAACAGCCGCAAAAGCCCACCAAACCGCCCCTCAAACCCGAAGCCATAAACCCTTTGAGCCCTATCTATTCAGGAAGGAACTGGCACCGAGGTGTCCTCGGTTCCAGTTCGTGAGCTTAGGGTTTAACGTGGTTTTGCTAGCTGTGTAGTCTCAGGGTCAAGGTTTCGGCTTGGGTTTAGGGAAGGAACTGGCACCGAGGTTCCTCTGTTCCAGTTCCTGAGCTTGAGGTTTAATGTGGGTTAGTTAGCTCGGTAGTCTAAGTAAGGGTAAAGGTGTTGGCTCGGGTTTAGGCAAGGAAGCGCAAATACGACCAGAAAAAACAAAACGACTAGAAAAGCCAAAAACTACAAGACTAAAATTGTCAACTTCCAGGTTGATTTCTATGGTCGGCAGCGGCTTGGGGGGGTTGTGGACGCGAGGCGCCGCGTGTTGTGGACCTTCCTTTTCGGTGCCGCGTGGGATTGTGGTCCTTCCTTATCGGTGCCGCGTGGGATTGTGGTCCTTCCTTATCGGTGCTGCGGGGGGTCCCGGTCAAAAGAAATCGGTGCACCGGCCCGGGGGGAACGCATTGATTTCTAAGGTCGGCGCCGGCTTGGGGGTTTCGGACAACGATGGGTCCTTCCTTTTCGGTGCCGCTTGGGCTTGTGGTCCTTCCTTATCGGTGCTGCGGGAAGACCCGGTCGAGAGAAAACAATGTACCGCCCGGGGGCACAGCATATTTATCTCCATAGAATAGAATAGAACACGATTAGAGCGTACTATGGGAATACGTGGTATTAGTATACTGTATTAGTATAGAACAGAATAATAATAGTATTCGAGCATGTAGTATATATATATATATATAGATAGTGTATTAATTATTATGTAATGTGTATATCAGACAATTCCCATCGACGGCAGTATGTTAGGGCATTGATTTGCTGTATACGCACCTAAGTTATTATCAATGCGTCCGCCCCGGCCGGACGCATTGATAATCATTGGTGTAAGCCAGTGGGGAAATATTATTATCATTTGGGCATCTTAGCGAGTGGTCAAACACCATGATTATCAATGCGTCCGGCCGGGGCGGACGCATTGATAATAACTTAGGTGCGTACACAGAAAATCAATGCCCTAACATACTGCCGTCGATGGGAATTGTCTGATATACACACGACATAATAATACACTATATATATATATACTACAACATGCTCGAATATTATTATTATTATTCTGTTCGATACTAATACAGTATAATAGGCTGTGCCCCCGGGCGGTACATTGTTTTCTCTCGACCGGGTCTTCCCGCAGCACCGATAAGGAAGGACCACAAGCCCAAGCGGCACCGAAAAGGAAGGACCCATCGTTGTCCGAAACCCCCAAGCCGGCGCCGACCTTAGAAATCAATGCGTTCCCCCCGGGCCGGTGCACCGATTTCTTTTGACCGGGACCCCCCGCAGCACCGATAAGGAAGGACCACAACCCCACGCGGCACCGATAAGGAAGGACCACAACCCCACGCGGCACCGATAAGGAAGGACCACAATCCCACGCGGCACCGAAAAAGGAGTTTAGCAGCCCAACACGGCACGGACAGCTGAGGTCAGCAACCAAACGCAGCACTTCTTCAGATCACAACCCGCCACTGCAGGGTGCTCCAAGAATTAATTAATCTCTTTGAGGCAGTCTGTGCTTTGTGAGGATATGGGGCGACCAAGTTAGTGGCCCGACAAGTGCTACTACTAGTAATTTGGGCTCGCAGCGAGCAAAGCCTGGTCAGGCACCATGATGTCTTTCCTAGACAAAGCCAGGCTGGCTGCCAGGTTGGGGAAGGACCAAGCCGAACCTGATGCTACTACCGCGAAGACAGAGCTGTCTCCCACAAAGCCAGGCAGCAAGCCAGAGAGTGAGGATTCGCCAGCCAAGACGGAAGCCAAGCAAGAGCCGGGGGGTTCTGCAAAGCGGTGGTGCTCAACAGCCAGCAAGCAGTGCTCAAAAATGGAGGGTGACCTCACATTGGTGAAGGACAGCGGTCGTGTAAACGGTCTGTCTGTAAAGTAAATGTGTGATGGCGCGATGTTTCTAAAAGTGCGGCTCTTTCCGCCAGGAACTGCTGGAGTACATGGCCTCTTGGCAAGGAGATCTCTCGGACATGATGGACCTGGAAGTGTCTCAGCATCCTGCTGCCATAGTCCCTCAGATCCTGGCGTCACCAAACTCCGAGCACAACGCAGCCAACTGCAACCAGATTGAGGTGTTCTTGGAAGCGTATCACGCGAAGAGAAATCTTCCGTTCCTGTTCAAGCAGGGCCACCGGTATGTTTCTCGACTTCTGTTGCGCCCTCATTAAAACTTATCGCTTGTTTGCTGCAGAATGAGGTTCTTGATCGGACGGTGGACGGCGACACAACGAAATGTCCACTCATGTCTCTGGTGCACCACGGCGCCAACATGGTCTGCGTGTCTGTGCGTGTGCGTGTGCGTGTGCGTGTGCGTGTGCGTGTGCGTGTGCGTGTGCGTGTGCGTGTGCGTGTGCGTGTGCGTGTGCGTGTGCGTGTGCGTGTGCGTGTGCGTGTGCGTGTGAGTGCGTGAGTGTGAGTGTGCGTGTGCGTGTGCGTGTGCGTGTGCGTGTGCTGTGCGTGATGGTGGCGTGCGCGTGTGCGTGTGCGTGTGCGTGTGTGGTGTGTGTGTGTGTGTGTGTGTGTGTGTGTGTGTGTGTGTGTGTGTGTGTTGTGTGTGTGTGTGTGTGTGTGTGTGTGTGTGTGTGTGTGTTGTGTGTGTTTGTGTGTTTGTGTGTGTGTGTGTGTGTTGGCAGGAAGGAATTATTGTAATCTGGCCGCTGTCAGGTACGCGATCCCGACTGACGGGCTTCCACCGGCCAAGGATTGGCTCACAGTCCTGGAATCGATGCTGTTCACCGGCGTGGACTTGCAGAGAGAGCCTCTGAGTGTCAACGACCCTTGGCTGCATGTATTCTGAGAACGGACAACCCGAAAACAATAATAAAATAGTGTACTCAGGCCAACTTTGACGATGGGGACCACTTGCAGCTGGGGCCCGCCACCTTGGAGATCTATAAAGGTTACACCAAAGCCACGGCTTTGGCCTTCCTGGTCTTGCTCTGTGTCGAGCTGGATGTGGAGGAAGACTGGCAATTGCTACTCCCCTTCGTTCCGGTGTTAGACAAAGCCTTCATGATTCCAGTTACGGCAGCCTGTCATTGACCGGGTGCCTACGCGCACTCTGGCTTTAAGCTCTGCGGCTGACCAAGGCGTTGCGTTGACACGAAATGCAGCTCAGGTCTCTGTCAACATGAACTCTGCAGAGCGTTCTTACGCCAACATGGCGCTGTCGTTTCGAGGCGCTGAACGCCAGGCATGAGACCAGTACCAGTACAGCCCAGCTTGTTTTGCAAGGGGTCTCTGCGTAGTAGCTCTTCTTGCCTGCTCGCAGAGGCACCCAGTTTGGTGAGTTTGAGCCTACGATTCGCAGAGATCATGGCCGAGAAGAGCGCCAAAGGCGATCATCCCCCGTCTTGGAATACAGAAAAGCGATTGCAGAGCGTGCTGGACGAGTTTCACGCTTCCAAGCACATGACCAGCAAGTTTGCCCTAGACGCCGAGAAGACACGGAGTATATTGAACCTGATAACAGGAACTGTGCCAGCCCCTTGGCAGCAACCAGGTTGTAATGGTAGTTTGCCCAGCAACTGGTTAAAAAATGCCTGCCGAGGGATCTTTGGCCATCCTTCAGGGCCATTTGAATCATTTCAAGTGGAAGGAGTGTGCTTTCACCACCCACCACGTCTGCTCCACTCGCTGGCTCCTGCACGCCACCCGCAAGACAGAGAACCTCGACCTCAAGGCCATGCTGACGGTGACGCCTGAGATTCAAATGGACACATTGAAAATCTTCATCGCCCATTATGTGCAGAAAATCAAGAAGGTGCGTGCCAGCGCTCGTCCCAAGTGTCGAGCCAGCGTTGAGGAGCTGGAGAGCCTTGTGGATTACGTTGCCATGATGCGCGGTGTCATGGCCGAGGCGAAGAAGGTGCATCCCACAGAGCACGACATCCACGAGGCTTTGAAGAAGGCCATGCTGAGCCGAGAGTACTATGATGAGATGGTGCTGGCCAGCACCAACAAAATGCCAAACTTCAAGCTCGCGCATTTGTCCGTCTGGCACGAGATTGTGGACATGCACATGCAAGTGAAGGCCACGGGCCCCAGGGGCACAACATCCATTGAAGCATTGCAGGAGGTCACGGCCGATGCTCGCTACCAGGACTGGGATGTAAAGTGAGTGTTGAGGGGATAAACCACACCCGGCGGGCGGGCGGGCCTGGTGTGTTTTGACCATTGGCCCCCAGACCAGCAACTCCCTAACCCTGCCAGGAGATGCGCGCCAAAATCGCGCAGGATGAACTCAGCTGGAGCCAGTATATCACGGCTGGCAAGAAGCGGGTTGTTCGGGAGCACGTTCTGAAGGTCAACCACGAACGTAAGCAGAAGGCCATTGGAATGAAGTGTCTTGTCGGCGACAGGACATACGGTGAATCCTAACCCTTGAATCAAGAACACGGTTAAACGCGGCAAGTACACCATTCTTTTATGGACTGATCGATTTTCGAATTGACTCCGAGGTGCAACTGAAGTACGGAAAACATCAAACAAGCCGAGAACGCAAACACAACACGAAACGAAACCACAGGATTACACACCCCGCAAAAGGAATGGAGATGACAAGCAAATATTACAAGATTGCATTCAACAAGCAGACAAACACATCTGCGTGTGTAGATGTGTGCCGAGCCGGCCTCAGAGAAGCAGGATGCCGAAGAAGCACCAGAGAAGTAGGACGCCCATGCCAAACAGGCACGGGAGCTCAAAGGCAAGTTCAGAGGCAAGTTCTGCAATAAGTCGACTGTAAACAAAACCTTAGCAGGCTAAGAGCCTTAGACCCAAAAGCTCGAAATCACATTTTAAGCCGAAGAGGTCTACATAAAGATTGCCTTTGACGCAGCTTCTTTTCATGTTGTGGGCGTGAGGCTGGTTGAGGCACAGATGGCCAAGCAGTGCTTCGTGGCGTACACGCCGGACATCGCAGTCCCCTTTGGGCTGGACACGTTCTTGTTGAAAACCAGCAAGGAACTTCAGGCAGGATTGGGAGTCCATGCTTCAGTGCTGTTGATGTGTCAAGTTTTCCTTTTGCAGGTGGAGCCCTCTCAGCTGCATGTCATTCTGATCTGCGATCTCACGAAGCTTGGGGTCTTGAATACGCAGATTCTGAGCAAACACATCTCGCTCTTCAAGACCGTGCTGACCAAAAACGGGCAACGCTGCCTGGCCGATGAATCTGTGATATGTTGCTGCAATGACTATACTAACATAGTCTGAGTTTGCAGAAATCCGCTTGAAAGGACATGCCGGCCTCATCTTCGCCCCGCTTTTGTGCGGGGCTTCCAGTGGCGGATCTCTCAAAACAGACTACCGAACCATCGAAGATAAACTGGAGAATGCTTCTCTGGCATGGAGGCCTCAGCCTGTCAAGTGCCAAACAGATAGGTATTTTACTTGCCTTCAGCATGGGCAGGATGTGCCACGTATGCCTCGATGTTGCTTCCGTGCACGGCAATCGCGAAATTCCATGTTATTACGACTGCTGGATGGTCGTTCACGATGCACACTTGCCGGCAAAGGGAACGGCTCACCGTGTCGTGAGCGAAAGAGAAGGTGAGAAAATTCAGGATCCCCCGGCAGTCAATGTGCAACTCGCCAGAAGCAATGTGTTTTCTTGCACACGGAGCCATCTAAACCGACATTTCAACTGAATCTTCATGTTGTCTGTGTCAGGTTTGTGTCCAGCGACCTGTGGAAGCTGCGCGGCTTGAAGCCACCCTTTCCACCAGCTTTGGCAGAGGCAGACTTCAAAGTGCCGACGCAAGGAACATTCTTGACAAACAGCACGCGCAGGAACTACACAGATGCGCAAGAAACTGCGCAGTGGCTGGGCGGATCAGCAGTGTTGCAGGCCGTGCTGCGCAACCTGATGAACAACTGCGCTGCTGGTGCCAGCGTGGCAAAGAAGATGGCAGTGGTGCACACCACCGGATATGACGCAGCCTTGGAGCAAGCCTGCCTGGCCTTGAGCCTTCCAGTGATGACCCTGTGCCATGAGAAAATGCTGCACAGCTACGCTAGCACCATCATCAGCAGTGGCATGCTGGAGGCCAGATGCCGCACAAACTTTTCATGCAAAAGTAACACTAGCAAGTCATTGTTTATTGCTGGAGGAATGGAAGACCGGCAGTGGGATCATGAAGACCGTGGCGCCAAAGTACATTCCGGACGCACCTGAGGGCGACCTGGAGCCCCCCAAGGAAATTCCAGAGCTCCTTGCGTGCGTTTCCAGTGACAACTGCCTCCTGCTACCATCAGCTTTGCGGATGGAGTTCTTGCAGTGCCCCTTAAGGGGGCCAGACTGGCGTCAATTTCTCAAACGGTTCGATGCAGATCACGCCGCGCCGGTTGCCATGGACGTAGTTGCCAGCTCAGAGCCTCAGACTCCCCAAGAGCCTACGCAGTGGGAGAAGATCTTTCCAGGGGAAATTTCGCAAGATTCGGGCCTGGCAGAACCTGACACCACCTGGCCAGTAGATGGAGCACCCTGCATCATGAAGAAGATTGGTCAGAAGCTGTTTGTTTCTGCTACAGCGGATTGTGAGCTGGAAGCTGGCAGTGGCATTCTACAGCATGGGCAAGGCAACTGGTTGATAGACCAGAAGGCTGCAACTTTCCTCCAGGACTTGCGAACATTCCTTGTGAGTGAAAGCGGAGAGATGGTATAAGACTGAAACCCGCCCTGGGTTTTTATTGCAGGAGAATGCAGCAAAGGCGCACATCTTCGGGATGTCCGATGACCAAGAGCTGGTTGTGCACCAGGCCTTCTGCAGACAATAGATTCAATAAATGTCAGGCTGCTGAGTTTTGCCATTGTTGCCAGGACGAAGACAACACGTTGATGACGCTACGTGAATTCCTGATCAAAATCGAATCCAAAGGACTCATCGACTTTGAGCTGGGTGGACACACCTACTCCCGGAACTCTACGCAGGACGCAATCCGGTAACTCGACAATTCGCGTGTGTCTAATTATCTGTGGCTCTCCCACACACACATACACACACACACACAGACACACAGAGACACACAGAGACACACAGAGACAGAGACAGAGACAGAGACAGAGACAGAGACAGAGACAGAGACAGAGACAGAGACAGACACACACACACACACAGCAAAAAAATGAGGGACGTACACGCACGCACACACGCGCGCACACACACACACACACGGACACGCAGACACGCCCGCACGCATAGAAGCAGTTGGTCTGCAGTGACAGTGCAAAAAACTCAGGTACACCGTGAGCCCCAAGCCAGATACCAATCTGATTTGGAAGCCACATGCACTCCAGACAAAGAATGCCACGGCCGGCAACGCAGCTAACCTGTGGCTTGCCAAGGATTTAAAGGAGTCCCCCGCTCTACGCTGCGCATGGCTCTTCAAGATTTACAAGACAGAGAAGATGCTGTCTGCAAGCAAGCCTGTCTGGTTCCTCGTGGACAAATTGTGCTTGAAGAAAGGCCAGACGAAACGTCTCGTCTAAGTGTGCTGGCCCGGTCAGTTCACTACGCTGTTGCACCGATGATTGTAGCTGTGATGATCAAGTAGTTTAACTAATATACGTTGTTGCAAGTAGCAGCAGCGTGGAAGGCGCCGGAATGTCAAATCCTATATTCGTCGCACGCGGCATGTCGGCAGCTGTTTGCAGCAAGCAGGTTCTACCACGGAGTTTCTCAAAGACACTTCAATTCAATACCTTTTCTACATTGACAGCGCCGATGACACTGCTCTCGCATAGAAGTTTGCAGTGATTTTGTTTGAAGCCCGTGCCAGATGCTTCTACGTGTGACAGATGTCCATGCCAGCTTTTGCTTTCAAAGCCCATGTGGCGAAACCCAGTGAAAAGCCGTATCCTCTTAGAAGAAAGGGGACACTATTGCCGGGATGAGCTATGCCTTGTAACTAGAACGAATCGTATGAAGGATCAACAATGGGAGACCAAGGCAGCCGCGGTAGCTCAGATCGAATAAAGTAAATACGTGTGGTGTTGCGGGGCCGTGTGTGCACACATGGAGTCTGAGTCTCTGATGATTGCCGAAGACGAAGTGGAGTGGGAGCCCCCGCAGGGCTCGGCCTTTTCAGAACAAGGGTGTCAGAGGCAGAGGGATATCACCAGCTGGGGGATCGCACTGCGCCCACCGTCCTGGTCTTCCCTCTCCGCTAGAGCTTCTGCTGCTGGGCTCACAATCCTTTGCATCCTTAGGCTTCCCCGTGTCACCCGGCGAAGCTGAGGCTGTTGTGCCTCCGAATTTCGATACGTATCCGGACACAGATTTGGGAGATACGATTCGGGACTTTGCCCACAGTCCCAAGCCAGACTGTTTCTCTCTTGACGACTTAACCATCGCCACCGAACGCGAAGCGCTGGATACCACGACCCAGGACGCACACTTGAAATCCTAAGTCCTGAATCATGACCCTGAATCCAAACCCTACGCACACAACTAGCATCAGGAGAAAGACATGGATGGGAACATGAGGCAGGCCACTGAGACGCATCCCGCTCTCAAGGACACAGTCGGAAGTTGCAGACACAACCCCGCCCCATCGACGAACACAGTGTGGCATCACGTTCGGCCTTAAGCCCTGCACGTAGCTCCCAGCTTCATAGAAGGATGCCATGTTCAAGTTGGTAGCTGCCACAAAAGCCCTGCCACAGAGACGCAGCCCATCCTTCAGGAGACACGTTCACTCGGAACCTTGAACCCTTGGCCGTACTCTCAAATATCAGACTCACCCGAGCCATGCCACCCACCCCGGATAGCAGCCGCAAACTTAAACCTAAACCCAAGCACTGCCCACAGACATAACATCCCTTCTTCTGCTTCAGGAGACGGCCAAAGTTCTGGATTTGGGGCATGCCGCAGAAACGTTCCCTCAGGACACAGACGCAGCCGAACCCCTTCTAATCCCGAACCCCAGCCCCACAAGAAGACCCAACGCCCTGGAGGACAGACAGAGAAGCCTTCAAAAATATAATCCCCAAACCGTAAATCCTGACCTCGCCACCCAGGACGCCAAAGCTATGGACGTGGACGTAAAGACCAGCCATGCCGCAGAGCCGCCCCCCACCACCCAGGACGCCGAAGCTATGGACAAGAAGACCAGCCATGCCGCAGAGCCGCCGCCCGCCAACCAGGACGCCCAAGCTATGGACATGAAGACCAGCCATGCCGCAGAGCCGCCCCCCGCCACCCAGGACGCCGAAGCTATGGACGTGAAGACCAGCCATGCCGCAGAGCCGCCCCCCGCCACCCAGGACGCCAAAGCTATGGACGCGAAGACCAGCCATGCCGCAGAGCCGCCCGCCAACCAGGACGCCAAAGCTATGGACGTGGACGTGAAGACCAGCCATGCCGCAGAGATGGACATGAAGACCAGCCATGCCGCAGAGCTGCCCGCCACCCAGGACGCCAAAGCTATGGACATGAAGACCAGCCATGCCGCAGAGACACCCCCCGCCTCCCAGGACACAGTCGCAATCTAAGATCCCTAACCCAACCCCGGAGCCGAAACCCTAGACTGAGATCTATTCTTAGTCTTCAGGAGTTCAAAGCTGTGGACGTGCCCGGCTTGGAGGATAGAGCCGCAACCTTAAGTGCCGCAAGCCAAAACCCGCGCACTGCCCTGAAACATAAGACACCCCCAAAGGCCAAAGATCTAGATGTGGACACAAAGCTGAGCCATTCCGCAGACACGCACAAGGCCTGAAATCCATAACCCTATAAGCCCAAACCCTACCCACCGACATAAACTGCATACCCCAGGAGAAGGATGCCCAGCAAGAAGTTGTGGACTTGACCGAGACGCCAGCTGCCCGGGAGGACGCTATAGCCTCCCTCCAACCCTAAATCCTAACCCAAAACCCTACGTACCCACAGAGACATCAATCGTGAGCAACCATCATGGCAGCAGACCTGACAAGAGACGTCTTGAATCCTAAGTCCCAGCACTACCCACGAAGAGAAGAAACCATTTTCCACCGCTGGAGAAGCAGGAACAGAACCTGGCAACGGAAAGCGACGTGAACGAGGCCGGCCAGTCGAGTGAGCTGACTGACCAGGAGACAGCCCAGAAGGATGTCAGGAAGAATGCAGCGAAAGAGAAGCTCAAGCAATATTCTTTCGAGGAGAAGCAGGAGCTCGTGTCTCGTTTCCCGAAAGGCGCCAAGATGATGGACATGTCTCCAAATTCAAAGGTGAATTTGGAGGCTGCACGCATCCTGAGGAAGCGCCAAGTCTCTGGCGAGTGGCACAAAAAGAATCCCGACGGTGCTGCGCCGGACATCAACCCAGACGATGCGTTTGCCGAGGAGGGCGCCAAGAAGCAGAAGACTTTGGTGGCCGTTCGAGTGACCTGAGTGCGATGCAAATATGGATTTGTTTACTTACTCTTCGTCGTTACTGCAAAATCTCATTTGTGCTTCTCTGCAATTTCCTAAATCAATCCATAAGTCGTCTAGCGGCCATCAGTTTCTCCGATGCATAAGGCTGACTTTATCAATGCCTGGAAGACGGAGCATGGGGAGCTTGCGGCTAACCACACCGGTATGGAAGTTCACCGTCAGGCTTGCAAGGCTTGGATGGAGTGCCCCGAACGCGCATCTTTCATGGCCGCTCGCAAGAACGAGCAGGTGTTGCCATGATGCGAAAGATGATGCCATTCGCTAGCTACAGCAGTTTTGATGTGTAGGAGTTTTGCATAAGCGGCCATAGGCGGCTGGCTGCCCACCCGCTCCCCTGTGGGAGCGAGCACAGCACCGAGCGCCAACAAGCAAAATGTGTCGCACTTTCTTGATCCGGCTTGTCCGTGTAGTAGTCTTGTGCATCGCAGGATAATAGACTTTCAAAGTCAATGTCCAAAAAGCTAGCTCTTCTGCTGCCGCAGGCCACACCAACAGAACTCGCTGGGCGAAGCGAGGACCTGAGATTGAGGTCAATCGCCTCACACGCTGTCGGTGCCAGATTTCCTCTCTCTGCAGAATTCTTACGCTTTGTCCTATAGCTCGAAGCTATACTTAGCATCGCGGGTCTGACGGTCGAAGGGGGGGAGGGGCTGTGCAGGCTGGGACCTGTCCCGGGCGTGGTCTTGCACCCTATAAACCCTAAAACCCTATGAAGGCCACCTAACAACTTTTGCGGTGTTCTACGCTGGGGGGGTCGTCTGGCACTCTACACAGTTCACTGCTGGGGCCTCTGTTCTTTCTTGGTAAAGCAGACGTCGACGCAGTAGCTCATCCATGGAAGGCCGCCCTTCACTCTATTGTACAGTACCATAACACTACCATATTGGCGCATTCAGTATAAGACTCTGTCATGCAATAATGGCCATAATACTGTAGAACACTTGCAGAAGACCTTGAGAAACCCTAGGCGCAGGTGCAGGCGCTGAGATCCAAGCCCCCTTGCGTCATCCATGACCATCCGGCCAAGTTTGACATGAGTGTTTCAATGCCCCCAGCTGCTCTGGCCCAAGGCATCGGTTTCGAATTGAAGAAAGTGTGGGTCACAAAAGAAAATATAGTCATTGTCAAGCCGGAAGTGCCTTGGCATTACATCACGGAAGGCTTTAAAACCCTAAACCCCTAACATTGCAAGCTTGTTGCAATGCCGTGGGCGTGCTTGGCATGCGGACGACCAACCTACAGCAGGAGCCGAGTCTGTTGCAAGCCCGGGGGAGGGCGGGGAGGCCACAACCGCCATGTTCCTCGATTCCGTCTTTACAAGAAGACCAGAGCAGAAAGCATACCTGAAAATAGACGCCGCTGGATTTCCCAAAAGAAAAACAGCAAGAAGAAGAGCGATGAGACGGTCGCGGGATCACCGCCGTCGGGAGAGGAGACCAGCACATCGTCGACAGCAGCGGCGACTATTTTCGGCCAGTACCACGAAGCGCTGTTTCAAGATTTTCTGTGGATGAGAGGTTTTGTCCAGCTCGGGGAGTTGCACTCCCTGTTTTCCCAGGCCCATGCTTTGCTTGACGGTCTCAAGGCCGCAGGCGCAAGGCCGCCGGAGTTCTGCGCCGAAGCTGTTGCTGCCATGGAGTTCGTCGCGATGGCACTCTCTGCCAAGCTCCGGCGGACTGCGATCGAGAAGCTTCGAATCTTGGTGGTGCGACAGAAAAACTTGAACAAGCACCAGGTGATCCGCGCTGAATGCAAATTCGCGAACCTCATGAATAGCATGGGAGCTGGGGTATTGGGGGACTAAGGCTGCGCCAGCCAAAAAAGCAGCGTGGGAACAACTATGGAAGCAGCTCTTTAGAACCGCTGCGGTAGCACTTCGTAAGAAATACACAAAGTTTGGGGTGACTCAGCGTGCGAGAGGGCCACACGAGCCTTTTCACTATGCTGATGCTGCTGCTTCGCTGGAGAAACGCGTGTAAGGACGTTTTCATGTCCGTGCCCTACGCTCACCCCCCCAACGCCCTCCGTCCCTGCTGCCACCCTCCATCCTCCAATATAAGTCTAAATAGTAAATAGTACTATGTTGTTGCGTTTGAGCAGACTGGAAGCCCCGAAATGCACCTAAACCCCACACCCAGATTGAAGGACAGTTTGAATAAGCCATAAATCGCAAAGACCCATCTGCTCAAAACTTTTGCTGGCTTCCGACAACAAAGACCCTACTCCCTAAACTCTTTGCCGAAACCCGAAACCCATAGACCCTAGGCCCTAGACCCTAAACCCATAGACCCTAAACACTATACCCCTAAACCCGAAACCCTAAATCCTAGGTGCGCCTCGCCGCCCTCGACCACAACACGTTGACACCATAGGCCTGGCCGAGGGCGCAGGCAGTTGTTTCAGGGAAAAAGTATACTGATAGAGCGAACATGAAGTATAGTTTTGGCGGAACTATATTCAAGCTTTGCACATGGGTGGGTTTAGCATTCAGGATTCAGGGTTTACAGGTTGAGTATCCCCAACTTGTTGGGTTATCAAAGCTCGGGCACGTGCAACCACTGAACCCAAATACAAAGGTGGTGTTTCTGTTGAAATCATGATTTTCTGAGGAGCCCTTCAAATCGCAATGGGTTGCGTTTTGGTGTTTGTGGAAAACAAGCATTGTGTGGATACTTCCTACGAGCACACACAAGTCCACAACTCATACGAAGGTGGTGTTTCTCTTGAAATCATGGTTTTCTGAGGAGCCCTTCAAATCGCAACTAGTGTCATTTTAGTGCTTGTGGAAAAACAAGCATTCGGCAGAGATTTCCAGCAAAAATACACACAAGTTCATGCAACCCCTGAACCAAAATACAAAGGTGGTGTTTCATGGTGTCTGAGGAAAAGTACCCTTGAAATCGCAGGTGGTTGCGTTTTGGTGCTTGTGCGGAGAAGAAACATTCTGTGGAGCTTTCCTGCGAGCATACTCCATGTCACAATACAACGCATGCGAAGGTGGTGTTTTTGGTGAAATCAATGGTTTTGTGAGGAACGCTTCAAATCGCAACCGGTTGCGTGTTGGTGCTTGTACGGAAAACAACCATTCTGCGGAGCTTTCCTGCGAACATACAGAATTTCATGCAGCCACGGAACCCAAATACTAAGCTGGTGTTTCTGTTGAAATCATGGTTTTGTGAGGAACCCTTGAAATCGCAACTGGTTGCGTTTTGGTGCTTGTGTGGAAAACAAGCATTCCGCCGAGCTTTCCTGCGAACATACACAAGTTCATGCCACCACTGAGCCCAACCTAAGGTGTGGTTTCTGTTGGGGTCATGGTTTTGTGAGGAGCCCTTCAAATCGCAACTGGTTGCGTTTTGGTGCTTGTGTGGAAAACAAGCATTCCGCCGAGCTTTCCTGCGAACATACACAAGTTGCCAGGGCCATGGGCCGTTGATGCAAGTCGTAACCCAAAAGCCCAAGAAGGCAACCTTTTTGTAATCAAGAACCCTCACTTACTGGCATGTCTCTTCGAGCACTGAAACCAGAGTCTTGGGCCCCCTCACTTAATCAAAACCTTAGAAACTTCCCTGATCGACCGCTTAATCCCATGCCAAGGACCTTGAATGGCTGGACCACAGGATGAAACCAGCGGCGCCAGGTCTGCGCACCTTTCGGTGTCACGGTTTGGGGATTGGGGCAAGCATTGTAGAGCCCCTATACATAGAGCTATGTTTCGGTTTGGGGTGTGCCATGACGGCAGTCCGTTCTGGAGATCTGCTTCATGCGGATTCAAAAACCATATTGAGGAGCTGCTGTTCTTTGAAATTCGCGCTTGAGGATCATACCCGGAAGGCTCCGACCCCGAAATCCCTCCAGAATCGTTCAGACACTTTACAAATTAGGGTTAAGCGAATTGGCGCTTGTCTGTCAAGATCCGGTTTGGTCGTCGGATAGCGCAAACATGGATCCTTGGAGCCCTTTATGCAAGAAGGAGCGGCGGGAGGTTTACACTGTGGGCCTTAAAGCTATGAGCAAAATAGGAAGCCGGTTGAGTACTAGTAGTAGCTACTAAGTTCCTGTCTCAATTCAGTGCAAGGTCCTAATCCTGGGCATATGAGCCTTGCTGGCCAGGTACACACTCAGACTGCTGGACACCGATGCATGACCGACCTTTTGGCTGGACGCTGAGCATCAGGTCCGAGAGTCCGCCTTTGGACAAGGCATCTTCTGCGCGGCTTCTCACGACGAGTAAAGATCTAGCCAGAGTTCTTGAAGTCCTTGGTCAGCTGCCAAGGCCTCTGCAATCTGGTCGTCTGATTGTTGACCGTACCCGTTGAATACCTGTGAAGACCGAATTCTCGAGAAGCGCATCGCTGTAGATGTTGATGTGTGGCTTTGCTTAAGGTCGTTGATGCATCGGTGTCGCGCACTGTGACTGCGTATCTTTGATACTTGAATGGCACCAGCTGCTGGCGGAGGCACGAAAGACTTTCGGCTTGTCCTGATGGCCTTTGCCATGGCGTCCTTGGCTAGAACACTTCAGGAACAGGATCTGTGAAACTGATGCATGTTCAGGTTTCTGTGATAAGACCTAAAGGACTGTTATTAGGATCGGGCAAATACTCTGAGTACCTTGATATTTGCCAAGTCGCTTTGTTCCGATGAGGTGTCTGAGAGTCCTTGCGTGAAGCCGGAAACAAATAGCCCTCGGCGGTGCGCGGAAAGACCCACCAATCCATGAAAGTCACCAAACCTCTGCTGCCCCACATCCTCGTGCGAGAAATCTTGCGACCACCTTCAGCTTTGAGCTTCTCCAGGAACAAGACTGCGGCTTGGGATAAGGGCTTCATCATTTCTGCGTGACCTTTGAGCTCTCGAACCCGAATCTTCTTGTCCTCCCAGTTGATGTCTTGAAGCTGCAGCCGTAGTACTTCTGATATGCGGCAGCATAACATGTGTGCCAGAGAGAGCGCAATTAGTGCCCAAGTGGGCCCGGTTTTTGCAAGATGCTGAAGAAAGGCTGCCCACCCTGCCCCAAGAAGAGGCTCTGCTTTTCCTCTCTTCTTGTTTGCTGGCTTCTTCTTTGCCTTGCCTCCTTTGCTGCCTCTCGCTGGCCCTGCAGGTGCGCCTTTCCTTTTCGATGGCATTGCTCGGGCCCGAGTGCGTCCTAGCTGGATCCGCTCATGTCGAAGATGAAAGAGCTTGTTGCATGAAAGGCTATCATCAACAGAAGAAGGAGAGTACGCCAAGCAGCAATCGACATAAGAAGGAGAGTACGCTTACTGATCGAAGAAGGAGAGTACGCTTACTGATCGGTAGGCGCGCTCCCACAACCCCCGAGAGGACTCCCACAGCGCCCGAGAAAACTCCCCAAACCGGTCAGAGGACTCCCAAGCCCTGTCCGCGAACTCCCCAGAGCCCGAGCGAACTCCCTTGTCAAGACTAAGAAGTGAAGCTGGTGCTTGTTATCTTTAATGGGTCCTGAGCGAACTGCAAAAATTTCCTTCGGAACTCGAAAAGTTTCCGTCGAAACCATCCTTGCCTTGTTGTCGCCCCTAGCCTGGCTGTTGCCAAGATCTGGAGCCGAAGCGTTGGTTCATCACCTGAGCTGCTGTTGGTGAGGCTGCTGTTGGTGAGGTGCCGCAGCAAGGATTTGGACGTTTCAGGTTCGCAAGTTTTGGTTTGGATCATGCTTGCTCTTCTGCTGCTAACCAGAGCCTGCTGTCTGGAAGGTCGCAGGTCAGGAGGTTAGGTCTAGGGCCGGAGTGTTTTTGGGGTCTGTCCAGTCGTGAAATGCCTTGCGCCACGAAAGGAAAATTGCTATTAATTATTCCTGGCTACTCCCAGGTTCCGTATGAATGAAGCCCACAACATGCATGCACCATTGTTGGAGACCCTGATCGCTGTGGTCCTTTCACACAACCCGACTCCGGAAATGCATGAAATCTGCATCCATAAGCACTGAATGCCCATTGCAGGGCTGGGCTCACGGCGGCGAAGATGGCGTCAAGGAGGCTTGACCTGATTGGTCATTCATTCAGTACAGAAAGAGCGAGAATGATGCCAGTCAGTTCTTTGGCAAGAGGTTGAGTTGTAGCCCTTAGGGGTCTAGGGGTTAGGGTTGGGGGTTGAGGGTTTGACCTTGAACCTAACTAGCTGAAACCACAAGCTAGCCCACATTAAACCCTAAGCTCAGGAACTGGAACCGAGGACACCTCGGTGCCAGTTCCTTGCCTAAACCCAAGCCAAAACCTTTACCCTTAGACTACACAGCTAACAAAACCACATTAAACCCTAAGCTCAGGAACTGGAACCGAGGGCCAGTTCCTTGCTGAGTAGATCGGGCTCAAAGGGTTTATGGCTTGGGGTTGAGGGGCTTGGGATGGTTTCGGGTCGAGGGTAAGGGCTTGGGCTTAGGGTTGACGGGGTTTTGGTTCAGGGCGAGGGTTCGGCTTAGGGTTCGGGGCTTGGGGTTGTGGGAGATTTGAGAGCATGGCTTGAGCATGTGATTTCTGCATGGGAGTCCCGAAAAATTTCCGGAACGGAACGCTACACCCATGACGTAAGGTTGATTAAACCCTCAACCCCGAACCTTAACCCCTTGCCTCCCTGAGCATAAGTTCTGGCAGCTCTTTTCCTCACAGAGAGCACTGCAAGATGTCCCACGCATAGGCCTTCCTATACATCCGCCAGACCCTTGGTAAGTGATTTCATCCAACCATCTTGGGACAGAAACTGAGGAAACCTACTATGGAGACTTAATGACAAACGAAAGAAAGTGGTACTGAACAGACTCTAGAGGTTCTCTGCACTGGGCCGGGCGCGAGCGACCAGCTCTTCTGCTCGCCAAGCCGACATCTGGCAGACAAGAACATCGCTTCTTCACGCTGTGTTGCGTGGACTAAGAACCCTAAACCTTCAACCCCAAAGCCTGCTGCGATTTTCTTGAGATATGACACACGAAGTCCAATAAAATTCCCCATGCGCAAACGACACTCCGTGAAACTCCTCACCCTGCCTGGTGTGCCATGGAGAGGTAGAGCGTGGCAGCCAGGGCGCTCCGGTGCTTGCCGGCGACGCAAAAGAAAAGCACCTTCCCGCCGCGCTGTTCCACGCGACGAACCTCTCTGAACCTGAGTTCTCAATGTTAGGGACCCTGGTACACGCTACCCAACAAGTTGAAGTTAAAGGTTACCTACTCAGAATAAAGCGCCACTGAGGCAGACTGAGGCACACCTCAGTGGCATGCTTCTACACAATAAGGTTAAAGGTTACCTAGTCAGAAGAAGCTGCCACTGAGGCACACCTCAGTGGCATGCTTCCTCCCCCGCCCCCCCCCCCCCCCCCCCACCGAACCCTCATGAAGCAAAAGCCCAATGTTGCCTAAGCATAATGCAACCCAGAGGGACATCTGTACCTTATTATTAGGTTGATTTTTTAAAGGTGTTATATGTGATATCACTGTCCTGGGGGGGCTACAATGGCGTCACTCCGAGAAAGAGGCAACCGCAGTCTAAGGCTTAAGCTAGAAACTGACAGAGACAGACTGCCACCTTAGAAGAGCGGCACAGAGCGCCAGGCAGCCTGGAACGACGGCTTGTGCCCTATGTTCCTGAGACGGTGAGTCGCCCAGCACTTCACACCCTCCCATAATCAACTCAAAACTAGCCGACAAAAAAATATATTTATAATATCAAGGCCCAAGCAGCAGTTGGAGGGTGCCTTTCTCGGAAGTTGGCAAGCAGCGAACCCGAAGGTCAAAACCCTGGGTGTCTCTCTCCGTGCCAACGTAGATGTTTGGGGTGATCTCCTGAGTCATTTGGGATATCCCACACATAAGCCCCAGCCAAAAGTTTAGGTTTGTGTCCTGACCTCACTTCCATAGGTCTTTGACACCGACACAAAAAACAAACATGTTATGTTAAGTTATAGTAGCTGAGCTGCGCTGGCTGGCACCCTCTGATCATTGCCTGCCCAGCGGTCGGCGTCGGCATCCTCAGGCCATGTAGTGAGAAACAATAATCGCTTCTTCACCCTAATATGCAAACTCCTGGACCAAAAAGATTTATGCTGATTCGGGCCCGCAGTTGGAAGTGCTTGTACATGCTAGGATTGCATGAGTTTTAATGGAACCAAGATTAGGCAGCGCTAGAGCAAAAGGACCATAACGGGTCGGGTGTAGGGTTTTCAGGCTTATAGGGCTTAGGAATTGGCAGGGTGGGGTCCAAGGCTATAATCATAAGCTTTGTATGCCAAAAGTCGAAAGACTCCTCGGGCACAGGTGCCGCAGATGCCGCAGATGGCGCAGAAGGCGCAGATGGCGCAGATGGCGCAGATGGCGCAGATGGCCATGGCCTTGGCCGCTTCTTCGGCATGACCCGCGCCTGCAACAATGTGATCTTGCACGGACCCCTGAATGCTTCTAGCAAACTGCCACGGTTCACCCTGCACCTTTAAACCCTCGTTCTATCAAGGAAACTTATAACCCTGTGGTGGCCTCGGGTTGCGGAGTCCTCGGAGGCGGACTCGGAGGCCGTGGCCTTGGCCGCTGCTTCTGCTTCGGCCTGACCCGCGCCTGCAACAATGTGATCTTGCACGGACCACTGAATGCTTCTAGCAAACTGCCACGATTCACCCTGCACCTTTAAACCCTCGTTCAATCAAGAAACTTAAAACCCTGTGGTGGCCTCGGGCTGCGGATGCGGACTCGGAGCTTCAGTAGCGGCAGCCTGGAGCTGAAGTGAAAAACTGGGATTATAGGGTTTAAGGTTTAAGGTTTAGCGGGGTAGACCCGTCTATCAGAGTGAGTTAAAACCTTAAAAACAGATTTGGCTTTCGTTGGTCGTTGTTTTACGAAAGCGATATTCCCCTCTTGTTTTTCCGTGCTTTCAATGAGAAAGCACATGTGAGGGATGCGCGCGCGCGCGCGCGCGCGCGCGCGCGCGCGCGCATCATGAATGCGTCAAGCTTTATAAGAGCGCGCGCGCGCATCATGAATGCGTCAAGCTTTATAAGAGCGGGCTTACCGGTGATTTGTAGACTTAAGCGGGAACCCGGCTGCAGGCATTTCTGGGACTCACGTTTTTAACAAAGAGGGGTGTTTGCTTGAAGTTTTGGAGTGAAGTTTGATGGGCATGCGCATGATCCCGTTCTTGTATCGAGTGGGCTCGGGCGCTAGTGGTGACAAGAAGAAAATTTTTGGAATTGGGCGACATGATTGTACCTTCATCCGGCAAGTCATGTCGTGTTTGTTTTTTGGGGTTTAACTCAGATATTGATCATGGTCCACACAAAGAAATCAAACACGATTCCTTTCTGAGAGCCATTCCTCCGGCACCGAAAAGTCTTCACCGTGGTGTCCAGCTTCATTGGGATAGCCATCAAGGGGCCCTCCGGCTCCAGATGAAGAAGCGGCAGCCTGAAGCTGAAGTGAAACTTAGGGTTTAAGGTTTAAGGTATTGATCATGGCCCCACGCATAGAAACGTATCAGGATTGCTTTGTGAGAGGCCTCCTGGTGATGTCTCCTGGAGCTGTCTGACGAGGCAGCCTCGTCAGCAGCGCCAGGGCCTTATACTCTCAGGCATTGGGGTTACAGGGCAATTGACATTTAGACCGAACTGAAAACCATATAGTAAAAGAAAGCCTTGCTATGCGCAGACTCCTTGCTGGACTCCATCGCATCAGATGCCTGGCAACATAGGCCGGTGGGTCTATTACAAAGTTTCCTCAACCTGCTAGGCCCTAAACTTCAACCCCAACCCGATCAAGACTTATCAATACCAAGCCACCTCCAGGCTCGCATGCCGGATCTCATCCTGAGCTGCGGTGCTGAAGGACCAAAAAAGGAAGGTGTTTGTGATGCTGGCTTCAGGTTTCGAACATAGAGGTCTTGAAGTTCGCTTCGTGTCCCAGGTACACACAAAACACCCTGCTAAAAGCGCAGAGTGTCTGTGATCTCGCCCACAGGAAGCGGAGCCCCCACGCCAGCGTGGACCCGGGCAGATTCAGTGACCTCGCGGTCTCCTCAGCTTTTGAACATGGAAGGCGGCAGGACTGTGGTTGTTGTATGTTGTACGTTTGTGCGCGTGCCTTATGGATGGGCAGGGGACGACATGCATCGTTTGAGTGTTGGATGTGTTGTTCTGTTCCTTATTATGGTTTGCGACATAATATACCCCAACACCCCATTCTAATTATTAAGGCCCCCTATAGTATAGTACCCTTATAGATCCCTTATAGTAGCCCTTTAAAGGACCCCTTGAAAGGAACCACATGCTGTATTTTAGGCCAAGAAACGAGGCCTCGCCCTCAGGAGCTCTTTCCGCAGCTTCGACGGCGGTTTGTGAGGCAAACCAGCCGCGGCGCGCCGCTCCACCGTCTCCCTGACGAGCTGCTCGATGCGCTGTTCTTCCGCCATGGCCCAGAGAGAGAGCGAGAGATAAAGAAAACAGAGAGATAGCAGAGAGAGAAGAGAGAACACAAAATAGAGAATATAGCCAGAGGGAGAAGAGAGAGAGAGAGAGAGAGAGAGAGAGAGAGAGAGAGAGAAAGAAAAACAGATATAGCCAAAGAGAGAAGAGAGAGGGTTCAGGGTTTAGGGTTGAGGGTTTGTGAAGCCTACGGTTTAGGGTTCTGGCTTCAGGCGTTTAGGGTTTAGGGTTTAGGGTTTAGGGAGGCTTACAGATTGGGGTTCAGTCGGGCTTGAGGGCTGATCCAAAGGTTTATTAAGCTCTGCAGAAAGCCTTGGTCATGAATTAAAGGCTAGGGTTTTGTAGGACTTAGGTGCAGTGGCGGAGGTGCTGGTTGCAGTGGCGGTGGTTGTGGCGGTCTATAATGCTCATTCAGGGGATTTTAGTAGCCTGGTGTAATGCTTATCAAGCTGCAAGTGCTGCTAGTGGTGGATTGAATTCATGGTGTTGGGTCTTATTGGTGCTATTTGGGTGCTACTGAATTTGATGAATATCGGGATTGGGGGGTGCAGGGGCAAAAAGAAACTTGAGCACGTGATCATGAGCACGCCCCGAAGTTTGACAGTGGTCCAAGCAACAAAAAGCGCCGAAGCCAGAAACTATGATGCAAGGTTCAGGGTTGAGGGTTTCAAGCAGATTTCCATGCCGTGAACCTCGAATCACACTTCTAGACGCCGGTCAACTTAAATCTGAACTAAGGGTGTGTTTGGCTTGGGGTTTAGGTTTCCGTCTCAGGACTTGAATCAGTGGTTTCCCTTGCTTGTACTCCTGGAAAGCCACCAACCTCCCCCAGACCCCAGTAAGCATTCCAGGAAGCCACAAAAACCCTGAGCGCCCAGCAACTGCGATTGACAAGGCTGGACCCAGAGAAGAAGCAGGCCTGGGCCACTACCGACGCTTTCAGGCTGTGAGTTAGCTGTGTAGTCTAAGGGTAAATAAAGGTTTTGGCGTGGGCTTAGGGAAGGAACTGGCACCGAGGTGTCCTCGGTTCCAGTTCCTGAGCTTAGGGTGTAAAGGTTTTGGCTTGGGCTTGGGGACTCCCCCAAACCCCTAAACCCTAAAAACCCGTCAACCCTAAGCCCAAGCCCTTATCCTCGACCCGAAACCCATCCCAAACCCCTCAGACCCTAAGCCATAAACCCTTTGAGCCCTATCTACTCAGGAAGGAACTGGCACCGAGGTGTCCTCGGTTCCATTTCCTGAGCTTAGGGTAGTTAGCTGTGTAGTCCAAGGGTAAAGGTTTTGGCTTGGGTTTAGGGAAGGGACTGGCACCGAGGTATCCTCTGTTCCAGTTCCTGAGCTTAAGCTTTAATGTGGGTTAGTTAGCTCTGTAGTCTAAGTAAGGGTAAAGGTTTTGGCTTGGGTTTAGGGAAGGAACTGGCACCGAGGTGTCCTCGGTTCCAGTTCCTGAGCTTAGGGTTTAATGTGGGTTAGTTAGCTGTGTAGTCTAAGGGTAAAGGTTTTAGAGATGTTAGGCTTCCCTAAACTTTCCTATCGCTGAGGCTGCAGCGTTGGAAAAGTCAACCAGCATCCTGGCCGGAAACAGTTCCCAACTCAGAGTGTCTTGCCAACCTTCAAAAGCTGCTGCAGGTTTATTCAGTTGCGCAGGTTTGTGCTGAGTTCATGATGCAATGCAAACTTGATCTGTGGTCTCAATCAAGCTCAAAAAGGTATGCGGACAGCGAATCATATGTATCAGGAACTAACCCTGAAGCTGGAGCCCAGATGAGACAACACCCACTGCTATCGCACCCTTCCTGCAAAAGAAGAAGCTTCGGCTGGTGTGGGGACCCAGTGAACATTGTTATTAAGGGGTATACAGGGATGAGATAGGGATTAAGGGTAACAGAAAAGAAAAAATCATTTTCCAGCCTGGCACTCAGAAAGCCCTGGAGCATCTGTGGAGCAAACCGCCATGGCAAACTACGGCTACGGTACTTTTTACAATACGCCTCCGCCTCCGCCTCCACCAGCAGCACGGCAGCCTGCGACTGCGCCTCCACCTCCGCGAGCACCACAGCCGGCGACTGCGGCTGCCACACCAGCAGCACCTGCAAAGTCGGGGCAGCGTGATGCAGCATATCAGAACAGGCAGGTGGCTATGCGAGATCATTTGGCAAACTTCGAGGCGGCTCTCGGCCAGATGCGGGCGACACAAGGTGAGCAAGGGCTCGTTCTGGCAAGCGTCCAACAAGGGCAAGCTGATCAGGCCAAATTCGTGGACGACCTGAAGACGCTTCATGCCCAGAATGTCAAAGATATGAAAGAGGGCTTCCAGGCGCAACTGACGTTGCAGGAGACGCGGCTGAAGCTTGAAGCACAGACCGAGCTCCAGAAGGTGAAAGATCAGCATGCAACGGAAGCACAGCGCTGGCAGAAGTGTAACAGTGATTTTGCGGTGCTTTGGCTTGTCTTATGTCCCCAGGGGTTTGAACAGATGAGGTTGTTTTGTTGTTCAGGCAAAGGTTTCGCCCTCCAAAAATGTTGCGCGCTGTAATATTTGCAAGTAGCTTACTTAATGTGCTGCCACTCACCTCCCTACTGCGAAACACAAGCGAACCCTGAACAACCAAGGCTGGCGAGAAGACGCTCCTGGACAAGATACGAAACCTGGAGGGCGGGGCGGCCAAGGACAAAACGGAGAAGACAGAGCTGGAGCGTCAAAACCGCGTGCTCCGGCAACGGCTGGAGGACAGAATTGTTACCAGTTGTACCAGTATCTCTAAACATGCCTTGCGTTGAAGTTTTACTGTGACCGGACAACAAACCCAAACACCCGAAACCCTCGGTTGAGACCTTAATGATCCCTTACTCTAAAAACTGTACCCTTGCAGTTGCAGGATGCCGACGCGAAGGCGCAACGACAGGAGCTGGAGTTAGCTGAAATGCAGGCAGGAAAGCCCCTGCATACATTTTCCTGTTCTTTCCAGACTGCATATCACTGTTGGATTCGACTCCTTGATGAAAACTAAAAATCACAAAGTCTTGCAGGGCGCCTTGAGCCAGCTCCGGGCCCGGGGAAGCGCGTCAGGAGGCCGAGGAAGCGTACGAAAGCCTGGTTTGCTGATAATGACGTTTTCAGTATTCCAAGACTCTGCGCCCTGAACCCTGAACCCTGAACCCTTCTAAAACCCTAAACCCTAGTACCAGTGTCCAGGGTTTCGGATCTTCCCTGGCAGGCGAGGGTGAGCCGAAGAAGAAGAAGAAGAAGCGCGAAGCATGAGCATCTGCGGGACGGGGAAGAAAAAGACATGAATGAATGCACTTATTGTTCTGTACGGTAGCATTGCCTGTCGACATCATGCTGCTCATGCATCTGAAGCTGCAGTCAACTTAAACCTCGAACCCTGAACTGAAACCGCTTGTCAGACTGTCTTGTGCAAGGTTGGACCATCATCGGGCCTGCTGCTGCCGGCCTCAGTGGGCAAGAGGTTGGGTTGTAGCCCTTAGGGGTTTAGGGGTTAGGGTTGGGGGTTGAGGGCTTAACCTCGAACCTAACTACTTTAAACCCTAAGCTCAGGAACTGGAACCGAGGACACCTCGGTGCCAGTTCCTTCCTGAGTAGATAGGGCTCAAAGGGTTTATGGCTCAGGGTTTGAAGGGTTTGGGATGGGTTTCAGGTCGAGGGTAAGGCTTGGGCTTAGGGTTGACGGGTTTTTGGTTTGGGGTGAGGGTTGGGCTTAGGGTTTAGGGATTTGGGGCTGTGGGAGATTTTGGAGTCCTTCAGCCCAAGCCAAAGCCTTTACCCTTAGACTACACAGCTAAGTAACCCACATTACACCCTGAGCTCAGGAACTGGAACCGAGGACACCTCGGCGCCAGTTCCTTCCCTAAACCCAAGCCCTCCCAAAAAGCCTTGAAACCTTAAATTCCGCTCAACCCCAAACCTGTCCTGGACCCCTCAAACCCTAAGCCAGAAACCCCTTCAGCCCTATGTACCCGAAACCCATAACCCCTAAACCCTTAAACGCTAAACCACTGAGGCCGCCTCAGTGGTGCAAACCCCTTGAGCCCTATCTACCCGAAACCCATGACCCCCCACCCATAACACTTGGACTTGATTCCCAATTTGCTAGTAGTGCCCAATGATTTAAGCGTTTATAGAGACAAACCCTAAGCCTTAAATCTGTTGAGCCCAATGTGCTCAGGACCTGGCACCGCAGCGTCCTCGATGCCTGGCTGGGTCTAGGTTTTAAGGCTAAGTTCGGCTTTAAGGTTAAACCCTCAACCCGAAAACCATAACCCCTAAACCCTTAAGCGCTAAACCACTGAGGCCGCCTCAGTGGCACCGATCACCCAACAGTTAGTAAATCTTGGACTTGATTCCCACATTGCTCGTAGCACTCAATGATGCAATGATTTTAGAATTTATAGAGATGGTGTTTCCCAACTAAACGCTAAGCCCAATTACCCTTACGACTCTCAACCAAAAAAGCCTTATCTGGCCTTAACCCATACCCTCAACCAGAAAGCCCTCAAGCCCGAAACCAAAAAGCACCCGCCCTGACCCTCAACCCCAAAACATTACGCCCTGAGCCAAGCCCTTAACCTTTTACCCACAACCCCAAACCCCTAAACCCTAAGCCCAAAACCTCCCCTCAGCCCAAAACCCCTCCACCCTCAGCCTACCCTTGCCCTCAACCCCAAGCCCCCCTCCCCCCTCCTGGCCCGGGCCAGTGTCCTGCGATTGCATTCCCGATCTGCATCTGGACCAAAAAATGGGGGCACTAGTTCCATAGACCTAAACATGCATGTTTGTTTTGGAGCTAGCATGGCATGTGGCACTAGTTATATAGACTTGGTCATGCGTGTTTATCTTTTTGGGGCTACCATGATGGCATGACATGCATGGCCACTTGAGCAGTGGCATAAATTCAGCGCCACTTGAACAGTGGAACACTTGAGCAGTGCTATGGCCACTTGAACAGTGGCGCCACTTGAACAGTGGCTCTAAACCCTAACCCTAAATCCCCCAACCCTCGACCCTGGCTCCGCGCGGCTGGGACCCTTCTGCTCGCGGCGCAGGGCTGCGGGCTTAGGGTTTAGGGGTTCTGGGTCTGAGGGTCAGGGTGTGTGCGCTTAGGGTTTCGGGGTTTGTGGCTGCAGGTAAGGGTTTCGGTTTTAGGGTTTAGAGGTTCTTAGGTAAGGTTTGGTTTAGGGTTTAAGGACGTTTGGTTGAGGGTAGGGTTTAGGCGTTTTGTGGTTGAGGGTTGAAGGTTTTAGGTTGTTCTTTTGTGTGAGGGTGAAGGTTTGGCCTTAGTTAGGAAAACGAAACATGTGGCTGAAACGTTTGCTGCACGATGTGGAACATCACGTATGTACGCGGGGTCAAACCCTTTGTTTGCAAATAAAAAAACACTTACGGCTGTTGTTTTCAATGTCTTCTTCAGAAAATGCTCCAAGTTGGGGCTCCGAGATCAAAGTTGCATACCGCATCAGAGGGCTCTGTCCAAGGATTGAAGTGGCAAATTTCTTGGTCTGTACAAAGAATGAAGCGGCAAACCCATCGGTACGTAAGCAGAAATCCAGGCCCAGATGCAACGAATTTGGGGCCAGATGCCGCGAATTATACTTCTTGTCGACCAAAGACTGCAGCTCCCGAGCCATTCCGCTTGCCGGCGCCTGTCCCTTCTTCTCAACCGCACCAGTCGCAAGTACGCCTTGGCAAACCGCTTCAAGCAAGTCATGATGGGATGGGCTGACGGCAAGGAAAAGCTTGAACTCGCCCCGATTGAAGGCTTTCTTCATCTTTGCAATGTAGACAATGTCGGCGATTTTATCTGGCGATGTCATTGCAGCTCGATGAGCAACGATGGTCTCCTTAAGGGCCTCTTCGAGAGAGACTTGCTGTGTAGCAATGCCAGTGATGGCAGCCCAAGCGTATGCATGGAGTTCTCCGTCAGGCATGCTTCCACCAGATGTGCGCGCAAGCTTCGATTTCTCCACAAAAGATCCAACTTCACTCTTCACAGCAGCGATGAGCGGGTTTGGTTCCTTGAGCATGAAGGTCTTGAAGACAGCGCTTTGAAGTTCTCTGACTTCAAGCTCCTGACGTAGCGTCATCTTCGACACCAGCAACACGGCTTTCTGGATGAGCTGCTCATCTTCTCGCGGCGAGAGTGCCCGCATCTTGGCAGGGGGGCCATGCTGACTCCGTTCCTCCTGCCTTTTGGCGCTCCAGCCCTCCATGCTTCTGTTCGGGAGGAGCTTATGGGAAGTGGGACTTGATGTGTGTGAAAAGCTGCGGTAAATCATCAGAATCATGTCCGCAAAACTTGCATATGAAGTCAGCAGGAGGAGTGGGAGCCGTAACCACAGCACTACCACAACGACTGCCAGAAGGACAGGAACCTGTGTCCAATCGGCGTTTGATGTGTTTACGCGTGGAGACGATGGACGCATGTACCATGAGACACCATGGGCATTGGTTGACATGAGCCGCCTTGCAGTAGTCAGACACAATGTTATGGTTGCTAAGACCGCTCTTGTACTGGTGCAAGCGTAAATCCCGGAGACTTGCAAACCGCTGCCCGCATGGAATCCCGCTCTCCAATGCAATGGAACACACATGAGGCAAATCATCCATTTCCAGAGGCTCCTCAGCATGATGTTGTCTTGGCGCTGGTGAGAAACCTGGCGGTGGAATCTGGACAGAGAGCTCCTGTGCCCGAAGCTCGGTAACATCCACATGGGCAAAACGTAGCCAGCTCTGTGAAGATTGCAAGTCCTTCCAGTACAGCCTGGCGTAGGAGTTGGCCCTTGGGGTGAGGCCCACTTCAGCATCCACAGTAGGTTCAGGATCGAAATCCATGGTGCCAAAAATAGCAGTGATGACATGATGGTGCCGAAATGGGTCTGTAGCGAGCCGCTGGAGAAACTTAAGACGACGAATGCGAAGTTCTGTGCTGGCGCAGGCGACGCCAAGGTGCCGGAAAACGTCGGTGTTGGGCATGCTCCGATATTTGATATTGCCATCTGCTTGTGCAATTTTTTCACACGCAGTACCACGGAGAAGACGGCGACCATATGCAGCAACAATGCGGTCAAGCTTGGCATAATGCCCGCTTCCCAACACAAGAGCTTCCAAGCCACTGAAAAGAACCTCATAGACCATGCCCATGAAGACAGTTCGCAGTCCGCGCCATGGAAGCTCACGTCTGTGCCACAGACCCTTAAAGGTACACCAAGCAGCGTACGCAGCGTTGGCACGTTTGTCAACTTCGGGTCCACATTGCCCATCATACCTTTGCAGGCCTCCAAGGTACTTTGCAGCCGGAACCGTCTTTCCATCCAGCAGCGCGTGCCGGTAAACTTGCTGGTTGTACGTGCGGCTATGGGGTCCTCGAAAAACGACAACGTGCTCTTGCTTGTCTGTGTTTTGCGCCATCCCCACATTGAGCAACTCGTCGTCAAGAACCTCGTTGCTGAACCTGACATGTGCAGCAGCCGACTGCGGAGACGAAACAAGAATCTTCCTGCAAACGTCGTCCGCGTAAGCGGATAAGGCCATATCTTGATCAGACAAATCCAAGGGAGAAAAAGCAGTAATCCGAAAAGCAGGGCTGCGTGCGCGTAGCCTGTCCGACCACTTATCAAGAACAGGATGGTAGCCTTCCAAGAAAATGTCGCCCGCTGTTGTGTCCCCTTGAAGGGTGCCACTGGTGGGAGACACAACCACCTGTCCATCACTGGCTTCCACGACCATCGCTGTTTGTTGCACTCTTTGCCTAAGCAGATTTTTGTCAACATCCTTGACCGCTGTATCCGTGACGCTAACAATATGCTCATGGAACATCGACGGGAATGCGTTGGCAATGTCATGCAAGCATGTGACAAAGCTATACCCAGCGTCGCACAGTCGCTCCGACACCGCATGTTGAAAAACCATGGCCTCGATGCGCGATCTTCCGCGCGCATAACCATATGCGTACGGCCGAGCGCCCAAGGGTTCAGCTCGTTTCCAAATATGCTTGAAGAACATCTTGCCAACACAATCCAAGCTGTTGATTGTTCGTAAGGCATGGCAACCTGTCTTACCATTGGCTTTGCTAATCTTGTGGGTTTGGCTAAGTTGCCAAATGCCCGGCACACGATCGTACCTGCGAATAGCAACAAAACCATCACAAAAGCGCTTCTCAAAGTTCCACGACGGCGGGAGCTCGGGTCTGAACCCAAGTCCTGGTTTGGCAGGCTTTCGCGATTCCTGAGGGTGAAGCAACTGACGCCAGACTTCAGCCGGCACGCGCCACTCCGGCGTGCTCTTTCGAAGAGGGTGCAGGCGCAGCAGGCGACGAACAGCATGTACATCACTACGTGCCATGCATGCAGCATCACTTTCAGCGCGAACTGGCATATGACCAAGGTCAGCCTCCAGAAATGCGGCAGCACTTGATACAGCAACCCCACAGCAACCACCACTGGGCCCATCTTGCTGCAGATGTGTAGTCCACTCAGAAACTGTGGGCTGCGCTGCCAACGGAACATCATATCGACGTCGCTTGGGGCCCAACGCACGCCCAGTGAGCAAGCGTGCAGCCCTCCACATGTGTGACAATTGCCTTGACGCCCAGGCCTCCTGGAATTCAAGCATGAGGCCACTGGCTCTTTTCCTTTTGTCACGTTTGAGCAGCTGCTCATGTTGCCGACGAGCCCTCCAGTACTGTGCGACTGCTCTCCAAGCACTAAAAACACAATGTATATCATGCATGAGGAAACCATCTCTGCGACAGTGTAGAGGCGACATCGACACGACCTGCTGCAGCGCATCGTTTCGCTTGCGAAAAGCTGCCTCAGTATCAGCGGGCTTGACCAGACAAGAGGGCCGCTTTCCATACACATCAATGGCAACTTCACGCACCCTTTCCGTAAACGCTGTCCAATATGGGCCAGGCGGGCCTTCACGCAAGTCATCCAAAGCAGAATCCGCCAAAGCCTTGTCCACACGTGCAAGCAGCTCAAAGCGGCGGGTGCCTTCCAACACACCACTTGCCAGCAAGTCCGCATCCCACTGAAGACTGGCACTCCGCTGCCGCTCAACATAACATAGCTTGTGCGTGAATGTACAATGGACAGGGCGGTGATCGCGCCAACCTGGTGTAGCAATCTTCTGCAGCTTAGCGCCAGAGCGATCGTAGATTTGGCATTTCTTGACATTGACCAACAACGATGCAGGTATGGCAATGTAGTCGATCCTTGATTCTGAGAATTCGCCACGCCATGTAGGGCCCAGTGGAAAAAAGGTGTTAACCAAACACAAATGATGCCGCTCACACAACTCACGGAGTTGCAACCCGTTACTGTTCTCTCGATGCACATCATGCTGCCCCACTGCACCTGAGGCCTGACTCCCCACCCGCCCGTTGGCATCCATGCAGACAACTGGCACACAGCGAGCGGGCACAGCGTTGAGCAATTTGTTGACAAACTCCCAAAGCCTTCTAATGCGACTCCGCTCAACACTGCGATGTGGCTCCACAGGGATATACAAAGCAACAAAGAAAAAATCAACATCCTGTCGCCTGACCCGGATAGCAGCCACACGGCCTGAGAATTCTTCAGGTACATCCGCAACACTAACCACATTGCGCGAGCTGAACGTTTGGGTGCTGATTGCAAGCACCAACCCAGCCCCACGTTGCGCAAACAGAGATCTGGGCCGAGCTGGGAAATCAAAAACAAGATACTTGCCACATTTGTATGATGTATAAGCAGGGTCAGTTCGCTGTGCACGCCGACCAGTACCGCAGATGCCCACAAAATGCTGAAGCCCCAATTCCTGCAAGATGTGATGTAGCCTGCCGGAAGGCAGCAATGAGAGAGGATTATACTGCACAATCCTCCAGTCCATAGGTGGGCTCTGCGTGACTCAGCCCTGGAGATGAAATGGTGCATGCGTTGTCTCGCTACACGGCTCTTCTACTCCTCAAGTCCTGCGGCAACAACAGTTGCACTTCCCTCGAGCCGCTTGGAGCCCCATATGAAGATATGACATGACATAATCACACAGAGTTACAGTTGATGCCACTGCTCCTCGGCTACCCTTGCTGCAGACGGCAGGCATCAACGTGCGCCGAACTGTCGTTGCATGAATATGGGGTGCAACCCTAAAAACCCTAAAGCCTAAACCCTAAACCCTAAAGCCTAACCCTAAAACCCACTGCCCTTTCAGCTGGCTCGGATATATAAGGTCAGGTCTCGCGCGCACGCGCATCCTGCGAGCTGCACACCACACGGCCCTTGTAGAGGACGGTAAAGACCTGGAGGTTTAGGGTTTAGGGTTTAGGGCTTAGGGTCCTTACTTTCAGGGAATCCTACTATTGGGGGTCTGTATTGATGGTCCCGTATCTTCGAAAACCCCCACCTGCCAGGACAAGCTTAAGTGTTGGGGTTTTGGGGTTTCAGGTTTGGGGTTTAGCGTTTAGGGTTTAAGGCTTAACGTTGGAGGTTGCGAATTTGAGACTTGCGGTTTGGGGGCTCTGCCATCTCATCGCAGAAAAGAGGATTATGTCATAACCCCCTAAACCCTTCCTGGGCCTGACGCCCCCCTAAACCCGAAACCCTAAACTCCCACCCGGCCGGCTTCGGCCGTACCCTTCTGTGCCTGGACCCAGAACTATACCTTTACTGGGTGGACAATGGGTGGTGCCATAATGGTAAGATTCCCGTATAGTAAGGACTCTAAACCCTAAACCCTAAACCCTAAACCCTAGACCCTAGACCCTAAACCCTAAACCCCAAACCCTAAACCCTAAACCCTGAACCCTGAACCCTAAACCCTAAACCCTACCCCCCGTCCTCCTTGGCGAAGTCCCTCCCGTTCTCGTCTTCATGATGGAGCTCGAGGGTGCCAATCCGGAGGCGCTCGTGTGTGTCGTCGTCCTCCGAGTCCTTCAGGAGGGTTTAGGGTTTAGGGTTTAGGGTTAAGGGTTTAGGGTTTAGGGTTTCGGGTTTAGGGTTTCGGGTTTAGGGGTTAGGGTCTAAGGTGTAGGGTTTCCCAAAACCCTGAACCCGAAACCCTAAACCCCGATCCCAATCACGGGGCTGGACCCTAAACCCTAAACCCCAAACCCTAAACCCTAAACCCGAAACCCCAAACCCTAAACCCCAAACCCCCAAAAAATCCTGGCTGTGACTCCATCGGTAGAAGGTCTCTTGGCCACAGGGGGACACAGCCTTGTGCTCCCAGCCTTACTTTCTGAGCTGTCGGCTTGTTAAGGAGGTTTGGGGTTTAGGGTTTAGGGTTTGGGGTTTAGGGTTTAGGGTTTGGGGTTTAGGGTTTAGGGTTTGGGGTTTCGCCCGCCTCAGGGTTTCTGAGGGCCGTTTCTTTGTTCCCACTTTGCTACCTTAGACTTAAATAAACCCTAAGCCCTTTGAGGGGAGGGGCTTATAATTGTAAGGAAACCCAGGACAAAAACCCTAAACCCTAGACCCTAGACCCGAGACCCTAAACCCTAAACCCTAAACCCTAAACCCTAAACCGCAGGGTCCTAGTTAATCGCACCCAAGCAGCTCCGGCTCTCCGCTGGGCGACTGGGAAAGCAATCTTTCAGCGAGGCTGCCATCGCAAGTCCCCAGAACTTCCACGGGTTTAGGGTTTAGGGTTTAGGGTTTGGGGTTTAGGGTTGAGGGTTGAGGGTTTAGGGTCATATTCCCTAGATCTGCTTTGGGACTCTTTCTGCCGTTAAGGGAGCATGCCCTAAGTCATAGCAGGATTGGCCGCAGAGGTATGGGCGCTGAGGTTGATCTCACAACTTTCATCAAAGTTGAAACTGAAAGAAATCTAAACTAAGGTGCGTGCATATACATATATATATATATACATATGTGTATATATATATATATATGTAGCATGTGTATATGCAAATATGCACAACTGTGGAAGACAAAAGCTATCAAGTCGACTTCGACTCCTGAAGTGCTCCATGGCCCACTGGGAAGTGCGGCCTGACGACCGCTCGAAATGCCCAGCGCATGGAGAGTGGGGTTCTGGGTCTGGGAGAGGGTTTAGGGTTTAGGGTTTAGGGTTTAGGGTGTAGGGTGTAGGGTTTCGGGTTTAGGAAATGGAAAAAAACGTTTCAGTTTGTAGGTTGCCATGACTAAGAGTCGTACAAGGTATGTTTAACACGTACAGGTTTGGGGTTCTGAAGCTTCTACCGTCTACCCGTAGCCCAGAGAAAATTTGGGTTCCAGGTTTAACGTTTAAGAGGTTTAGGGTTTAGGGTTTAGGGAGTTGAGGGTTAGGGCGCTTCGTTCTCTCTCAGCGGCTCATACGGACCAGTTGGGTTGTGCCTCGGTAGCAGACGACGCAGCGGCCCCTACCTCGGTGAGGATGCTCGCGTCTGGGGCTTGGGGTTTGGGGCTTCGGGTTTAGGGTTTAGGGCTTAGGGGCTCAGGGAGAAAGACCCCCAACCTAATGAGTAGTGCTCTCCTGAAATCCATGGAAGTCCACGAATGACCCCCCGCGGGGATTAAGTTTTGAGCGCTGACCTGATGGTGTACGAACCATACAGGGCGGTTATATGGGAACCTCAGTATAGTAGATGTATGGGAAGAATTTAAAGGTTCTATGTCAAGTCTATGAAGGCCCTGGGCTCTAAACCAGTAGATTCCTTTTCGCGTAGAGTGCAGCGCAAAAGAAAAGCACAAAACCTAAACACCTCCGTTCTCAGCTAACAAACCCAGAAGGACCCTAAACTAAAGCAATCCTCCGTATTGGAGTACCCTACATATAAGGCTCAGTATTCTGACAGTTTACCGGAAAAAACCATACACCCTAAACCTTAAATCAAACCCTACAAACCAAAACCCTATAAACCCTCAACGCTTTACACTAAACCCTATAAACCCTAAACCCCTTAATCCTAAACCCTAAACCCTATAAACCCTTGAACGATCAAGGGGCTCTCTCGGAAGGAGCTGGTTGCAAACGTCGCCGGCGTGGGCTGCGGCTGCGACTGGCTGATCGCTGTCTGTCGGGGCCTTGTGTCGGGTAACCCCTGAACCGGAAACCCGAAACCCGAAACCCTAAACCCCTAAACCCTAAACCCTAAACGTTCAGGGTTCGGAGTTTCGAAAGATTTAGGGCAACCTTGTACCACGCACCCCCGAATACCGCGGAAGTGGTATGAGGGGACTCTAGGAATGTGCGGCTTAGGCTTCGGGCTTTGGGTTTAGAGGCTTTTAGGGTTTATGGGGTTTAGGGCTTTATAGGGTTTAGGGCTTTATAGGGTTTAAGGTCTTTATAGGGTTTATAAATAGGTTTTAGGGGTTTTGAGCGTAGGGTTTTTTGGCAGGTTTAGGGTTTTTGGTTTAGGGCGTTTGGGCTTCGGGGCACAGACTTCCACACAAAGGACTAGCACGGCTCACTCTAAACACATCAGGAAGTAAGGGGTTTAGGGTTTGTAGGGTTGTAGGGTTCAGGGCTTTTAGGGTTCAGAGTTCAGGGAATAGGAGGCCCTCCCGTACCGCCTAAGGAGCGGGATTCGAATCGCTGCTCAGTTGAAGTTCGAAGAATCGTTTACAGCAAGAATCCACACATCTTTGTGCCCTCAGTTTTCCCCCTAGGACTGGACGAATAACTTCGACATGGAAGGATGAGAGCTTGGGGTTTAGAGATGATTTGAAGGGGCTATGAACCCTAACACCGTACAATCTGGAATTTGGGGTCGCTGCTTGAAGATCCCCCTAAGAGAATCTAGAGGGTCGTACTAGGGGGGTCTTTCGAGTTTCAACCCAAAGGCTTAGGGTGTTTTGGTACGCTATTCCCCCTCTTCCGCCCCAGACAAGAATGGCATTCCAGGCGACTCAAGTCCACTGTGGGGAGCTGCTGCAAGGCAGCGGCAACGGCCTGCAGTGGTTAGGGGGTGGGTTGGAGGGTTAGGGTTCAGGGTTTCGGGTTTCGGGTTTCGGGTTTCGGGTTTGGGGTGGGTTGGAAGGTTCAGGTTATAAAGGTCCAGGGGCCCCAACTTAAACCCTAAGACCGGAAACCAAACCCTACAAGCCCCCATCAAACCCTGCCAATGCTGAAATTGGCAGAGTCTCTTTCTCCTACTGCAAAGAAGCCTCGTTGGACATTGCCAGCGCATTTGTGCAGGAAAGACTCCGACTGACAAGCCTGCTGATCAACGACAAGTACTGGCACAACCTGTGCCCACCTAGTTGCTTCAACCGCAATGAACCCTAAGGGTCCATGTACCTAAGTAGGGAATACTTGAGCCTTAAAGCACTTCCTATATAAAGACTTTGGGGGCCCAAGTATATAAAGATAAGGTACATGGACCCTTAGGGGAAGGACCCAACAGTGAAAAGCCTACAAAGTACAGCATCGTAGTCTGCAGTCTGGGTCAGTTGGCAGTTCTAAAATCTTGAATCGAACTATCGTTTGACCATCAGCAGCACTCTTCACTACAACCAATGATAGCCATTGCATCAGAAGCCCCAAAGCCCTAAAGCCTATAAACCCTGTCAGCCCTAAACCCAGAAATCTAGGCTGCCCAGTAACCTAGGCTTAAAACGGGTACCTTTTTTTTTTTTTTTACTTCATGGGGTTTATAAGGGAAGGTAAGCCCCCCAAAAAAAGGGAATAAGGGTACTACTTTTGGCCATCAGCCAAAAACCCTATACCCTTCTTGCCCCGAATGCCCTGCCTTCAAGGACTTCATCTCCACAGAAGGACTGCGAGATGCTTGCCTGGAGCGGCCGCTCCCAAAAGCAAAGAAGCGCTTGAGGGCATTTAGGGGTTTTGGGGTTTTAGGGTTTGCAGCTAGGGTTTAGGCTTGCGCCGACAAGTAAGGCCCGGCAAGCGGATTTCTTTTCGGGTAGCTTCTCGCCTTACCCTTCCTGCTGGTGCGACTCACTTGTCTGCCCTGATCGGTTTAGTACTATATAGTACTGTAGGGTTGAGGGTAGATATTTTAAGGCTCAGCTTTTATGGCGTAAATCTCGCCCCCCGCCTCACAACATCCATCCAAACGACAGTGCACCCCCCCAAATGCAGAGGGGTATGGCCTGTATCGTCGTTCTTGCGGGTACATTGGAGGTCCAAGAACCCTAAGCCCATGAACCTAGGCTGAAACCTAGGCCTAAACCCTAAAATCCCCTGAAGTCCCTCAGGCTGATTGGGCGCCTAAGCCCCAGACCCTTAAATCGACAACCCCAAGGGCCCTAAGCCCCAAACCCTAAGCTCCACAATCCCCAAAACCCTAAGCTCCAAAACCCCAATAAGGCCTATAGAAGCCCCAAACCCAAATCTCCAGAACCCCCCAAAACCCTAAGCCCCAAACCCTGAGCTTCAAAACTTCCCAAGCCCCCAAGCCCCAAACCCTAAGCTCCAGACCCCAAAGGCCCCAAGCCCCAGACCCTCAACTCCAAAACCCCGAAACCCTAAACCTGTCTCAAGCTTGGGGACCACAGGAACTCCCCCCCCCCCCCCCCCCCCCCCAAAGAAATAGCCTCGTGCACCATGTGCTACTCTGATCCATCAATTTCCCTTGTGAGGGGAATTTGCGGGGGATTAATTACGATACTTCCCAGCTCCCAGACAAAGTCTGTGCCGCCGCCAGTGGCCACTCAGCTTCAGTAGTCGAAGCATCTTTAGCTCACATTTGGCTTGTAGGGCCCAGCTGGAAAAAAGGCGCCATCTTGGTCCCGTGATGAAAGCCAAAACTACTGCCACCGGCGCTGTCATGCGGTCATGGAATTTTCTGGTCCGCTCCCTAAACCCTATGCCCTGTGGCCCCCCTAAACCCTGTAAACCCTCTAAACCCTAAATAAACCCTAATAAAACCCTATTAAAACCCTATAAACCCTATAAAACCTAGAAACCTTGCCCCCTAAACCCTTACAGTTTACGCCTGGGATCCTTGAGTCCCCAAGGTAAACCCCCGAACCACCCCCCCCCCCCCCCTCCCAAAAAAAACCTAAACCCTATAAATCCTAAACCCTAAACCCTAAATCATGAACCCTAAATCCTGTGGGGTTTGGGTAAGCCCCAACTCCAGAACCCGCAACATCCGGTCCCAGCCCATTTAGTGGTTCTACCTTGGGCTCTTAAGGTTGCCTTGCGTTTTGGGGACCCTTTTAAAGATCCCTAGGGGAATATAAGGCCCATAGTCGGAGTATATTAAGGGGAACCCTTCCTAAACCCTAAACCCTAAACCCTAAACCCTAAGCCCTAAACCCTAAACCCTGAACCCTAAACCCTGAACCCTGAACCCTAAACCCTAAACCCTAAACCCCTAGGGGTGCGAGTCTTCATCCCTTGAGCCCATGCCTCTCGTCGCAGCCCGCGTCTTGGAGGCGCCTCAGCTCCTTGCAAGCCCCCCCTCAATCGAGTCAGGCCCTAAACCCTAAACCTTAAACCCTAAACCCCAAACCCTAAACCCTAAACCCTAAACCCCAAACCCCAAACCCTAAACCCGAAACCCTAGGTCCAGAGAGGCGATCAGTCAGGCACGCCGAGAGGTGGGCTGCCTTTCTAGGGGTCAGGGCACCCCATCTTCGAACAGAGACAAACCTCGACTTTCACCAGGGGTTTAGGGTTGAGGGTTGAGAAAGTTGCGGGTTGCGGGTTGAGGGTTGAGGGTTTAGGGCTTAGGGTGCGTGTGTGTGTGTGTGTTGTCATGATGTCAGGGTTAAATGAGACTCATCAGCTCAAGCAGGCCAGGGCGCAAAAAGGAACCAAAACATAGGCACGAGAGAGCGAGAGAGAGGAGAGGAGCGCTCTGTACCTTGGGACGAAATGGACACTTAAATTGGGGTCATATACCCTGAAACTACTGTAATTCCTACAAAATCTTCATTATTTATACTTGGTAGTCTTAGTAAGGCATATGAAGCATTATACTTGGAGGTTCATGGGTACTTGTGACCCCAATTATACGTCTACTTATAACCTACTTGGAGGACTTACTAGTAGGGGGGGCCTAGAAGTAAAGTTATCATTGGGGTTCTAAATGGCCTGAACCTGCAAGTGATGTCGGATTGTGGGAGTGGTTTCAGGGACTAGGGTTAACCCTGCCCCCCTCCGAGTCCTGACCACCCTAAAACCCTCAACCCTCAACCCTAAAACCTAAGCCCCAAACTTAAAAGACCAAACGACACTGCTGCTGTCCTCCGCCTTGGCTTCCCAGCGCTGTACTTTGGCCACCGCCCGGTGGAGCTCCTAAACCCCAAGCCCTAAACCCTAAACCCTAAACCCTGAAAGTTTCCAGGTTTTTCGTTTGGAGTGTTTTGGGCGCTTTGTCTGGCTTCGGGCCTGGGCCGCCTGTTTAGAACGTCGTCTTCGCGGGCTGTTTAGGGTGGGCTGTAGTTGCAGAGGAAATGCCGCGCCTTATAAGCTGTGGGACTTGTCATGATCCAGGGCTTATGACCCCTAAACCCTAGGGTTTGGGGTTTAAGGGTTTAAGGGTTCAATGGTTCAAGGGTTTAAGGGTTTCAGGGTGTAAGGGTTTAAGGATGCAAGGCTTTAAGGGTTTAAGGGTTTCGGGGTTAGGGGGTTTGGTGAAAACCCCTTTCGACTATATTCAAGGAGGGTTAGGTGTCCTTCTTATTTATTTATTTATTTATTTTTTCTTTTCTTTTTAGGGGGGTGTGGGGGGGGGCTGTTGAGAATATCTCCGAGTCTTGTCGAAGGTCTCAGGGGTCTTGTGCTAGCAGTGTGAGTCGCTCTCAGAAATCGCTTTTGGCTGAAGCTCCCCCCCCCTGGTGCCTGGCTACTTAGGGGGGGGGGGTTTCTAGTAGACTACCCCATAAAAGCTACTATAGGAGCCTTTAGGTAAAGAAGGCTCCCATGTAGTTCCTTTTTGGGCTACTTGCAGGGGGGTTCTAGGCCACTACATAGGAGCTTTTGGGTAAAGCACAAAAGACCTGAATCCTCAAACCCTAAGTTTAAAGCCTCCTAAGGCCCCCAAAGCACTCAAGACCTCAAACCCTAAACCCTACCTCGGGCCGCACAACTCGGGAGACCGTTGATTTCAGAGGTGGGCTTAGACCTATGAAGGCTCATCTGAGGTTTGCATACGGCTTAGGGTACGCATGACACACCCCTAAACCCTAAACCCCATAAACCCTATAAACCCTAAACCCTAAACCCGAAACCTAAACCCATAAAACCGGCCGCTGGAGTGGGACTGAATTGGCTTTGCGGATTGGGGGCGTGTTGTCCTGAGATTTGTAGGTCTTTGTGGTTGGGTCAAGGGTTTAGGGTTTAGGGTTTAGGGTTTAGGGTTTAGGGTTTAGGGTTTAGGGTTTAGGGTTTAGGGTTTAGGGTTTAGGGTTTAGGGTCTCTGGTTCTTGGGGCTTCCGTACCATAAACCCTACTGGCAGGATCTCCCGTCTTTTGCAGGGCAATCGTCGCAAACCCTGCAAACGATGCCACAGTCGAAGCCCTAACCCCTAAACCGTAAACCGTAAACCCTAAACCCTAGACCCTAAACCCTAAACCCTGACACAGTCCTTCTGGGCCTTTCTTCGCAGCGCTGCCGCTGCCTCCTCAGCGCTTCTCCGCGGCGCCCTGACTGAGACTCGAAGGGCTTAGGATTTCGGTTTTCAGGGGAGCCGGAGTAGTTGAAACCCTCAACCCTCAACCCTAAACCCTAAACCCAAAGCTGTAGGCAGACTTGGAGGCCGCGCCTTTATAGGCTTAGCAAGTGTGATCCCGGGGGGGACAGAAGTTGAGGAATCACATGCTCCGTCATGAGCCCCGTGTTGTGGCATCCTCACGCAGTATCCTAAGGGAAGTTACATTGTGCCTTAGGGTTTAGGCCAGGGCTGAGGGTTTGGGGAAGTTACCTGAATCTGGTCCCTTCCCTGCTTTAATGGGTTCGGAAGTGTGGGCCCCTGGGTGTTCTAGGGTATATATGCGGGGATATGAAGGGGCCCCCCCCCCCCCCCAACCTAGGGCCCATCATAAGGGACCATGTGACTACCCTAAGATGGAACCAGAAATCCCGAACCTTACCTCCCCTCCTTGGTCCCTCGCTCCTCTAGAAAGATGACGCCCTAAACCCTAAACCCTAAAAACCTCTGACGCGCAGAAAAAAGCTCCTTAAACACCCGCGGCGCCCTCCTTGAACCACGACACTCCTGAGAGACAGATCGCAGATCTCCCGAAACCCGAAACCCCGAACCCCGAAACCCCAAACCCTAAACCCTAAACCCTAAACCCTAAACCCTAAACCCTAAACCCTAAACCCTAAACCCTAAACCCTAAACCCCAAAACAATCTCATACCACACCGAAATCATAAACCCTAAGCTCCACCTTGAACCCTAAGAAATCGAAGCGCTAAATCCTTAACTCCCTAAGCCACGGGGAGCCAAAACCCTAAACCCTAAACCCTAAACCCTACACCCTACACCCTACACCCTACACCCTAAACCCTAAACCCTAAACCCTAAACCCTCCCCCCACCCAAAGAGCAAAGCTCATGAAATCTCTCTCGGGGCCTCCTGGCACTGCACTCGGCCATCGGCCACTGTCGCCCGGCATGGACATCGAGGACCCCCGGAACCCTCGTATTTTCAAGGGGTTTAGGGTTTAGGGTTTAGGATTTAGGGTTTAGGGCTCAGCGTTGGGTTCAGGGTCCACGGTTTAAGGTTTTGGGTTGGGTTCAGGTTCCAAGGTTTAGGGTTCAGGGCATCGGGCTTGCCGGGTTGAGCATTGAGTGTGTCTTAGGACTTCCTTTAGGGTCAAGTGCTCAGGGTTTACAGGGCTTCGGGATGAGGGTTTGGGGTTTGGGGATTGTACAAGCGACAGTCTTTGGGCTTAGGGTCCGTGAGGTTTATGGTCTTTGGTGGTTTAGGGTCTGGGGTTTGTATAGTTGGGTTCTTAGGGCTGTACAAAAGAGGAACTTAAAACCCGCAGCAAATAATCCTGATAACCCTGCTTTATGGTTTAGAGGGTATATAGGGTGTAGGGCATAGGGTTTATAGGGTTTATAGGGTTTACAGGGTCATAGGATTTATAGGGTTTATAGGGTTTATAGGGCTTTATAGGCTTTGGGTTGAGGCCCCCTATCACTGGGAGCCGCCCTGTAGTAGGGACTTGGACCAGCAGCTACCGACATTGGCATTGACAGCCCTAAGTTGAAGCCCTTGAGTCCAGAACTCTAATCCCTACACCATCCTAAACCCTAAACCCGAAATCCTAAACCCTAAGCCCTAAGCCCCAAGCCCGAATAGGCCCTAAACCCTAAACCCTAAACCCTAAACCCTCCTGAACCCTGAACCCTAAAGGGCTCAAGAGAGCTCAGGGAGCCCTACAAGCCCCTGAAGCTTGAGCCCTCCACTGGGTCGCGAAGCCCTAAGACCCGAAAAGCTTCAGTCCTAATAGCCCAAAAACCCATCGGAGTTTAGGGTTTAGGGTTTAGGGTTTAGGGCCTGAGGGATTATGGGCGGTGGAGGGGGTCTTGGCTTGAAGGGGTTCGATGCTTAAAAGAGGACGAAGGTGACAAAAAAAACCCAAGGACGCGAGTAGAGATCTCCATTCTTTCTGCCCCAGTCATTCAACAGCGTATTGAACCCTAAACCCTAAACCCTAAACCCTAAACCCTAAACCCTAAACCCTAAGCACCTCCCCACTGTGCCCCTGCTTACCTAAGCTCCGGTTCGTTAGGCCGGTATCTATGTCCAGGCACATGCGCAAATGTGTGTTACGCTCAAATGTGTTGGTTTATGTTTGGGTCAATAGGGTCGGTTTCAGGTTTAGGTGGAGCTGGAAAGTGGGCTTGCTCACGAATAAAAGTCTATGTTGATGCCTCGCCCCGTTTAGGGTTTAGGGCAATGGCACGTCCAGAGGGCTAGGCGAAAGGGGCGTAAAGCCCTAAGCCCTAAGCCTTAAGCCTTAAACCTTAAACCCTAAGCCCTAAGCCCTAAGCCCGCAGCTCTAACTAAGCCCTCGCTGGGCGTGCGGCTTGAGATCGGGGTTCGTTCGGAACCCGCTTGGGAAGCGGACTGACCACGTCCTGCTGGTACTACGAGTACGACTACGACTACTACGACTACTACGACTACTACGACTACTACGACTACTACGACTACTACGACTACTACGACTACTACGACTACTACGACTACTACGACTACTACGACTACTACGACTACTACGACTACTACGACTACTACGACGACTACTACTACTACTACTACTACTGCTACTACTTCTGCTACTACTACTACTACTACGACGACTACTACTACTACTACTACTACTACTGCTACTACTTCTACTACTACTACTACTACTACTACTACTACTACTACTACTACTACTACTACTAGTACTAGTACTAGTACTAACTACTACGAACAAGAATGCCCCTAATGCCCCCCCCCCCATGTGTAAAAGAACGCTGGCCCCCAAAAAAACGATCCGGTAGTCGCCCCTTCTTAAAAACCTCTGGCATCGCACTCTGAACGGTAAAACCTCATTAAAACAAACACGAAGGCTTTCAGGCCCCCAGAACCCTGACACCTCAACCATAATCCTAAGCCCTAAACCCTAAACCCCAAACCCTCCAACTGAAGCCCAAGCCCCAAAACTCCCCAAAACTCCCCCGAGTCCCCAAAATGTCCCACAACGAATTGCTTGGGTTTTATAGGGATTATAGGGTTTATAGGGTTTACAGGGTTTATAGGGTTTACAGGGCTAGGGCTTAGGGTTTAGGGTTACCCATCTTCCCCCTTCTACTAACAGCCTAACAGCCCTTAGTAGGGATTATAGTACCCGCTATGATAATTTCGATTAAGGACTGCTAGTATACAGGGGGCACATCCAAACCGAAACCCTAAGACCCTACAACCCGAAGCCCTAAACCCCAAAACCCGGCAACCTCAAGCGAAGAACCCCTAAAACCAAAAACCCCAAAACCAACAACCCTACATAACCCCAAGGCTAACCCTAAAAACCCTCAGCCCCAGAAAACGGGGCGGGGGGGGGGGGGGGGGGTTCTGCTCAGCCTCTGTTCCAGTGACTGTCGCTGCAGCTTGAGGCTGGCCAACTCAGACTGCTGCTGGGCTAAACCCTAAACGGCCCACTGCTGCGGAGGACCAACCTCCGGATCTGCTCCGTTCGCAAAAGCGCTGACGAGGTGATCAGACTCTTCAGCCGTCCACTGGAAGGAGCTGGCTCGGTGGTCAAACAGCTTGTGGTAACGAACGGCAAGACCTCTCAGCGTTTTGCGTCGCGAGGGGGAAATATCGACCTTGCCAATGGCAATGGCTGATGCCTTTTCAGGGTTCTTGTGCAACCATACAATACCCCCATGATGCTAGAAGGACTCTGAGATAAAACACTAAACCCTAAACCCTAAACCCTAAACCCAGCAGCCCTAAACCCTAAACCCTAAATCCGCTGCCCCAACCCTTTGTGAGAAAAGAAAGGGGCGGACACGAAGATCGCATCATCAGAATATTCATTGAGTTCAAAAGGCTTAAGAACATGATTGAAGTAATAAACTAAGCCCACCAATCTCTTAGGGCTTCGAGTCTGGGTCACCCCTGTGAACAGTGAACCCCTAAACCCTAAACCCTAAACCCTAAACCCTAAACCTCTCTGAACAGTCAACCCAACCCGAAGCCTGTCTGAAGCCCCCAAGCGGACAGCCTCTGAATCTGCTCCGGCGTTACAGCCAGATCCTGCTTGCGTCGTTCGCGTCTTACGACTCATGGGGTTTGGAGGGTTTGGCGGGTTTTGGAGGGTTTGGAAGGTTTGGTTTATTCTTACAAATGGCGACTAAACGAGTGAGTTCCTGCGCACCTGGTGCAGGACGAAATGGGATATGGCCTTTCAGTGGGTCATCGGGTCACCCCGGCCCAAACTCAACCTCTACTTGGAAACTCCCTTGACTTAGGGAAGTAGGCTTAGTAAGGTGGGTTATGCGGATTCAAGAGGGTTCCTAGGGGATCCGAAGTAGACTTACGAAGTCAAAAGAGGTTCTAAGCAACCCGTAAACCCTAAACCCTAAACCCTAAACCCTAAACCCTAAACCCTAAACCCTAAACCCTAAACCCAAACCCACGCAAGGAATGCAGGAGTGCACGTTCGTTTGGGCGACTCGTGTTCTGACAAAGCTTCCCTAAAAATCATGCACCTCTATAGTATATACTTGGGCCCTGAAGCTACTATATATAGATATATGTATGTATGTGTGTATATATATATATGTATGTATGTGTGTATATATATATGTATATATACATATATAGGAGCCGCTTTAAGGCCCAAGTATATACTAGATAGGTACATGGATCCTTAGGGTTAACCCTCCATCATCGGATCCTTCGGCATCTGGGTTCCCCGCCTCCCCGCTTGCACCCTCGACCCGAAGTTCTAAAAGTCCAGAAACCCGATTGCACCGCCCCTCAAACCCTAAATTCGATAAACCCTGAAAAGCCCTCCAAAAAGCAAAGAATGTTACAACCCCCTAAACCCTAAACCCTAAACCCTAAACCCTAAACCCTAAACCCTAAACTTGCCCTAAACCCTAAACCCTAAACTCTAACCCCCCCAACTCCCCCCACTTCCGGCCTCACAGTATCCGAAGCAGCGATCTGAATTCATCTCCTCCCCAATGTCCGTGCTGATGGCCCAGTAGCCTTCCATCCTCACATGGGCTTCTTTGTTTTCTGAGGGTTTAGGGTTTAGGGTTTAGGGTTTAGGGTTTAGGATTTAGGGTTTAGGGTTTAGGGTTTAGGGTTGAGGGGTTAGGGTTTACCGGGTTTACCTGGACCCCAAAACCCTTACCGAAAACCAGGCCGGTATGCTTTTCTAAGCGGAGACCAAAAACCAGAAAACACCCCAAGACCTCACACAAACCTGAATTACAGGAATTTGGCTACTTACATTCGGGGTTTGGGAAGTTTTACCTGTTGTTGAGGGGTATACGGGGAATGCAAAGGGCTTTATTTGGGGGGCAGACAGGGCCTGAGGTGGAAGGGCCAGGCATTGGGCGGGGCTGCTCTTGCTCGACTTCGTTCACGCTGCTGCGCTGGGGGGGGGCTCCGAGTCTCAGCTTGTCCGCTGAACCTGTGCCCCTGCGAGCCATCTCTGCAGAACTCTTGTCTCGCATGTCATGGCTGACACCCTGCGCGACAGCAACGCTGTGCGTCCGACGAAGTCTTTTGCTGCCGAGCATGAAACGGAAAGTAAATTCAGGCCTGCCACTCTTTTAAGTCTGGCAGCTTGTAACTCCAAAATCACATGGCGGAGGAAGTGAGTTTTTGGCCCATACGTAAAGAGCGGCCTGCTTGCTGCAAGCTCAGCTAGCTTGCTGTAGGTCTTGAGAAACAGCATGCCCGAGGAAACGATGGCCTTCTCTGAGGTTGTCATACCTGGTTGAATCGAGCATATATCGCAGCTACACACCCTGCAAAAGCTTCCCAAGCGATCTCATAGACGCCCGATCATGTTCCATAGGGCTCGATCCTCTGAAATCTACGCGGCAACCAAAAATGCCCAGAATTATGGGTGTAGTGGCTTTTTTCTAGGCCCCCCTGGAAAACGGTCATCGCTTCAGGCTCCAGGTGAGGTTTAGGGTTTAGGGTTTACGGTTTAGGGGTTAGGGTTTAGGGTTTAGGGTATCGGGGGCCCCCTCTAAACTTTGGGGTTCTTGTATACCTGCTATTTGTGTATTTCCCAAAATAGGGGTACCCCGTTTATACCCCATATAGACTAAGATCCCCCTAAAGGGACCCCCAAAAAGGGTACTATTTTCGGAAACCCCCGTATACTACCTTGGAGTGTTGTCGATATGGGGCACCTTTTTTCCCAAAAGAAGGGGTACATCATTGTTAAGTATATGGTAGGTGCCCCCGATTTTGGGAGATGCCCATACTCTCAGCCAAAGAAAGGCCAAGAGTACCCTAAACCCAAACACCTGAGTTTCGGGTCTTAGGCGTCCTGTTAGCTGGCGCCGCAGCTTGCCAGTGTCCCTAAGGACTCATGAACCTATATAGTATATATATATATATATGTATATACTTGGGATCTACTGCCCAAACCCGCACCCCCCTGAACTTTTACATCCTCAAAGTTACACTGATGAGCCCCTAAAGCCCAAAACCTAAAACCTAAACCCCTAAACCTCTGAAACCTAAACCCTGAAACCCCTGAAGCCTGAACCCTGAGCCCTCAACCCCCCTAAACGCTAAACCCCAAACCCCTGAAACCCTAAAATCCTAAACCCCCTAAACCCCCTAAACCCTCTAAACCCTAAACCCTAAACCCTAAACCAACTGAGTGGATGGACTCATAGAGCTTCTCCGGCTTTGGCTCAACGCCGGCGCCGAACTCCTCCCCAAGGGTAAAAAGGGGTTTAGGGTTTAGGCCTTAGGCCGTCCGTGTACCTACATAGTACATTCTTGGGACCTAAAAGGGGTTCCTAACGTTCCTACATAGTAGCTTTAAAGGGCCCAAGTGTATTCCAGATGGGTACATGAGCCCTTTGGGGAGAAGAGTTTCGGGTTTAGGGTTTAGGGTTAAGGGATACCCCAAACCCATACCCCCTAACCTATAAATCGAGCATATAAGTAAGGATTTTACCATACCCCTGAATTTCTTGTAAGGTGTAAGCCTCAAGGGGTATGCGAACATTTCTTACATACATATACATCCTATAAACCCATATAAACCCCACATACATACACATAAACCCTATAAACGGTTTAGGGTTGCCATAACTTTCGTGTGGGAACCGCACGGCCTTAGGACCACACACCTTTGGTGGCCTCCCCCTCCCCCCGTGCTCCATTGGGTTTAGGGTTTAGGTTTAGGGTTTAGGTTTAGGGTTTAGGGTTTAGGGTTTAGGGCTTCCGCAGGTGACGAAGTAAACATGATCATCCTGATGTTGTGGGACCCGACAGGCGCATGGGTATGTCTCCGTCGCTTGAGAAGCGGCTTGCCGAGCGAATGCTTGGGCTCGAGATGCTGAACCCTAAACTCTAACTCCGGAACTAAACCCTAAGCCAGAAGCCCTAAACCCTAAACCCTAGCCCTAAACCCTAAACCCAACACCAACCTCCCAAAGCTCCTACTCAGAGCCAGCAGGATTGCGGGTTGAGGGTTTCGCGGTGTCGAGGGTGCTTGGTAGGGAAGCCGACCCTTCAAAATGGCTTAGGGTTTAGGGTTTAGGGTTTAGGGTTTAGGGCACATGTGTGTTTATAGAGTTTAACAGTCAGCCTGATACAGACATCTGTGATACTTATATTGTTACGGACCTCTGTAACATGTGAGACAGGAGCCGTTGGCATGTCGCACATGTTGGCCGCGGACAGTTACAAGCCAAGACTACTGGCACCCAGCTTTTGCAGGGTTTTCGGGTTCACTTCCACTGATGGCTGAAGGGTGCGGTTGTGGGGTTTGAAGGGCCGGGGCTTTGATACCCTGATCCCTAAATAGCCCGAACCGAACTGTAACATGCTGTAATTCAATAAATCCCGCCCCGCCCCCCCCCCCCCCCCCCCTCCCCCCCCCTAAACCCTAAACCCTAAACCCTAAACCCTAAACCCTAAACCCTAAACCCTAAAACCCTAAACCCTAAACCCTAAACCCTAAACCCTAAACCCTAAACCCTAAACCCTAAAAACCCTAAACCCCAAACCCTAAACCCCAACCCTAAAGTCAAACCAAACAGAACCCATGCAGAGGGTCCGAATACCCTGTACTTCTAGCCTTTGGGCCCCAAAACCCTTGGGATTATGGTAAATTGGAGACCCGAAACTGGACTCTCTGGGCAACAAAAAGCGCCATTGAAAAAACAAAACCTAAACCCTAAACCCTAAACATCCCTAAACACCAAAACCCTACACCCTTTGAACCGCCCCCCCCCCCCCCCCCCCCCAACCCAAGCCACTGCCTCCCAGCTGGCGCTCTGGCCATCGGCAATTTTGGCATCTTTCTGCAGGAAGTAGAGGTACCTAGGAAAGAAAAAAGGTTGAGGGTTTAGGGTTTGGGGTTTGGGGTTCGGGGTTCGGGGCTTGAGGTTTGAGGTTTGCGCTTAAGAGTAACCTCGGAATGAAGTGGGTGCCCTTTCCGGCTTAAAGAGGCTTATAAGGGGCACCCAAACCCTCAGCAAAGGGAATTTTGGGGTCCTAGTGTGGGTTGCGTGCGATTGCAGCGCAAAGGGCTTCTGAGAGCGGCTAGGTGGCTAGGAGCAGGACACCCTAGAGACCACAAGCTCTGAACCCGGGAACCAAGCCCGGAACTGAACCCTAAAACCTAAAACCCTAAACCCTAAACCCTAAACCCTAAAACCTTATGGTCTAAAACCCAAACATCCCAACCCCAGCAGCGGCAACTCGTAAATCAGCGGCAGCAGCATCCCGGAGCCATTCAAACCCTTCTTCTACTCCTAAACCTTGAGCCCTAAACCCTCAACCCTAAACCTTAAAACCAACCCCAAAACCTTAAAAGCCCTGAACCCTGAACCCTGAACCCTGAACCCTGAACCCTGAACCCTAAACCCTAAACCCTAAACCCTAAACCCTAAACCCCAAGCCCCCCTTGCAAGGCTCACTGTCCGCCACCTTCGAACTCGTACACGGGCCGACCGAAGAGAGTCATAGGAATCCTGCGCAGCTTAGCTTGGCTGCACTCAGGAGGGTAGCTGTAAATTAAACTTTTAGCTGCCTTATTTAAGAAACCCAATAAAGCCCCAAAAAAAGGTAAGGATCTAAAGTTGCGGTAAAGTACCACAAAGTTAGATAAGGGCCTTGATCATTACAACAGCGTTTTGGGGGGTTATTACCCTGCGCAGCTGGGGGCTTTCGGGGCTTTCGGGGCTTTCGGGGTTTTAGGGGTTTAGTGGTTTGTGGTTTTAGGGGGGCGTAGGGGTTTTAGGGGTTTTAGTTGTTCAGGGTTTTAGGGGATTTAGGGGTATTAGGGTTTTAGGGTTCGGGGTTTTAGGGTTCAGGGCTTTAGGGTCTTGGGGTTCGGGGTTTGGGTTTAGTTTGAAGGTTTGGGGTTTGAGGGTTTTTAGGGTTTAGGGAACCCTCCAACCCTCAAACCCTTAAACCCGCGAGCCCCCCGAACCCTCAAACCTAAACCCTCAAAACCCAGGTGCCTCGCCTCAACATCAGACCTTTGCCGATGCTTCCAAGGTTCTCCATTGGGCCAAGGACCTGACGCGATCGGTCGAGGGTCTGGGGTGTGGGTTTAGGGTTAAAACCCTACAGGAAAACCGGAAAGTTTCAAGCCTGAAGACCACCCAAAGGTTTGAGGCTTTCACGGCTTTTTCGCTTACATGTAGGGTTTAGGGTTTAGGGTTTAGGGGGTTTAGGGTTTAGGGTTTCGGGTTTCGGGTTTAGGGTTTGGGTTTCGGGCTGGGGTTTCGGGCTCGGGGTTTGGGGTTTGGGGTTTAGGGTCCCTAAACCCCAAACCCCAAACCCCAAACCCCAAACCCCAAACCCCAAACCCCAAACCCCAAACCACAAACCCCAAACCCCAAACCCCAAACCCCAAGCCCCAACCCCCCCGCCCCACCCTAAACCCTAACCCCAAACCCTAAAACCCCAATCCCCGAACCCCAACTCCCCCCCCCCCCCCCCCAAACCGCCTGAAAGCCCACGATGCTCTTCGACTCGATCAAGTCGACGTCTGGCGGTGGCCCCAGCAAGCCCCTGGGCATCTAAAGATTGGTTTAGGGTTTAGGGTTTAGGGTTTAGGGTTCCTAGTAGGGATGACGGAATTGGGGCCCCCCTATATACTCCCTCACAGTATACATATTATATATATATATATAGAAATATAGGCCCTGATTCCCGCATTCCCTACTAAGAGCCAGGCGGTTGAGAGCCAGGGTTCATGGGGTTTAGGGCATTTAGGGCTTTCGGAAATTCAGTGTTTAGGAATGTACATATCAGGAAATTAGGGTTTAGGAATGTAGGAATTCAAGCTTCAGAAACATTTCAGAATTTAGGGCTCAGGAATTGAGGGTTTTACAATTTAGCATGTGGAGCTTAGGGTTAAGGAATTTAGCGATTCAGGGTTTAGGGTTTAGGGGTCCTAAACCCTAAACCCTAAAAACTAAACCCTAAACCCTGATTAGGGTTTAGGAGGCTTTCGGTAGCCAGCACAAAGCTGCAGGTCCACGATGAGATCCTAAATTCTAGAACTCTAAACACCGCTCCCAAGCCCAGGGAAAGGGTTCGGGTTTCGGGCTCAGGGTCTCGGGATTAGGGTTTAGGGTTTAGGGTTTAGGGTTTAGGGCTTAGGGTTTCGGGTTTCGGGTTTAGGGTTTAGGGTTTAGGGTTTCGGGTTTCGGGTTTCGGGTTTAGGGTTTAGGGTTTCAAGAGGCTTGAAGAACCGTGCAGGCCTCAGAGTGAATCCGGCTTTCTTCTTCTCGTCTTCCTCCTCCACCTTGGCTTCTGGAAGGACGTCCTACCCCCCCCCCCCCCCCTTTCCAAGGCTTTAGGGTTTAGGGTTTAGGGTTTAGGGTTTAGGGTTTAGGGTTTAGGGTTTAGGGTAACCCTAAACCCCAAACCCCAACCCTGAACCTTACACGCCTAAGAAACCCTAATATAGGGGGCTGAATAGTTGGAGTAGGGTTTTGGGGCGTTATTATGGTGTAACTATAAAGGGGCCCTAAGGGAACCCCTATAGTACGTGGAAAGCCACCCGGGCCTTTAAAGGCCGGTCTAGGGCTCCAGCAACCTTTTGACCACCCGGCATCAGGGCCCCAGAATAGCCATGCCAGATGTACCTGCCCAAGGGGGGCCCTTGTTGCTCCGGCTTTCTTGGGGCGGTTCGGGTTGGGTTGGGGGGTCAGGGGGTTGAGGGGGTTGAGGGGTTGAGGGGGGGGGGGGGCTTTCCGTCTCTGAACCTATAAACCCTAACCCCTGAACCTTCAACCCCACCACCAGGGGGGGAAGAGAGAGAGAGAGAGGTGTGGCATGCACGGGGGAGTCTCTCTCAGCCCTCCAACTTACGCTTTCTGGGATTCGTTTAGGGTTTGGGGTTCTGGGGTTTAGGGTGGACCCTCAACCGTTTGGCGTAGGGTTTCGGGCTGGTTTTAAACGTAGGCTTTGTTGTTTCGGGGTGTCCGGTTTCAAGCTCTTAGGGGAGGGGTAGTTCAAGCTCTAGGGTTTTAGGGTTTGCTACAAAGACGACAACAGCAAGCATGATGATGGTGATTAATTATGATGATTATGGTTACCCGTGATCAGATTCCTCTTGCTGCTAGAAGTATCATTATCCCACAGCCAGTCTGTGATCTGATACATTGTATCTGGGGGAGAAGCAGGGGGTGGGAAGCTTAACGAGTCTTTAAGGGGTTCAGTGGGTCTGACCCCAACCCAAACTTTACTACGGATACGATGATCACACTGATGACTGCGCAACCGGCTGAGAAGCCTCAGCAGGCTTTAGGAAGGCCTCGAGGGGCATGAACCGTTGTGACTTCACCTAAGGCAAATAAACTAGACCCAACAGCAACCTAGGAATAAAAGGGTGTCCCTTTTCGGGCTAAAGGGCTGAGAAGGGAACACAAACCCGAACAAAAAGGAATTCAGGGCATTCTTGGCGGCTTCTGGTTGTTTTTTGCGGGGCTTAGCAGATGGTCAAATCTCAAAACTAAGGTCCCTTTTTTGGGGATCCTGACTATTTGGGAGTCTGACTCTAAACGCTCTTCAAAAAAACTAGAAGCCCTAAAATTTGAAACCACAAGTCGTGTGCCTAAACTCTATCTCCCTAAACCCTAAACCCTAAACCCTAACCCCAAAACCCTGAACCATAAAGATCTGCGCACCATGGCTTCGACACCAGGGATGGGTGCCTGGAGGCGTTGTGGGTTCGGGTTTAGGGTTTAGGGTTTAGGGCTTAGGGCTGAGGGCTTAGGGCTTAGGGCTTAGGGCTTAGGGCTTAGGGTTTAGGGTTTAGGGTTGAGGGTTTAGGGTTTAGGGTTTAGGGATGGAGGGTTTAGGGTTGAGGGTTTAGGGCGTAGACTTGAGGGTTTAGGTGGCTTTTCGGGGATCAGGGACCAGCCCCACCTTCTTGCGAGGTTCGACTAGTCCACCCCTCACTTCCCCGGGGGTGTAGGGTTTAGCTTCGGATTTAGGGTTTGTGTCCTAGCGAACCCGAAACCCCAATGAAACCCTAAACCCCATGTGCTAAAACTTCCCTAAGCCCTAAACCCTAAGCCCGCGGACGTGCGCCTGCAGTGGGGTTTAGGGCGCATGGGCTTCAGTGTTGTAGGGATTTAGGGTTTAGGACTTCGGGCTTCGGGGGTTCAGGGTGTCAGGGGCTTTGCTGGACAAAGAAACCGGCTACGAGTTGCACAGGGTTATATATCCTATGAGGCCCATAGAACTTTAGAACTTACTCCAACTCAACCCTTTAAACCCAAAACCCTAAACCCCAAACCCCAGTTTGAGTTTCAGAAACGTGAAGGGGCCTGAAATGTACTTAGCTTTGGAGTAGACCCTGAAAAAAAGCATATACTTTTTAGGTTTAAGTAGCTATTATAGGAACCCAGAACCAAAAAAAGTATTAAAGTGTAGTACTCCAAAACCCAGGTAATGTAGGCCTTCAGGATCTGAGGGCTTCAGGGCTCCGGGGGGCTCTGAGGGTAGCTTTGCCGGCTTCGGGTTTCAACTTCTCGGGTGATACTTAGAATGAGATGCTTGATGAACTACAAGTGACAAAGGAGACCACGTACAACCATGTGACTGCCCTTAGATATAGCTACAGACCCTAAACCCTAAACCCCAAACCCTAAAAACAGCAATAAACAATCACAAACATGTGTGCGCCGAGTATGGGTTGGCTGCCTCCTGGTCCCCAACCTAAGGCTTATGAAGAATCGGCCAGCCGCCCTCATCTGTCCTCGCTAAACCCTAAACCCTAAACCCTAAACCTTAAACCCTAAACCCTAAACCCTAAACCCTAAACAATAAGCCCTAACCCTAAACCCTAAACCCTGATGGGTTGGGCGCCGCGCTCCACGCCATCCTGGTGCAATGAAAGGAGGCGTTCAGGGCGCAGGGGGTTCTTGGTTTAGAGGTTTAGGGTTTAGGGTTTAGAGTTTAAAGTTTAGGGTCTAGAGCTTAGGTTTAGGGTTTGGAGGTTTAGGGCTATGAGGACTGGACTTAGGGGCTGTAGCTATCATAAGGGTTCATGTAGGGTTTAGGGTTTAGGGTCTAGGGTCTAGGGTTTAGGGTTTGGGGTTTAGGGTTTAGGGTTTAGGGTCTGTAGCTATATCTAAGGGCAGTCACATGGTCCCTTTATATGGCCCCTTACTCTTTAAAGGGGTCTGGGCCCTGGGGTTTTATAGGGTACATAAGGAGTATATAAGGGGTCCCCTTGAACGCCCATAATTAGGGACCATGCAACTACCCTTAGATTCTGGTAGGTATCCGAAGCAAGAGGCCCTGGCTTAGAGAACTGCTCCTGCTCATGTGGCAGTTGTTGGGGGTTTAGGGTTTAGGGCCTGGGGTTTAAGAACCCCCAATGGTGTCCCACCAGGATCTTTAGATCAGCCCCCCATGAAGGGGGGTGGGTTTATGTGTGGGCATCTAGGGGTCAGGATCTTACGTCAGGGAATAAGAAAGCCATGAACCCCCGAGGTTTACTAGCTGTGGGGGTTCGGGTTTAGGGGGTTGTTTCGGGGGTTCAGGGTTTAGGGCGTGCATGTACTGTTGCCATGTAAACCACCATAAACCCCAAACCCCAAATCCCAAACCCCAAACCCTAAACCCTAAACCCTAACCCTAAACCCTCAACTCCACCCCTAAGCCACACCGCTGGGCAGCCCTCCAAGCGCCTGTTGGCAGAAGGCGCAGCCCGGCGCTGAGCAGACGCCTTCCAGCGGCCTGCTCCCGAAACCCTATCAGTTCGAAGAAAAGGGTTAGGGTTTAGGGTTTAGGGTTTAGGGTTTAGGGTTTAGGGTTTAGGGTTTAGGGTTTAGGGGTTAGGGTTAGGGTTTAGGGCTTAGGGCTTAGGGCTTAGGGTTCAGGGTATAAAAGGGGTATAGAAGGGGCACCCTCTTAAGGGCCCAAGTTGAAGGGCCATGTAACTACCCTTAGAGAAGTCCCAAAAAACAAAAACCCTAAAGCCCCATGCGCTTGGCCAGATGGGATCTAACCCTGAAGAGAAGTCTTTCTGTGCCCACGATGAGGTTTTGCGTGCTGCAGGTCCATTGCAACGTCTTTAACTGCATCTGACTAACACCCAAAATCCCGCCCAACCCCCCCCCCCCCCCCCCGCAAACCCCACAAACCTCCCCCCATACCCCCTCAAGCCCCCCCCCCCCCACCAACCAAAACCCTCAATTTAGATGCCTCAGTCCGTCTGAACCTCCTGGCAAGCTCTGGCGGTCCTCGCCCGAAACCCTGAGCCCTGAGAAAGTTGAGCGTGAGCCCAAAGCCGTAGGTGCTTCTTTGAGCCCTAAAACACAATCTCACCAACAAAAACGCCCCCCCAACCCTAAAACCCGAATAAACACGCAAACCCCACATAAACTCCACTCAAACCCCACATAAACTCCACATACCTTCAAAAACCCTAGAAACACAGAAGCCCCCCTTGTAGAAGCCCAAAACGCCCATGTAATGCCTCTGAACCCTCTGAAACCTAAACCCGAAATCCCTTCCGCGCTTCTCTGAGATCGCCCAGGCATTTGCCACGATGTCCCAGTAGAGGTACCTGGATACGGGCTTCAAGATTTTCCTTGGCTGCACTTAGGAGGGCAGTATAAAATTGAACTTTTTACCTGCCTTATTAAGAAACCCAATAAACCCAAAAGGCGAAGGATCTAAAGTTACAGTAAAGCACCACAAAGTTTCGGGGGTTTAAGGGCTTTAAGGATCAGGGGTGTAGCGACTCAACGGTGCACAGTAAACCCCAAAAAGTTGGAAACCGTTTTAAGGACAAACAGTGCTGGGATTCCCTGTACTTTACTCTTAGGGATTGAGGCTATTGAGTTTCCAACTTGTTGGCTTCTACTATAAGGTTTCTAAGGGGTTTCAGGGTGTCAGGGTTTGAGGGTTGTTAAGGTCTTGAGGGTTTAGGGGTTAGGGTTTAGTCATAAAGAACCTAAACCCCTTTCGCAAAGCTTGGGGTTCCCCTAAATGGAGGGGGCTAAGCCTGAAACCGAAGCCCAACCTCCGGTTTAGGGTTTAGGGTTTAGGATTTGGGGGTATAAGGTTTAGGGTTTAGGGTTTAGGTTTTGTAGGGCCTTTAGGGTCTAGGATTTGGGACTTTAGGGTTTAGGGTCCAGGGGTTGGGGCAATTTTGCGGAGGTTAAGGGTTCAGGCTTGGGATGTTTCCCTTATCCTAACAGTCCTTAATGGGCATTATAGTCCGTATTAAGGGCTGCAGAGAAAGGGGCGTTTGGGGTAACCCTTTTTACCCCCGAATAGAGTAGAATCCCCTGGAAAAAGGACCCCTGTAGGAGGGTACCCGTCCTTAGGGCAAATAAGGCCATATGCGGCTTCCCCATTTGGCTCTTGCAATCAACCCGATCCATGTGGGGTTCTGTGCACTCCCACCCCTTTGAAACCTAAACCCTATAAAACGCACATCAACACTACAAACCCGTAAACACCACAAACCCCAAGCCCTTCACCATGCCTCCCTGAAGGGTTTCACTACGTTTCACTACGAGACTCAGGTGCGAGCCGCACGATCGGGGTGGAATAAAAGCCAACCTGCTTCACCTCAGCGACCGCTCCCAGGCTTCAGGGCGCTATGGTTAAGGGTCGGTTTGGCATGTCCTGACTGCGGGGCGGCGGTAGGGGGGCTTCGCACAATACGTATGTATGTGTATCTATATATATATAGAGAGAGAGAGAGAGAGAGATACATATATTAGCCTAAACTTAACCCTAAACCCTGAACCCCAAACCCCAAGCCCTGCTGAGATTTCGGGGTTCGTGCGTGGCCTGGTTTTCAAAAGGGTTCTAACCTGACTTATGGGGCCGGGAACGCTACTTAGAAACCTAACCCTAAACCCTAAACCCTAAACCCTAAACCCTAAACCCTAAACCCTGCAGCTGAAACAGAGAGGAAGAAAGCTTCGAGGCTTTGGGCCAGTTTTGGGCTTGGGGCTCAAGGTTTAGGAGGGGGGGCCCAAAGCCCGTAAACCCCAAAGCCCCTAAACCCTAAACCCTAAACCCTAAACCCTAAACCCTAAACCCTAAACCCGAATCCCTCAGTCAGCCGGGCCCTTCGCCATCTTGAAGGCCTTCACGCCAAAGGTGTGCATCCTAGGGACGGAAGGTCTGCGCAAATGATCATCTTAGAAGGTTAGGGTTTTAGGGCTTAGGGTCCAGTTTTGAAGTGCTATTGTGGAAGGAGACGCCTAAACCCTCAACCCGAAGTATTTCGTATGGCTTCGTCTTCGGGACATGGTTTAGGGGCGGGGGGGGGGGGGGGGGGTAGGTTAGGGTTTAGGATTCAGGGTTTAGCGATGTTTGTTGGTGTGGGTGTCTAGGAATCCGAAACCGTGGAAATGGGGCGGGGGCTTAGGAGGAAAAGCTCTGGGGTGCGGGGAGCGGGGTTTTTCAGGGATTTAGGTTTCGAGGGCTGGGGAGGGCGTGTGCAGATTTTCAGTCCAAAGCTTAGTAGGGTTTAGGGTTTGGGGTTTAGGGTTCAGGGTCTGGGGTTTTAAGCCCTAAAACCCCCTTTACCTCTAAACCGACTACCCTAAACCCTAAGCCCTGAAACAAACAAAGGAAACCCTAAACCCTAAACCCTTATAAACCTAAACCCTAAACCCTAAACCCTGGGCATGATGTAGGGTGCACGGGTGTGCGGCTCCTGGTACTTAGGGCTCCTGTTGTCAGGGATCCTATCTGTGCCAGAGACTTTTCAGGGGCACCTTCGACTCATTGGGGTTTAGGCTTTGGGGTTTAGGGTTTACGGTTTGGGGTTTAGGGTTTAGGGGAGTGGTTCAGGGTCTAGGGTCTAGGGTTTAGGGTTTAGGGTTTAGGGTTTAGGGTTTAGGGGTAGAGGAGTGGTTCAGGGTCTAGGGTTGTTGGGCCTCCATCCTCATCGTTTCAAAACAGTCTGCGCAGGGAGACCAAGAGGTGGTCACAAACCCTTGGGGAACCAAAGCCAATGGTGCTGAGCCAAAGACAGCTTGAAGTACACGCCGTTGATCACCTGTTTATGAGGCGATTGAGGGTTTAGGGTTTAGGGTTTAGGGTTTAGGGTTTAGGGTTTAGGGTTTAGGGTACAACTGCTAACTGAACCCTGTCTGCTAATCACCAAAACCCACTGAACATGAGAAACATGGCATGCATAAATATTTTCTTGGCAGCCCAGTAACCATATCATAATAAGGGCACCCTTTTTGTGGCTGGTTTCTATATAAGGGAACACACAACCCCCAAAAAACGGGCGGAGGGCCGGTGTATCAAGCATGTGACTTGGGATGTTCCCCCTTATACTAACAGTCCTTAGTTGGGATTCTAGTACCCCGCATTATTTATTAAGGACTGCTAGTATAGGGTGGAGCATCCCAACACACGCCAGAGTAAGAAAACGGGAGATCTCAATCGCGGGCATCTTAAGATGCTGGTAGAGCCCCTTCGGCGAAGGGATCGCCGAAGCCTCGAACGCGGTTTTAATAGGGTTCAGGGTTTAGGGTTTAGGGTTTAAAGGCTTTGGGGAAATTGGCCTAAACACCGATCTTCGAAGCCCGTAAGCATGAAAGCCGCCATACCACTTCTGATTCAGAAGCTGCGCATCTCAAGACGGGTGGTTTCAAGGAGGCCCCAAACCCTAAACCCTAACCCCTGAACCTTATGACTAAAACTCCCCCTGACCCTAAACCCTAAACCCTAAACCCTAAACCCTAAACCCTATGCCCTAAACCCAAAACCCTAAACCCTAAACCCTAAAAGCCTTGCACTCCCATCACCGACATTGGCTCGCCAACCTCGTTCTCTCCCTTGCCACCCTTGATGAGGACCTGGGCTGCGCTGGCTTGTAAGGGTTCAGGGTTCAGGGTTCAGGGTTCAGGGTTCAGGGTTCAGGGTTTAGGGTTTAGGGTTTAGGGGTCAGGGTTCATGGCTTCGGTAAACGACTCTGAACGCCCCTTAGGGCCAAACCCTAAACCCTAACCCCTAAACCCTAGACCCAAACCCTCAATATTCTATGTCCCTCGGCCATGAGGAGTCTGGGAACCCTACAAACCCTCAACAAAAGCTGCTATAGGGTTTGGGGTTTGGGGTTTAGGGTTTGGGGTTTAGGGTTTAGGGTTTGGGGTTTAGGGTTTGGGGTTTGGGAAGTACTGATGGCATGCCCTTAAAGAACATTGCTAATGGTATTCTCTTCTGGTCCCTAAATACGTATACGATAAATTCCCCCTCCCCCTCGAAAAACAAAAAAACGAAGGCTTAGACGTGTCAGGTCTCCTGTAGGCCAGCCCTCCTACGCCCTAAAGCCTAAGCCCTAAAGCCCTAAAGCCCTAAACCCTAATCCCTAAACCCTAAAACCCCAAGCCCTGAACCTGAGGGTTTAGGGTTTAGCCTAAACCCTAAAACCCCAAACCCTAAACCGTTTAGGGTTTGGGGCTCCCCGCCCGAACTCATTTCAAGCTCATGATGTGTCTGAGAGCCCCGCGTCCTCTTCCGGCAGCGACAGATCCGTGGGCTCGCGGACAAGCGCCACGGCGCCCTGCGGAGATGAAGGCTTTGGGGTTGAGCCGGTTAGGGTTTAGGGTTTAGGGTTTAGGGTTTAGGGTTTAGGGTTTAGGGTTTAGGGTTTAGGGTTTAGGGTTTAGGGTTTAGGGTTTAGGGTTTAGGGCTTAGGGTTTAGGGTTTAGGGTTTAGGGTTTAGGGTTTAGGGTTTAGGGATTAGGGATTAGGGATTAGGGATTAGGGTGTAGGGTTTAGGGTTTAGGGTGTAGGGTTTAGGGTTTAGGGTGTAGGGTTTAGGGTTGAGGGCTCAGGGTTTAAGAAACCGTTCAGGGCTTAGCGTTAAGGGTCCAGGCTCTTGAGGGCTTCAGGTTGGAGGGTTTGGTTGAGGGGTTCATGGTGCTGAGAGGTTTTATGGGGTTCAGGGGTTTCGCGTTTTTAAGGTTTTAGGGTTAGGGTTTAGGGCGATATGTAACCCGCTAGGTTCTTCCTAGGGCTCCCTCAGTCCAAACCTCGAAACCCAGAGGTCTAAGCCCCAAAGGAAACAGAAAGGCCACCTCCCGACCCTGCCCCCCTTACCCCTAAACCCTAAACCCTAAACCCTCAACCCTAAACCCTAAACTAACCCTGAGCCCGACCTGCGGTTCGGCGCTCGACAAGGCGAGGGTCTTGGAAAAAGGCAAGTCGGTGGATCGAGGGTCCAAGAGGTTTAGGGTTTAGGGTTTAGGGTTTAGGGTTTAGGGTTTAGGGTTTAGGGTTGAGGGTTGAGGGTTGAGGGTTGAGGGTCCAAGAGGTTTAGAGGTTCAGGGGTCGCTGGGTTTAGGGTTTAGGGGTTCCTGGGTCTAGGGTTTAGGGGGTTCAGGGTGGCCGGGTTTAGGGTTTAGGGGTTGCTGGGTTTTTCTGTTTTGGGTTCCAGGGTTTAGGGTTGAAGACTTGGGGTTTAGAATTGCTGGGCTTAGGGTTTAAGATTTCGGGTTGCTGGGTTCAGGGTGTAGGGCTTAGGGTTTAGGGTTTAGGGCTGCTGGGTTTAGGGTTTAGGGTTTAGGGTTTAGGGTTTAGGGTTTAGGGTTTAGGGTTTAGGGTTTAGGGTTTAGGGTTTAGGGTTTAGGGTTTAGGGTTTAGGGTTTAGGGTTTAGGGTTTAGGGCTGCTGGGTTTGGAGTTTAGGGTTTGGTGTTTGGGGAAGCCTTCAAAACTTAGGCTGACCTAGAACTTTTGGGCCTCTGGAGGTGCTGGTACAACGGGGCTCCAGCGGTTCCCAGCGGTTGTAGGGTTTAGGGTTTAGGGTTTAGCTTAGGGTTTGAGGTCTAGAGTTTGAGGGTCTAGGGGTTAAGCCCTCAACCCTAAGTTCTAGGGCCTTTTTAGGGCTTCGGGTTGTAGATCTAGGGTCTGAGGGTCGAGGGGTTATCTGAACCCCAAATCCTAAACCCTAAGTTACATACAGGGTCTGAGGTGTGAAGGGTGTTTAGCGCTTCAGGTGTGGAGGATTTAAGGGGTTGAAAGGTTCAGGGGCCTGCTGTCTAGGGGCCTTTTAGTGTGAGAGGGTCAGGGGATCTGGGGCTCTTTTGAATGCTTCTCTTAGAATCAGGCAATAGCAGGGGGCCGCCCCTTTAAAGTACGGATCCCCAAAGAGGACCACAATTTAGAGAAATCACCAGGTATACATGTGTACATGCTGTTCCTTCAAGGCTCGCCTGTCCCAGCGGTCCCAGCTTGCCCCCCATCTTGCACTAGCCCTGGCAGGCACGGCAACCCTGAGCCCTAAACCCTCAACCCTAAACCCTCAAAACCCTCCTCCCTCAACCTTGAACCCTCAAACCCTATACCCTAAACCCTAAACCTTGAACCCTCAACCCCAGGGGTGCGGGCAGATCCGAGTGTGAGAGCGCTGGCAGTGGAGAGGGTCTTTTGGACGGCCCCCTGAAAGCTGCGAAGCGGTCTCGGGTTTAGGGTGTAGAGTTTAGGGGTTTATTGTTTAGGGTTTAGGGTTGAGGGGTTTAGGGTTCCCATTGGGGGCGTCGTGGTTGAGGGAGACCGCATCCCCCCCCCCCCCCCCAAAAAAAAAAACATGCAAAGCAGCCGGACACAAGTCACCACATAATGTAGCCTCCAGAAAATATGTTGGGTGCAGCCAAACTGCAGACATGTATACCCTAAACCCCAAAACCTACGCCCTAAACCCAAAACCCTAGAAATATAAGAGGGTCCAAGGCGCGGTTTAGGGTTTAGGGTTTAGGGTTTAGGTTTGTTGGGGTGTTGAACCGAAACATGCGAGCCATGGCTTGGGTGTGTGTGGGCGAAAAAAAAACCGGGCTGTCAATCCTAAACCCTGGACCACAAAACTAGAGGTGTAGGGTTTAGGGTTTAGGGTTAGGGTTTAGGGTTTAAGGTTTAGGGTTTAGAGTTTAGGGTTCAGGGTTTAGGGTTTAGAGTTTAGGGTTACCTCCTCCTCCTCCTCCTTCATGGTGGAGAGGGCGAAGGGAGGAGGTGAGGAAAGAGCAAAGGAAGCGCACCCCACTTAAACCCTAAGCACTAAGCCCGAGCCCTAAGCCCTAAGCCCTCAACCCTCAACCCTAAACCCTGCCCGAAACCCTAAACCCGAAACCCGAAACCCTAAACCCTAAACCCCTGAACCCTAAAACCGCGAACCCTCAAACCCTAATACCCCTAAATCCCAGAGGGAGGGCTTCTACTTGGGGTTTGAAGGCTTTGGTGGCCTCCTAGGTTTGCACGCGGGTTTTGTTTAAGGAGTTCGTTGGATTCAGCCGCTGCGCGTAGACACCGCAACCAAGGGAATCCTTAGAGTCATATGCATATGAAAAAAACCTAAGCCCTGAACCCTAAAACCTCAACCCTGAAGTCTAGCCCTAAACCCTAAACCCTAAACCCGGAACCCTGTACCCTAAACCTTAGAACCGAAACTCTACTGCAAACCCCTCAACCCTTGGGGTTTAGCTTGCCAGACCCAAACAGTGGCTGATTCGGAGGGATGACGATGCACATCATGCGGCTGGGCATGCCCGTCAGCTCTGCGGCGACATGCTCGGTGAACCCTAAACCCTAAACCCTAAACCCTAAACCCTAAACTCTAAACCCTAAACCCTAAACCCTAAACCCTAAACCCTAAAAAGGTGAGTTCTTTCTACATGCCGTCGAACAGGTGCTGCCAAGCATTGGAAGGTTCAGGATGCTGAGGATTGGGACATCCTTTGTCTCTTTGAGCTGCCAGACCGCAATCTGCCCATGGGCTGCAGTGCTGATGGCCACCCTCAACCCTAAACCCTAAACCCTAAACCCTAAACCCTAAACCCTAAACCCTAAACCCTAAACCCGTCTGCAGCTTGCACACCTGGAACTGAAAGAAGATCGATTGCTCCTGCCAAGCATCATCCACAGCCCTGGACAGGCTTCGCTGGAACTCGCCCTCCGATGCAAGCCGCTGCGTCTGATGCCGAAGAGCAACAGCCTTGTTTAGGGTTTAGGGTTTAGGGTTTAGGGTTTAGGAGGTCTGGGGGTTGAGGGCTGTTAAGAGGCTTAGATTTTGGGCTTCCGGAGGTTTAGGGTGGAGGATTTTGGGAGGTTTAGCTATTCGGGCTCACTCCAATCCGCAAAGGTCCCTGGCCTAGCAACACAACCCTGGGGTTTAGGGTTTGGGGTTCAGGGTTCAGGGTTTAGGGTTTAGGGACCCTACAAACCTTAACGCTCCAGAATTCCAAGGAGGTGAGCAGGGCGAAGTTTGCCGGAAACCGAGCGGGCGCGCGGGCACGGCAACACCACCACCGCCCAGACTGCGGGCCTGAGACTGAGGGTTGTTCTTTCAGGGGGTTTGGAGTTTGGGGTTTAGGGTTTGGGTTTTGGGGTTTGGGGTCTAGGGTTTAGGGTTTGGGGTTTGGGGCTCAGGGTTCAGAACGTTGAAGGTTCGAGGTTTGGGTTGGCAGGGATAGGGTCTAGGATTCAGGTTGAGGCTGTTGGGAGGGTTGATGTGCTCAGGGTTTCTTAGGCAGTTTGGGGATATGCAGCACCTGGGCATCATGCTGTTCATGAACTAGGGTTTCTGTTCAGGTACTGAAAGATCTGGACCACCCTAAACCCTAAACCCTAAACCCTAAACCCTTCAACTAAGGCCCTTGGGCGTAAAGTTTCTTGACTTGCCCAAGCCTTGCCCGCCTTGTGCTCTACAACGGTCCCTAAACCCTAAACCCTAAACCCTAAACCCTAAACCCTAAACCCTAAACCCTAAACCCTAAACCCTAAACCCTAAACCCTAAACCCTAAACCCTAAACCCTAAGCCCGGCGCTGCAAAAAAAAACACCCAGAGAGCCCAATACCCCTTACTTGGAGGTTCATGGTACTAATTAAGCAATTATAACTGGACTCATAACTGTACTTAAAACCAAATTAGGGCACTTTAGGGGCTGAGAAGTGGGTTATGTACAGCTACAATTGGACAATAAGTACCATGAACCTCCAAGTAGTGAAGGAATAAAATTACCTTAAATGATAAAAAAGGATCCTGAATATCATTTATACTAAATTCAAGTAGAACTACATATTAATGAGTGCATGCTTAAATACTATAAAGGGATCTTGAATATCAATAACGGTATACTCCTTATTCTGCGAGGTATTGGGCTCTTTAGGTGCACGTGTGTCCAGCAGCCGCAGTCGCAAAGCCGAAAAAGGACGCGAACACACCGCAACCATCATTGCGCCGAGCTGAAGTACGCTTGCCGGCTCACAGTTACGAACCCTTAAAACTCATAGGGGGTTTAGGGTTTAGGGTTTAGGGGTTATGGTTTAGGGTTTAGGGGTTCGGGTCTAGGGTTTAGGGTTTAGGGTTTAGGGTTAAACCCTGCAAGCCCTAAATTTCAAAGGATCATCCCCCCCAAACCTTTCACCCCCAGACCTTACACTCCTTGACTAGTTCGAACCAGACCTTGCAGACTGCGCCTCCACCACAGAAGGGTTCACAAACATGGTGCCCCGAACATTCCCTGCCACTTGAAGCCTTATGTTCAAATCTTGGGTTTAGGGTTTAGGGTTTAGGGTTTAGGGTTTAGGGTTTAGGGTTTAGGGTTCAAATCTAAACCCAGAACCCCTAGAGCCGTAATCGCTGTCACTCACCCCGCCCGAAGTTCTTCAGCGCCTAGAGACGCATCTAGGGCATTTCCCGAAAGCCACCCCGTACTTGGCGATCAAGTACACTTAAGGTCCTGCAAGAAATGTTTTAAGGAATAGGCAGCCTAAACCCTAAACCCTAAACCCTAAACCCTAAACCCTAAACCCTAAACCCTAAACCCTAAACCCTAAACCCTAAACCCTAAACCCTAAACCCCCTGGGAGCCCTGCCGTTGCTCGGAGGAATCGAAGCTCCTGGGAATGTCACAGGCTTCCCTCCCGGGACCCTGAACCCAAACCCGAAGGGTTAAGGGTTTGGGGTTTAGGGTTTAGGGTTTGGGGTTTGGGGTTTGGGGTTTACGGTTTGAGGTTTGGAGTTTGGGGTTTAGGGTTTTAGAGTACCCTAAACCCCAGACCCCCCATGAACGCCCCCTTTTACCGGCCCTTGGCCACGCAGACCCTTAACCCTAAACCCTAAACCCTAAACCCTAAACCCTCACATGCAAGAATGTTTGCGGCCAAGAGTCGGATTTCGGATCAAAGGCCTCCCAGCCTGCCAAGACGTGCCATGCGCTTCGTGTGCAAGGGTCTCTAGGACTTCGGCAAATGCAAGGGCCCTGAAAATTCGAATATTTAGGGTTTAGGGTTTAGGGTTTTGGGTAGGGTTTTGGGGGATTCTAGTATACTTATACAGAGACCATAAGGGACGAAAATTAGTATTCCGACCCCGATGTTAGGCTGGTGGTGGTAGTAGCTGAGGGGAAGGAATGGCCATGCCCTGGGACGGTTAGAGATGCGGCTCAGGGAACAAGGCAACGCAACGCAATGTCTTCTTCACAAAACGGTTTGGGGTTTGGGGTTTAGGGTTTAGGGTTTAGGGTTTAGGGTTTAGGGTTTAGGGCGTAGGGCTTAGGGTTTAGGGCATAAGGTCTCGGGCACGGCGGCTCGCCCACTTTCCGTCGCTCTCTCTCTCCCCTGAGTCTCTCTCTCTCTCTCCCTCTCTCTCTGTCTCTCTGTGTGTTCTGTGTTTTCATGGCCAAGATTGGCTTTCCTTCATGCATGTGGCCTCAAGCCGTGGGGACTAAATGAGCCCGAAAATTGTGTATACCCCATTCTACGATAATTCCTATGAAGTATCATCTGGACCACAAACCCTGAACCCTGAACCCTGAACCCTGAACCCTGAACCCTGAACCCTGAAACCAAACCCTAAACCCTAAACCCTAAACCCTAAACCGCCCGCAGAACACCGAACCCGACTGGGAGGTTCACAGGTACTATAGAAGTTGGCCTGTAAGCTCTAAGTACCCTACAAGGTTATGACCCATTCTAACCCACGTTACCCAAACTTGAAACCCTAGTGAAACCTACCCACAAACCTGATGGACAGCTTACCCCTAAACCCCAAACCCTAAACCCTAAACCCTAACCCCCCCCCCCCCCCCCCCCCCCAACCCCCTCTGTACCCTCAATGGTCAAGGGGAGGTACAGCAGGAGGCGGGGGGGGGGGGAAGTCCATGAAAATCTTCAAAAACCTAAACCCTAAACCCTAAACCCCTAAACCCTAAACCCTGAACCCCTAAACCCTAAATCCTCAACCCCTAAACCCTAAACCCTAAACCCTAAAACCCTAAAACCCTAAACCCTAAACCCTAAACCCTAAACCCTAAACCCCAAACCCTGCTTAAAGCCCTTGGCCGACGTTGTTTTGGGGGCGCCGCCAGCGTGGGTCTCTTGTCGGAAGGTTGGCTCGGGGGCGGCCCAGCCACGACGATGGTTTCTCTTCTTTGGGGTTTGGGGTTTGGGGTTTGGGGTTTAGGGTTTAGGGTTTAGGGTTTAAGGTTTAGGGTTTAGGGGGTCAATAAGCCCGGAAAGCTGCAGGACTGCCCCGTGCATTGCCTGACGCTCTACCTGCGACAGGCTCGTACTCGGTTGAACCCCGAAAGATGCTCCCGACCGTGCCACTCCACGCGCGGGCTTGCACAGCTAAGTGCGATGGGTCTAGGATTTAGGTTGAAGCCCTAAACCCTAAACCCGAAACCCTAAACCCTAAACCCTCAACCCTGAACCCTGAACTCTGAACCCTGAACCCTGAACCCTGAACCCTGAACCCTGAAGTTTAGGGGGTAGGGGGTAGGGTACGGACCAAACAAGATGCACACAGAGAGACTTCATAGTTTAGCTGAACTAGCACTTCTTTGCCGTACCCTCCCCAACAATCTAAGGGTTTAGGGTTTAGGGTTGAGTCAGGGAAGTTACCTTAATGTGGTCCCGTACCTGCGTTAAAGGGTTCTGACGTATGGGCCCTTGGGATGTATACTTGGAGGTTCATCGTACATATTAACCAATTATAACTGTACTTATAACCCACTGATAAGCCCTTAAGTGCCCCAATATGGCTATAAGTACAGCAATAAGTAAAAACAGGGGTCCCCTTTTACTTAAAGGAGGGACACCACCCTAAGAAACAAGATTGAGAGTCATCCGGGACTGGGGTTTCATACCACACAAAACCAAGCGGCAACAAAAAAACACCTCCTAAACCTATAGCCCGCCAACCCCTAAACCCTACACCCGAACGCCCAATTCTGAGCCGGCCCTTCCCAATTAAGCCCTACCTTAGCTTTGGAGTAGACCCTGGAAAAAAAGTATATACTTTTTAGGTTTAAGTAGCTAATTATAGGAACCCAGAACCAAAAAAAGTATTAAAGTGTAGTACTCCAAAACCCAGCTACAAAGCCCTGTCTTACATCCGTCGGCCAGAGTTAAGCCTTCCGTCTCTGTCTGAAACGCCATGCGCACCACCCCAGCTCATCCGATGCATCAGCTCGATGCAAAACCTGGTGAAGCATAGAGGGCTTTAGGGTTCTAACAAATCACTGCGCAGTGAAGCAAGGGAGCAGTAACGAACGTCTTGAAGCTCTTGCATTTGGTTTTTGAGCTTGCAGTCGAAAAAAGCCTCAACAGCCCCCAAAAGCCCCAAGCCACGACCCTTATTGGTAGTCTAGGCGGAAAAACCCTCGAACCTTGACAACCTCAAGGGGGAATCTATGAGAACCCCACGAGCCTCCTAGAAGCGGAATCAGGGTCCCCACCGGACCCTGAAACCCCCCGAAATGTAGGGTTTATGGAGGGTTTAGGGTTTGGGGTTTAGGGTTTAGGGTTTAGGGTTTAGAGTTTAGGGTTTAGGGTTTAGGGTTGAGAAGTTTCGGGTTTAGGGTTAGGGCCTTCCACTCACAACTTCCAGACGCAGGGTTCTGGATGCGGAGTTCTTGGATAGGGGGAAGCGCGCAGGTGGGGCAAAGCATGTAAACCCCAAAACCCCTAACCCCTAAACCCCTAAACCCCTAAACCCCTAAACCCCAAACCCCAAACCCTAAACCCTAAACCATAAACCCTACACAAAACCCTGAAACCCTAAAGACCCTAAAACCCCAAAACCCTGACCTTAGTATGAAGGATTGAAGAGGACATGGGAGCCTAAGGCCCCTCTCAGTCGATGTTCAGGCGTTTAGAGACTACTTGGAGGTTCATGGTTTAGGGTTTGGGGTTTAGGGTTTAGGGTTTGGGCTTTGGGCTTTAGGGTGGTACTTATTGACCAATCATAACTGTTCTTAGAAGTGGGTTCTAAGCCCCCTCAAGTGCCCCAACATGGTTAAAAGTACAGTTATAAGTAAAGTTTTACTTGGTTCTAGGCACAGTTATACGTACAGCTTTACTTGGTTCACCCTAAACCCTAAACCCTAAACCCTAAACCCTAAACCATGAACCTCCAAGTAGTGGGGGGGGGGGGGGTATGTAACCCAAGGTTCCCGAATACTCCCCAGCCAAAGCTTCCCAGGGTTCCCTCTAGGTACCCCCCCAATGACCCCCCGCCCTTCAGGACCCTCAAGAAACCCTGAGGTTGCCCTAAACCCTAAACCCTAAACCCTAAACCTAAACCCTCAACCCTCAACCCTAAACCTCCCTTATATATATATAGTTTAAATGTTGGGGACTTACTGGGCAAGGTCGCCGATTTACTGGGCAAGGTCGCTGTTTTACTGGCCAAGGTCGCCGTTTTACTGGGCAAGGTCGCCGTTTCACTGGGCAAGGTCGCCGTTTTACTGGGCAAGGTCGCCGTTTTACTGGGCAAGGTCGCCGTTTCACTGGGCAAGGTCGCCGTTTTACTGGGCAAGGTCGCTGTTTTACTGGGCAAGGTCGCCGTTTTACTGGGCAAGGTCGCCGTTCTACTGGGCAAGGTCGCCGTGTCACTGGGCAAGGTGGTTTTAGGGTTCAGGGCCTACTCTGGGCTGGCTTTAGGGTTCAGGCCCCACTCTGGGCTGGCTCTTTAGGGTTCAGGGCCTAGTCTCGTCTAAGTTGGTCTGGGCTGGCTTTAGGGTTCAGGGCCTACTCTGGGCTGGCTTTAGGGTTCAGGCCCTACTCTGGGCTGACTTTAGGGTTCATCTGGGCTGGCTTAGGGTTCAAGCCCCACTCTGGGCTGGCTTTTTGGTTCAGGGCCTAGTCTGGTCTGTGGCTTTAGGGTTCAGGGCATAGGGCTGGCTTTAGGGTCTAGGGTCTAGCCTGGGCTTCTTTTCGGGGCTTTAGGGCTCAGGCCCCACTATATGGGCTGGGTTTGGGGTTCAGAGCGGTTCAAGGCCCGCTCTTTTCTGGGTTGGCTTTAGGGTTGTTGTCTTGTCGCCTGAATTTATAAATGTAAGTGACATATTTTCTTAATGTTATGGGATTCTTTGGGCGGGTGGGTATTTTTCCAACGCTCGATGAAGTGCTTGACTAGTGAATGCTTGGACTTGAGATGCTGAACCCTTAACCTTAAACCTTGTAAAACCCTAAACCCTGAGCCCGAACAAGTTTACGGTTTAGGATGTAAGGCTTAGGGCTTTGAGAGTTCCTACGCTTCTCCTAAATCTCTCAGGCAACTCCTTGACTTGATTGGTTAGGGTTTGAGGTTTGAGGTTTAGGGTTTAGGGTTTATAGGTTTAGGGTTTAGGGTTTAGGAAGCTATAACGATTCAGGGCTGAGGCCTTAGCAGTGTGGTATGTGCAAGCCACGTGGCAGACTTTCGATCGGATCAGGAGCCGGCCGTGCCATCTGGCATTCATGCCCACCTGCTCTGAGTAGCGCTTTAGGGTTTAGGGATTAGGGTTTAGGGTCTAGGGGATTAGGGGGACCCTTGGGGCTATACCTCTCAATAAGGCCCCTGTTTAAGAGAGCCAGAAAAAGGGTTCTGAAGGGCTCCCTTTTAAGGGTCCTCCTGATCCTAACCCGAGCCGTAACTAGCAACCCTAACACACCCCTACCAGGATGGGCTACTCGGCCTTTTAATCCCCATAACCAACCCTTTAAAGGGGCTTTTTAAGGGGTTATAGGGTTTAACATAATCGCCCGTCCTGGTAACCTGCACCCAACAGTGAACAGTGCATCCCCAGACACGGGGCGGCAGGAAACCGACGCTCGCTCGGAACTGAGGGCGCCGCTTTGGACTCTAATCGGTAGCCCTTGGCAGGGTCCTGCGGCGCTCACCCTAAACCCTAAACCCTGAACCCTAAACCCAAAACCCGATAAACCCTGAACCTTGATGGCGCAGAAACCCTAAAACCTAAACCCAAAAAACTAATCCACCTACGCCGATCCCTGTGAGTGTAGACGCTCCTATAGGGTGAACTCCTAAAACCCTGACACAGGCCCAAGAAACCTGAAACCCCGACTTTCAACCCAATAAGGGTCTGGGGTTGAGTGCTAGGGGCCTAGGGTTTGGGGTGGTTTAGGTTTGAGGTTTGAGGTTTGAGGTTTGAGGTTTGAGGTTTGAGGTTTGAGGTTTGAGGTTTGAGGTTTGAGGTTTGAGGTTTGAGGTTTGAGGTTTGAGGTTTGGGGTTTGGGGTTTGGGGTTTAGGGTTTAGGGCTTAGGGTTTAGGGTTAGGGTTTGGGGTTTAGGGCTTGGGGCCTAGGGTTTGGGGGGGGTTCAGGGTTTAGGATTGCAATGCCCATACTCTCAAAACGCACCGAGGGCCGGTCTAGTCCTTGGCATAGTCCCAAAGCATCCTCGGCCACGTCAAAAACCGATGAGCGGCCATGCTTTGGGATGCTCTGCCTTCAAACTAACAGTCCTTCGCAGGGAGTATACTAGGGGGATACTATCATCCCTACTAAGGACTAGTATAAGGGGGAACATCCCAAGCTATGCTGGACATTCCAGGGCTTGTTCTTTGTAAGGTCTTTCTTAGGTCTGCAGGAGGGTCCCAGCTGTGGAGGGAGGGAGGGGGGACTGCCACACTGCACGCATGGCACCGCACTTGTAGATTGAGGTCCCTTCGTGGGTCCCCATCCTCTCCCGGAAAGGGTCCCAAGAATGTACGTTTCAGAAGGTTGAAGACTCGTCTCTAGGGTTCAAAGGGCTACAAGTAAGCCCGAAGCCCAAAATACCTAGAAGCCCTGAACCCCAAACCCTAAACCCTGAACCCTACACCCTACACCCTAAACCCTGACCCTAAACCCTAAACCCTAAACCCTAAACCCTAAACCCTAAACCCTAAACCCTAAACCCTAAACCCTAAACCCTACCCGAACCCTGAACCCTGAACCCTAAACCCTAAACCCTAAACCCTAAACCCTAAACCCTAAACCCTAAACCATAAACCCTAAACCCGAAACCCTAAACCCTAAACCCTAAAACCCTAAACCCTAAACCCTAACCCTAAACCCAACCTAAACCCTTAAACCCTAAACCCTAACCCTAAACCCTAAACAAAACCTAAACCCTAAACCCTAAACCCTAAACCCCCTAAGCCCTCCACCTGCGGCTTCAAAACAGCCAAGGGGCTCCAAGCTGCTGGCCTCTCCCCTTGGCGGTCTGGTAGGCCTCGGGTGCCGTTGGAGAAGCCTAACCGCCCCCCCCCCCCCCCACCCCCCCTCCCCAACACGTTTAGGGTTTAGGGTTTAGGGTTTAGGGTTTAGGGACTCGGATTTAGGGTTTAGGGTTCAGGAAGTCTCCACACGAGCCAGCAATTGGGGGAGGGTGGGGAGCGGGGGGGAGGGTGGGGAGAGGGCAGGGGGGAGTGACACCTGCATAGGTTGTCACCCACGAACACCAACACGAACATTCAGGGCTCGACCGATGGTGGTGGGTTGTAGGTTTGTAGGGTTGGAGGTTGGGAGAGTCGAATGGGGTTCAGGGTTTAGGTTTTAGGAGCGCGGGGTGGGGTGCAAGGTTGAAGGTTCTGCAGGGTAGGCGTTTAGGTTTTGGGGTCACCCTGCAGCAGCGCAGCATAGGAAAAGACTGACCCTTTGTTGCTTACTGGGAACTGTACAAACATCTAACCCAAGAGAAGAATCAAAAGGGCGCCACAGATGATCACATCGTGGTTGGCCCATAGATAGCACCTGAGACTAAGTAGGTAGCTTTGTTGTGCTTACTTTTTGTCGCACGGATTCCGCGACGAAAGAGTGCCTGCAAAGTTAAGAAGAACCCCTGAATCTCAAACCCCCAGCTCAGTAGCCCAGTAACCATATCACAATAAGGGCAACCCTTTTTGGGGATAGTTACTTTATAAGGGAACCCAGAACCAAAAAAAGGGTAAAGGGTACCACTGGGCTACCAAGTCAGTAGATGAAAAGACCATTCCTTTCATCCAAAGACATGCTAGTCCCGTGTCGGCCCCCAAACTGCCCTCACCAAACCAGCCAACACCCCCCACCCCGCCCCAAACCCAATAAACCCTAAACCGTACACCTTAAACCCTAAACCCCCAAATTCCTGAACACTAAACCCCAAAAACACCAAAAACCCTCTAGACCCTAAACCCCAAGCCACCACACAAGACGGGGCCTTGCTATCCTTGGCGACCAAGAGGTGCGTGCCCCATGGGTAGGGCTTGATCACCTGGCACAAAACACGCCCTAAACCCCAAACCCCAAACCCCAAACCCCAAACCCCAAACCCCAAACCCCAAAGCCCAAAGCCCAAAGCCCAAAGCCCAAAGCCCAAAGCCCAAAGCCCAAAGCCCAAACCCAAAATCTAACCCTAGACCCGAAGCGAGGGCCGAAGTGTACCTGAATTTTGCATGTCAAAAAAATAACTACAGGGTACTCGGGCAGGGGGGGGGGTCCTCTTTTTCTTCAGCATCCGCGCGGCTCACAGCCGTGTGCGAAGCTCTGAAATGCTCGCCTCAGAAACTTGGCGCAGCCCTAAACTCTAAACCCTAAACCCTGAACCCTAAACCTAAACCCTGAACCCCAAACCCTAAACCCCAAACCCTAACCACCCGACTGGCGCTCATTCAAAACGTCCGTCGCTTCTTGGCTTTCTTCTGCTCGGTCTCGGCTGGCTCGCGCGACCCCAAGAGCCTCCTCGGAGAATTGAGTGGTACCCTAAACCCAAAACCCTAAAAACCCTATAACCCCTATAGACCCTTATAAACACTATACACCCTAGAACCCCTTACTAGCCCTATAAACCCTATAAACTCTATATCCCCTATAAACCCTATAAACCCTAAGCCTTACAGTTTTGAGCTAACAGCCCAGTCACGACACGGCCGTTGGAAGTGTTCGCGCTTTGAGCAAAGCCTGGACAGGTCCGGCGATTCTTGGCGCGTGCCAGTTCCAGGCCAAGGAGGGTTTAGGGTTTAGGGCTTAGGATGGTGTTGCAGATTGTTTAGCAAGCCCTGCCGCCCGGGAACCTTATACACCGTAAACCCTAAACCCTAAACCCTAAACCCTAAACCCTAAACCCTAAACCCTAAACCCTAAACCCTAAACCCAAATTTCTGCCGCCCGGAAACCTTATACACCCTAAACCCTAAACCCTAAACCCTAAACCCTAATTTCGAGGTTATGCCCGATTATGCCCTAAACCCTAAACCCAAAGCCTGAATCTTGGCGTTCTTGGCTCCGAAAGCAGCGCAGGCTCGTTGCAAGGGCTCTAGGCCTCAGCTTAAGGGGTTTAGGGTTTAAGGTTTGGGGTTTAGGGTTTAGGGCTAGGGTTTAGGGTTTAGGGTTTAGGGCCCCAAACCCGGGAGTACCCGAAACCCTGCCTGGCTCGGAACCTCTTCTGACTCACGTACTTACTCGCCCCTAGAAACCCGACTAGAATCCTAACCCCATATACTACGTCAAAGGTGCTGCCAAGTAAACCTACCTCAGAAGTTGAATTTTCTTATCGCATGCGACGTGTATTCTGTCGTGGGCTATCATGTCGTGTACATGTACAGAAGCGAACTACCCGCACGCACACTTACAAACTCTTCCCGCCTCCGTGACTGATGCATGACGGTATTCATGAGTTGGGGGTTTCCGAAATTAGGGGTACCCCTTTGGGGGTCCCTATAAGGGCATTCCTTTCTATTTAGGGCATAAAAGGGGTACCCCTATTTGGAAAATGCCAAGTCCTGACAAGCCCAACAAGCCACAAGAACCACCTGGTAATGGTGGTCTTCTCGGTCCAAGGTCCTTCTCATGAAGACATCAGAAGGAAAAACTCGGGTCAGTGTGGTATGTGAATCACACAGTTAGTACAATCCTGGTGTAGGTTTGCTCTACTCCAAGTTCTCCTATAGCTCTCGAGCCAGGCAGCCTTTGAGCAGCGAAGCTTCGGCGATAGCCACGAAGCTCTCATCGGTAATCATCTCCCTGAGAGGAGCCGAGAGCATTTCCACCACGCCAGGGACCTGGCTTTCTCCACCAGAACAAGGCGACTAGAATCGGGGCCCGAATCTCCCTACACATGGCTCATTGGCTCATAATTCTGACAGTATGCCATAGCATATTACAACTTGGTGTAGTATGCAGTATGACATAGTAAAGTTATGCTGTGCTTGACTTTACGAAGCGGGGCCCCTCTTCAAGAAAACAAGCCTGATGCAAAAAACCCACCTGCCAGCGGTGAGCCAGGTCCAGCGCAACCAGCATGGTCTTGTAGTCTGGATCACCTTACTTCTCCAGTAACCCGGGAAGTATAAAGCTTAAACTTCAATGTTCCTATTCAATAAGGAAACCCAGAAGGTTTCAACGTTCAACTTTTTGGAGAAGTAAGTGGCTGTACGTCGAGCCAGCGTAGAGAATGTCCAGGAACAGGGACACGCTGGCGCTCGGCGAGTCTCGGATGGGGATTCGCCGGCTGGCGCCCTCTTGCATGGAGGACCCCAACATGGCCTTCAGAACAGGCGAGGCCACCTTGGTAGCCCATTATAACCATCTTGGCATACCCCCACCGTTTTTTTGGTTGGTATACTTGATAAGGGAACCTTGAGACAAAAAAAAGGGGGTGAAGGGTTACCAGAGGGCTACCAAGCCGCCATGAGGACATGGTCGTGGGCTGAGACTTCGCCGTCGGAGGTCTCAAGGATCACGTTGTGCGTGGAAGTCAACTCGCGGATGGACTCCCAGAGCTCACAGACGCTGTGATGCACTCCAACTTTTGGAGTCGTAGATGGCTCACTTGCCAAGGTACGCACCACAACTTCAAGAAACTTGATGGATGAAGACCAGTCTGCTCCACCCTTCCGCTTGCGCATCTCATCTAGCCACTTGAAGGCGTATGAAATTGCAGAGTGTCCGGCCAAGTTTACTGACATTTTCGTCTTTTCAGTATCATCCTCTTTCCACATTGACCACGAGTCCTTTACCGTGTGTGGTGCCCTGTGTCTTGGGCTTGCTCCGGCCTCTATCATCCATTGAATTACTTGGATGGCGTTGCCAGAATAGGAGGGGTCGGCGATGTTTGCGCTAATTGCAGCTGCAAGCGGCAGCATGCGAGCTCCGCCGAATGTCAGGCATGCGTTCCAGTCAAAGTCGCGGCCTGCGAATCTCTTCAAGCCTGACACGTCACCCAGATTGATGAAGCCAGCGATCACATCCGCATCGTGCGACTGTGACGAAGCCATCTTCTCTGGAATGAGTTAAGAATACATCTAACAACTAGCAGAGAAAGCAAGGAAGGAGTTGACTGTTACTAGTTACCCTTTATGGCCGACCCTCCACTGCCCAACGGGCACTTCCCCTGTTCGATGGTCCAAGTGCCTTGAAGCCACAACGCATGACATCAATCAAAACGGTGCGGGTGCCGCCGGGGGGGGGGGGGGGAGGGCACTTTAGGGTTTAGGGTTTAGGGTTTAGGGTTTAGGGTTTAGGGTTTAGTCTGCACGGGAATTATGCTCTTCAGACTGCTACAATCACAGTCGTTTAGGGTTTCAACCTCTTGACACCCAGGAAGAGGTCAGTGTTGCCATGGACACTGTCGAGCATCTACTTCCTTAACTTGCCAGAGGGGGGGGGGGGTTCAAGGTACTTTAAGTCGTATGGCCTTGGGTGAATAGGGGAAGCCCCCAAGGCCCCCAAATCCCGAGTCTTGGGTTGTGTATGGGTAGAAAAACATGGAAGGGGCACGGCAGGCTCCCAAACTACGGGCCCATGCGAAATGACCGGCGTCCGACCGTCTCATGCCGCCCTCAGAAGTAGCTATGGACTTCCCGCTGCCATATCTGACCCCTAAGCCCTAAACCACTAAACCCCTAAACCCCTAAACCCCTAAACCCCTAAACCCCTAAACCCTAAACCCTAAACCCCTAAACCCTAAACCCCTAAACCCTAAACCCCTAAACTCATGAACCCTTGTGGGGCCGCACGGGGCATCCGGAAGGGCCCTGGCAACAGTTAGCTTCAGATGCCATAAAGCCCTTACCCAAAATGCATCTGCGTGGCAGGGCCGAGGGGCAACCCCAAACCACCCCCAAAAAGCCTAAGCCCCCCCCCCGGCCAATTTGAAACTCTAGTTGACCTCTTTTCCAAACCCTAAACATCCCAAAACCCAAAACCCTGGTCCCTGCACCCTGCAAGCTAACCTTTCGGGTATTGACGAGGGCATCCCAGACCTAAACCGGCCTAACTAAACCTCAACTCCTGAACCTTAAGCCCTCACCCCCTAAAGCTCTAAACCAAAAAACCTTAAACCCTAAAAGCCCCCAAAACCCTAAAGCCTTAAACCCCAAAAGCCCAAAAGCCCCAAAAAACCCAAAACCCTAAAACCCTACGACCCTTACCTAGACCGGAGTCGCTCTAAACGCCCAACAAGCCAAAAGCCCTAACACCCTAAACCCTATAAACCTACACCCTATAAACCTACACCCTAAACCCTAAACCCTAAACCCTGTAAACCTACACTCTAAACCCTAAACCCTAAACCCTAAACCCTAAACCCTAAACCCTAAACCCTAAACCCTAAACCCTAAACAGCCTTCTCTTTGACGATGTCGGTGGCATCCGCCAGTTCCCAACCTCGAAGCGCAGGACGGTTAAGAGCGTTTAGGGCTTTGGGTTTATGGAGGTTTAGGGTTTAGGGTTGAGGGTTTAGGGTTTAGGGTTTAGGGTTTAGGGTTTAGGGTTTAGGGAGCTTAAGGGTTCAGGGCCTCAGGGTTTCAGGGGGTGAGGGTTTTAGGGTTTTAGGGTTTAGGGTTGTAGGGTTTTCGGGCTTGGTTTTTAGGATTTTAGGGTTTTGGGGGACAGGCATGAGAGGTTTCAGGGTTTTGGGGGTTTGTGGGGTTTGAGTTTTAAGGTTTAGGGTTTGGGGTTCAGGGCCTATGGGCTCTGGGGTCAGGGCCTGTTGACAGTTTAAGCGGGCAAGGGTTTAGGGTTTAGGGTTTAGGGTTTAGGGTTTAGGGTTTAGGGTTTAGGGTTTAGGGTTTAGGGTTTAGGGGTTGGGGGTTACGGGTTAGGGTTTAGGGTTTAGGGTTTTGGGCTTACGAGCTTAGCCTGGAGTTGTGGGGTTCGTTGCAGGGCTCCTGGAGGGGGCCGGCCTCGCTTTAGCTTTTCGCCACTGTTTCGGGAGTTCAGAGAGAAACAGGTTTAGGGTTTAAGGTTTAGGGTTTGGGGTTTAGGGTTTAGGGTTTAGGGAATGGCTCAGTGACCAAATTCACACGCAGTTGCCTTAGCTTCCTGAACAAAAATCCAACAACATCTGCGGGCCCAGCAAATGTTTGGCGCTCTGCAGCCCGACTGCAAGAACATCGCTACCCGGCTTAACATGAAGCCCAGTGTCCTCCCCAAGCATCCTAAGCCCTAAGCCCTGAACCCTAAACCCTACACCCTAATCCCTAATTATAAACCCTAAACCGTAATCCCTAAACCCTAAACCCTAGAAACCCTAATCCCTACACCCTAAACCCTAGAAACCCTGAAACCCAAACCCTAAAAACCCAGATCACTAACCCTAAAACGCAGCCCCACCTCGCCTCCCGGGATCTTGTTGTAGGTCAGACCTTTCGAACCCTCGTTCGGCTGGTAGTAGCGCGGGGTGACGTCGAGGCCTTGGGTGTTTGTTAATCTTACTATGTTTTTTTGTTTCGACGATGATTATTATCATCATTATCATCATTACTACTACTATTATTACGATGATTATTGTTATTTGTTTCTGTTCTTTTATTTATTTAGGGCTTGGGTTGGTAAGCCTTCCAGGGTTTAACCCTAAACCCTAGAGCATAACAATAGCAACTTCTTATGAACCCTGAGCAATAAAAAAACACCATTGTAAACCCTAAAGCATAAACCATACCAACTTTCTTATACATGTGGCAGGTGAGCACATGTCGGAATATACACAGTAGGGTGATGGGGGTGAGATCAGGGATTCACGAGTTTTTTTGGGCTTATTTGAAGCCTGTCGGGCTTTGGGGTATCTGGGGGTGTTCTGGGGTTAAGGCCCCAAACCCTAAACCCTAAACCCTAAACCCTAAACCCTAAACCCTAAACCCTAAACCCTAGACCCTAAACCCTAGACCGAAACCCTAAACAAAGAGCAAAACAAATCACTGACAGGGGCCCTTGCAGGCAAGTGGAAGCCAGAGTCAGAGCTTAACGCGACGAAAGCGCAGGGTTTAGGGTTTAGGGTTTTTAGGGTTTATAGGGTTTATAGGGTTTAATAGGGTTTATAGGGTTTATAGGGTTTATAGGGTTTATAGGGTTTATAGGGTTTATAGGGTTTAGGGTTTAAGGTTGTGGCATGCTCAGCTCTGCAAGCAGATGACGGACGCAGTCAAGAAGACTGGGACAGCTTGACTAAATTCACTCCAAACTAGTACCAAGACCGTGACCCCCAAACCCGAAACCCTAAACTTTCGACAGACCCCAAACCCTAAACCCTAAACCCTAACCTCAAGTTCCAGCTTCCCCAGTCCCAGAAGCCCCCTGGACCTATGCCCCATCTCCAGAGCCCCCCGCAACATCCCTGAAACCCCTACTTTGGCCACCAAATTCGAAACCGGACCCCAAACCCCAAAAAGGTTTAGGGTTTAGGGTTTAGGGTTTAGGGTTTAGGCCGACTCCCCGCACGTCATGCCCTCCGGGGTACCGAGGTCCGGTAGTGACTGAGGCGGGGTGAAGTCGATGGCTGCGTAGAGGTGGCCTTGCGATGATCCCCCTGATTCTTAGCGTTTTGGGGTTTAGGGTTTAGGGTTTAGGGTTTAGGGTTTGGGGTTGCAAAGATCCCCTGATTCTTAGCGTTTAGGGGTTTAGGGGTTTCGGCTTTTGGGGTTTAAGAATGTAAGGTTTAGGGTTTAGGGTTTAGGGTTTAGGGTTTAGGGTTTAGGGTTTAGGGTTTAGGGTTTAGGGTTTAGGGTTTAGGGTTTAGGGTTTAGGGTTTAGGGTTTAGGGTTTAGGGTTTCGGATTTAGGATTTAGGATTTAGGGTGTAGGATTTAGGGTTTCCTGATTCTTACTGGGAATGAGGGGATTAGGGCCCTGTTTATACCCTTTAAGGGGTTACATTCTTAGGGTTTTTTGGGTGTTTAGGGGTTTAGGCTTTCGGGGTTTAAGAACTTTAAGGCTTAGGGGATTTAAGGGCTTAAGGGTTCAGGGGTTTAGGGCTCAGGGGCTCCCCCGGGATTCTTAGTAGGGAATGAGGGAACCCTACGTATAACCCCTCAAGGGATTACATGGGGCCCTCATTGCCTCATTCCCTGCTAAGAACCGGCCAGTGATTTTCTGGCCTTTGGGGGGGCGCTTAAAGTTTGCCTGGGACTCTCTGTACCGGCAGTTTTATGGGCATGGGTTCTACCTACTATTGAAGGGGTAGCTACTACTAAACTGTAGGTAAAGAGGCCCAGGTAGGGTTTAAGGGCAGGAAGGGGTGGGGTGGGGGTAGTGTATTTGTTTTAGGGTTTAGGATTCTTGTGATCTTTCGACTCGTGATTTGCCGTTTGGGAGGGGGCAGGATCTCTTTGGACTTATTCGTCTTTCCCGTTGAACAATATGCTGTTATAGGATTTCGGGTGCAACTCGCGATTTAGGTGTTTAAGTTTGGGAACTCACGTTGCAACGCGATGGGCTTCGGATTCAAGGTGCTGGATGGTCTTCGGGCTTTAGGGGTTTTCTTCTCCCCTCCCTCGGTGGCGTTGCTAGAGTTTTAACTAAGTTCTTCTCCTCGCCCCACTTCTCGCCCATCACCCGTATCCCACCCCAGAGTATCCCCAGAGAATCTCTTCAGTCAGTGCCCAACGCCAGCTGGGGTGCCCAGCCCAGCACAACCCCAGAGCATCCCCACAAAATTCCTGGAGTGCCAAACCCAAGAGTGAGCCCGCGAATTCCTTACCTGGTGGGGATGTTCGAAGACAAACATCTAGCGATTTCTAATATTGGTTCGGCAAATTTGGGGTTCGAATTCCGGGGTTCTACTTGCGCAAACCCTAAAGTCTAAACCTTAAACCCTAAACCCTAAACCGCCTAAACCCTAAACCCTAAACCCCTAAGTTAGTGCCCTGATGCTTTCGGTCTTCCTGGGCCGCCCCCAAGAGCTCCCCACCTTCACACTCGATGGCGTTCTGCCGCTGCTCTAAGGTGACCTGTGTGGCGTTCTCGGATTTCAGGGGCTCGGGTACCTTAAACCCTAAACCCTAAAAACCCTAAAAAGCGCTACAAACCTTAACCCCTATAAACCCTAAACCCTATAAACCCTAAAACCCTAGATTGGTTTTGAGTCAGGATGGTTCGGGGTTCTTTTTCTGCGCATGGGAGGCCTCCACGGCCACTGCTGCTCTTCTCTACTAAGCCGGGTTGAGCCTTCTCAGAAGCGTCGGGTTTTAGGGTTTAAACCCTAAACCCTAAACCCTAAACCCTAAACCCTAAACCCTAAACCCTAAACCCTAAACCCTAAACCCTAAACCCTAAACCCTAAACGTTTAGGGTTTAGGGTCGCAACAAGACCTACCTAGGAGTCTATCTACCTACAGTTTAGTAGTAACTACCCCTTAATTTAGCATGCAGAACGCAAAAAGCTGTAGGTAAAGAGAGTCCCAGATACCCCCCCCATCCCCAAACCCGAAAGCCTAACTCAGTCGGAAGCCGTGTGGCTGAAAATTCCATCGATGGCGCCGTCAGGCCCAGAGACTCCAAAACCCCTTAATAAAAGGAACATACGTTATGTCATGTTCGGGTTCCTATTATAATGTCGGGGATATTCCTGAATGAAGGGTTGTTTGGAGTTTCTGGAGTATTGCTGCCGATGTTGAGAGTGTGTGTTCATCCATGAAGTCGGGCTTTGGGTTTGCGGGTTCGGGTTCCGGCTTTAGTAGGGTTCTTAAGGGGGGGGGGGGGGGGCTTCAAGGGGGATATGCAAACCAAGATTCCTAATACTCGACCCCCCCCCCCCCTAGCTTTCTAAGCCTTCCCTAAGGCTTTCAAGGTACCTACCCGCCTTGACCCCCCCCCCCCCCCCCCCCCCCCCCCCTCCCGGTCAGAACCCTATAGTTTAGAGAGACTATGGATGGTCGGCTGGCTGAGGGCGACCCCAAAATCCCTGAATCCTTAAACGCCCAAGCCCTACAGCACTCAAGCCCAAGACAGAAGCCACCAACACTACCACAACAAACTCTGAAACCCCAAAAGGGTCAGTTCTCTAGAAGTATTGGCCCCGTGATGTCTTCCCACAACACTACTATTTGCCTAAGAACACCCAAAAAAAGCAAAAAAAAACGATCCCCTCATTACCCTTTTAGGGAAGAATAGTTGTGTTTTTGGGGTTCTCAAAGCGAACAGTAGAACTTGGTCCCCCTCAAGATGGCTGCCAATGCCAAGACACCCCTTCTTCTGGCTCCTCCTGTGATTTGCAGCGGTTCAGGGTTTCGGGCTCTTACTTGTGGAGGGCTTTGGCTTTCGGGTTTAGAAGGTTTAGAAGGTTTAGGGTTTAGGGTTTAGGGTTTAGGGTTTAGGGTTTAGGGTTTAGTGCTGAAAGGGGTTGAGGCGGGTTGTTCGCGAACCCTCAAGCCCCGGAAGCCCGAGACCGGGCCGATCCCCAAACTTGGGGACCGGAGTTTCAGGGCTTTTTTGGGGTGGGGGTTCATAGCCCGGAGACCCTAAACCCTAAACCCTAAACCCTAACCCCTAAACTTGCCCTAAACCCTAAACCCTAAACCCTAAACCCTAAACCCTATAAAGCCCAAAGCCTAAAGCCGAAAAACAAAAAACTCGCGTGCTGGGGTCAAAACCACGGAGCACAAGCCCCTGAACCAGGGAGCCGGTACCGTCATCTGTTTCCCCGCAAGGTCTCTACTTGGTGGTTCATGGTACTTATTAGTTAGGGTTTAGGGTTTAGGGTTTAGGGTTTAGGGTTAAGGGTTAAGGGTTAAGGGTTTAGGGTTTAGGGTCTAGGGTTTAGGGTTTCGGGTTTAGCAATGATTTAGGGTGTATTGTTTAGGGCTTAGCAATGATGACTGTAATTGTTAGAGCCAGGACGCCCATGTGAAGACTGACGTGCCAAAATAAGTACCATGAACCTCCAAGTAGGGTTTGTCGGGTTTCGGACTTGGGATTTAGGGTTTGGGGTTCCTAAACGCTAAATCCTAAACCCTGAACCCTCAACCCTCAACCCTAAACCCCCAATCCCCTAAACCCTAATTCCCCAACTCCGTCCTTCTTCGGGGGCGGAGGTATCCTCGTCATCACTGGGGAGCGCCTCTGCCGGCGGTCGTCCTGAGGGACATGGCCAAAAAACACTCCTGAAGGCAAACCCTAAACCCTAAATTTAAACCCTAAACCCTAAACCCTAAACCCTAAACCCTACACCCTAAACCCTAAACCCCTAACCCTAAACCCCAAACCCTAAACCCCTTGCTTGAGAGATACTGCCCTGAACCCTGCTTCTGGCTCTAGCAACCTTGTGGCTGCAAGTTGGTCCATGGGCTTTGGCGCCTCAGGGGTTCTACGCCTTCTTAGGTCTGATAAGGATTTAAGGGGTTCGGGGGTTGAACCCCGAAACCCGAAACCCTAAACCCTAAACCCTAAACCCTGAACCCCAAATCCTAAACCCTAAACCCTAAACCCTAAACCCTGAACCTTAGGGGCTTAGGGTTTTCAGAGGTTTCGGGTGCATGGTGTAGCCAATGGGCTTGGGCTTACATAAGGGTTAGGGACTCTCAGACTCAAAAGGGTGCCAATCAGGGAACCTACTCAGCAGCTCTTTTGACTTAGTAAGTCTACTTCGTATCCCCTAGCAAGAAAAACGTATAGAATCCCCATACCCCACCTTGCCAACCCTAAACCCTAAACCCGAAACCCTAAACCCTTGTGATGGGCAGTCCGGGAGAAGGAAACTGGCCTCTGAACTCCAGGGTATTAGGGTTTAGGGTTTAGGGCTTAGGTTGTTCATTTCGGCAGTGCTTCTCGCCACGGCCACGGTCGTGTCCAGCTCAGCTTTGAAAGCACACCCCCCCCCCCCCCCCCCCGGTGGGTGGCTTAAATAGGGTCTATTTGGAAGCTGGGACTCGGGTTTTCTTATAGCCATACACGTTTCCACGAGGGTACGCTGCTGTCACGTCAGTCGTACTATGGAGACCTCAGGAACAAGAACCAGGTAGTTCCTCTTTTCTCTTCTCTTTTTCTCCTCAATCCTAAAGTCGAAGGCTCTCGTGAGGAGAAGAGAAGGGAGAGAAGGAGGGAAAGATAAGAGGAACACGATTTTCATGGGAAGAGACAAGAAAAGAATAGAAGAGAGATAAAACAAGGCGCAAAGAAGATGGTACTCTTCTTTATCTATCCTCTCTCCCTTATCTCTCCGTTCCCTCTGTCTTTTCGAAATGAGAAAAACAAAAAGAAAGATGAAAAGAAGAAGGGTTAGGAAAAGAGCCGAAGAGATAGGCCGAAAAAGAGGGGTATGGTGAAGTACGGCAAAGGTCCACGCACAAGGAGTCACCTTCTGCTTACCCTTCCACTGCTTGATTTTACAAGCTCCTTTCTTGTGTTTTATCAGTTAAAATTAAAAGGAAACAGAAGGAGAGAAGGGAAAGGGGAGTGAGAGAGGAGAGACAACAAGGAGGCCATTTTAATTTCCTGTGAGTTATCAAAAGGAATGCAATATTATGGGAAGAGCAATGGAAAAAAAGAGTGGAAGAGAAAAAAAGACAGGAGAGGGAGGTGCAAAAATAAGGCAAAGAGAAGATGGTGCCGTTTTCATCTCACCTCTCGTTCTTATCTTCCTCTTCTCTGGTTCTTTTCCCTGTGAAATAAAAAAACAAAAGGAAGGACAATGAACATATAAAGGAACCCGTTTTCGTTTTCCGTTTGGGCACAAGGAAAAAAACACAGGCGATAGGGCGAGAGGAGGGGTTTGCTGAAGCATGGGGAGGGTGTACGTTGCATTTTTAATGGGAAGAGCAAAGAAAAGACCAGAAGAGAGATGATGGGAGAAGAGGGGGAGACAAAACAAGGCGCACAGAAAATGGGCAGATAAGAAGAGAGGAAAGGGAATGACCAAGTACAATGAGGAGTTCTTCAATTTCCCTCCCTATCTCTTATGTTACTTTTCCTTCTTGTGGGGTGTCCCTTTTCTCTTGAAGATGCAGAAAACGATTGAAAAGGACACCCGTTCCATCGCCCATATGTAGGGAAAGAGAGAGAATCATGAGCATCAGCTGGGCTTGCTGCCAATCCAACATGGGCGTCCCTTTTAATCGCATTATGTGTCCTTTTTTCTCGCTTGAAGATGCAGAAAACGATCCAAAAGCACATCTGTTGGAGGAAGAGAGAAGGAGAGAGGAGAGATACCAAGGATTGCAGATTTAATGGGAAGAGCAAGGAAGAGAATAGAAGACAGATGAATAGAGAAGATGGCGCTCTTCTTTATCTATTCTCTCTCCCTTGTTTCTCCCTTCCCTCTTTCTTTCCGAAATGAGAAAAACAAAAAGGAAGAACTATGAGAAGGAGAAGAGTAAGGAAAGGAACAGAAGAGATAGGCCGAGAGGATGAATATGATGGAGTATTATGGAAAGGCTCACGCGCAAGGAGTCGCCCTCTGCTTACCTTCTCACTGCTTTATCATATGAGTTCCTTTCTTGTGTTTTATCAGTTAAAAGGAAGCGGAAGAAGAGAAGGGAAAGGGAAGTGAGAGAGGAAAAGGATGCTATGTTTCCCGAAGCGTGCTGCAAGGAATAGAAGAGACAGGAAGCAAGGAGACGGATCACAAAATAAGGCGCAAAGCTGTACATATCATCTCTCCCTTGTCTCTCCCTATTCCCTTTCGAACTAGAAAAAACCATTCTTGCTTTTCACAGATAGGTTCCGTCTCTCCTCTTCAGGAAATCCCCTTTCCCTTATGTTGCCTTTTGAAGCGAATAAGAAAAATAGCAGATAAGAAGAGAGGAAAGGGTCAATTTCCCTCCCTATCTCTTATGTTGCTTTTCCTTCTTGTGGGGTGTCCCTGTTTCTCTTGAAGATGCAGAAAAACGATTGAAAAGGACACCCGTTCCATCGCCCATGTGTAGGGAAAGAGAGAGAATCATGAGCATCAGCTGGGCTTGCTGCCAATCCAACATGGGCGTCCCTTTTAATCGCAGTCTGTGTCCTTTTTTCTCGCTTGAAGATGCAGAAAACGATCCAAAAGCACATCGGTTGGAGGAAGAGAGAAGGAGAGAGGAGAGATACCAAGGATTGCATATTTAATGGGAAGAGCAAGGAAGAGAATAGAAGACAGATGAATAGAGAAGAGGGAGAGACAAAACAAGGCGCAGAGAAGATGGCACTCTTCTTTATCTATTCTCTCTCCCTTGTTTCTCCCTTCCCTCTTTCTTTTCGAAATGAGAAAAACAAAAAGGAAGAACTATGAGAAGGAGAAGAGTAAGGAAAGGAACAGAAGAGATAGGCCGAGAGGATGAATATGATGGAGTATTATGGAAAGGCTCACGCGCAAGGAGTCGCTCTCTGCTTACCTTTTCACTGCTTTATCATATGAGTTCCTTTCTTGTGTTTTATCAGTTAAAAGGAAGCGGAAGAAGAGAAGGGAAAGGGAAGTGAGAGAGGAAAAGGATGCTATGTTTCCCGAAGCGTGCTGCAAGGAATAGAAGAGACAGGAAGCAAGGAGACGGAATCACAAAATAAGGCGCAAAGCTGTACATATCATCTCTCCCTTGTCTCTCCCTATTCCCTTTCGAACTAGAAAAAACCATTCTTGCTTTTCACAGATAGGTTCCCTCTCTCCTCTTCAGGAAATCCCCTTTCCCTTATGTTGCTTTTTGAAGCGAATAAGAAAAACAGCAGATAAGAAGAGAGGAAAGGGTCAATTTCCCTCCCTATCTCTTATGTTGCTTTTCCTTCTTGTGGGGTGTCCCTGTTTCTCTTGAAGATGCAGAAAACGATTGAAAAGGACACCCGTTCCATCGCCCATGTGTAGGGAAAGAGAGAGAATCATGAGCATCAGCTGGGCTTGCTGCCAACCCAACATGGGCGTCCCTTTTAATCGCAGTCTGTGTCCTTTTTTCTCGCTTGAAGATGCAGAAAACGATCCAAAAGCACATCTGTTGGAGGAAGAGAGAAGGAGAGAGGAGAGATACCAAGGATTGCATATTTAATGGGAAGAGCAAGGAAGAGAATAGAAGACAGATGAATAGAGAAGATGGCACTCTTCTTTATCTATTCTCTCTCCCTTGTTTCTCCCTTCCCTCTTTCTTTTCGAAATGAGAAAAGCAAAAAGGAAGAACTATGAGAAGGAGAAGAGTAAGGAGAGGAACAGAAGAGATAGGCCGAGAGGATGAATATGATGGAGTATTATGGAAAGGCTCACGCGCAAGGAGTCACCCTCTGCTTACCTTTCCACTGCTTTATCATATGAGTTCCTTTCTTGTGTTTTATCAGTTAAAAGGAAGCAGAAGAGAAGGGAAAAGCAAAAATTGAGCCCAACATTTTAGGACCAGGGCTTGCGATCTGACTCTTTGGAGCAAAAATCGATTCCAAAATCTTATTGACCAGGGCTTGCGATGTTACTCTTTGGAGCAAGAAATGAGCCCAAAATCTTAAAGACCGGGGCTTGCAATTTCACCTTTTGGAGCAAATACTGGGCCCAAAATCTTAGGGACCAGGGCTTGCAATTTGACTCCGTGGAGCACAAATCGACCCCGAAATCTTAGGGACCAGGGCTTGCGATTTGACTCTGTGGAGCACAAATCGACCCCGAAAACTTAGGGACCAGGGCTTGCGATTTGACTCTTTGGAGCAAAAATCGACCCAAAAATCTAAGGGACCAGGGCTTGCGATTTTACTCTTTGGCGCAAAAACTGGCCCCAAATCTTAGGGACCAGGGCTTGCGATGTCACTCTTTGGAGCAAAATTGAACCCAAAGTCTTAGGGACCAGGGCTTGCGATTTGACTCTTTGGAGCAAAAACTGGGCCCAAAATCTTAGGGAGCAGGGTTTGCGATTTGACTCTTTGGAGCAAAAACTGGGCCCCAAATCTTAGGGACCAGGGCTTGCGGTTTGACTCTTTGGAGCAAAAATTGAACCCAAAATCTTAGGGACCAGGGCTTGCGATTTGACTCTTTGAACCAAAAACTGGGCCCAAAATCTTAGGGACAGGGGCTTGCGATGTCACTCTTTGGAGCAAAAAATGAACCCAAAATCTTAGGGACCAGGGCTTGCGATTTGACTCTTTGGAGCAAAAACTGGGCCCCAAATCTTAGGGACCAGGGCTTGCGATTTGACTTTGGAGCAAAAATTGAACCCAAAATCTTAGGGACCAGGGCTTGCGATTTGACTCTTCGGAGCAAAAACTGGGCCCAAGATCTTAGGGACCAGGGCTTGCGATGTCACTCTTTGGAGCAACAATGAATGCAAAATCTTAGGGACCAGGGCCTGCGATTTGACTCTTTGGAGCAAAAATTGAGCCCAAAATCTTAGGGACCAGGGCTTGCGATTTGACTCTTTGGAGCAAAAACTGGGCCCAAGATCTTAGGGACCAGGGCTTGCGATGTCACTCGTTGGAGCAAAAAAATGAACCCAAAATCTTAGGGACCAGGGCTTGCGATTTGACTCTTTGGAGCAAAAACTGGGCCCCAAATCTTAGGGACCAGGGCTTGCGATTTCACTCTTTGGAGCAAAAAACGAACCCAAAATCTTAAGGACCAGGGCTTGCGATGTCACTCTTTGGAGCAAAAATTGAACCCAAAATCTTAGGGACCAGGACTTGCGATGTCACTCTTTGGAGCAAAAACTGGGCCCCAAATCTTAGGGACCAGGGCTTGCGACGTCACTCTTTGGAGCAAAAAATGAACCCAAAATCTTAGGGACCAGGGCTTGCGATGTTACTCTTTGGAGCAAAAACTGGGCCCCAAATCTTAGGGACCAGGGCTTGCGATGTCACTCTTTGGAGCAAAAATTGAACCCAAAATCTTAGGGACCAGGACTTGCGATGTCACTCTTTGGAGCAAAAACTGGGCCCCCAATCTTAGGGACCAGAGCTTGCGATGTCACTCTTTGGAGCAAAAATTGAACCCAAAATCTTAGGGACCAGGGCTTGCGATTTGACTCTTCGGAGCAAAAACTGGGCCCCAAATCTTAGGGACCAGGGCTTGCGATGTTACTCTTTGGAGCAAAGATTGAACCCAAAATCTTAGGGACCAGGGCTTGCGATTTGACCCTTTGGAGCAAAAACTTGGCCCAAAATCTTAGGGACCAGGGCTTGCGATTTGACTCTTTGGAGCAACTGGGCCCAAGATCTTAGGGACCAGGGCTTGCGATGTCACTCTTTTGGGCAAGAAATGAGCCCAAAATCTTAGGGAGCAGGGCTTGCGATTTGACCCTTTGGAGCAAAAAACTGTGCCCCAAATCCTAGGGACCAGGGCTTGCGGTTTGACTCTGTGGAGCAAAAATTGAACCCGAAATCTTCGGGACCAGGGCTTGCGATTTGACTCTTCGGAGCAAGAAATGAGCCCAAAATCTTAAGGACCAGGGCTTGCTTTGGAGCAAAAAACTGAGTCCAAAATCTTAGGGACCAGGGCTTGCGATTTGACTCTTTGGAGCAAAAACTGGGCCCCAAATAATAGGGACCAGGGCTTGCGATGTTACTCTTTGGGGCAAGAAATGAGCCCAAAATCTTAGGGACCAGGGCTTGCGATGTTACTCTTTGGGGCAAGAAATGAGCTCAAAATCTTAGGGACCAGGGCTTGCGATGTCACTTTTTGGAGCAAAAACTGTGCCCTAGTATTGGGGGGAGGAGGGCTCGTGATTTAGTATTGGGAGGAGGCCCGGGCTCGTAAATTAGTATTGGGGGGAGGCCCGGGCTCGTGATTTAGTATTGCGGGAGGCCCGGGCTCGTGATTTAGTATTGGGGGGAGGCCCGGGCTCGTGATTTAGTATTGGGGGGAGGCCCGGCCTCGTAATTTGGAGGCCCGGGCTCGTGATTTAGCCCGGGCTCGTGATTTAGTATTGGGGGGAGGCCCGGGCTCGTGATTTAGTATTGCGGGAAGGCCCGGGCTCGTAATTTAGTATTGGGGGGAGGCCCGGGCTCGTGATTTAGTATTGGGGGGAGGCCCGGGCTCGTGGTTTAGTATTGGGGGCAGGAGGATGCCCCAGCCCCCACCCCCCATTTGGAAATAAATGAATTAATTGAATGAATTGAAATAATTGAATTAATTCAATTAATTCAATTAATTGATTTATTTCCAAAGGGGAGGTGGAATTAATTGAATTAATTGAATTAATTAAAATTATTTCAATTAATTCAAGTAATTCATTTATTTCCAAATGGAAGGGATTCCCCAGCCCCCACCCCCCCCCTTTGGAAATAAATGAATTAATTGAATTAATTGAATTAATTGAATTAATTGAATTAATTGAATTAATTGAATTAATTGAATTAATTGAATTCATTGAATTAATTGAATTACAATTAATTCAATTAATTCATTTATTTCCAAAGGGGAGGTGGAATTAATTGAATTAATTGAATTAATTCAATTATTTCAATTAAGTCAATTAATTCAATTACTGCATTTATTTCCAATTTGGGGGAATTTCCCAGCCCCCACACCCCCCCCCTTCTGGAAATAAATTAATTAATTTTCGAAATTAATTGAATTATTGAATTCATTGAAGTCTTAATTAATTGAAATAATTGAAATAATTGAATTAATTCAATTAATTCAATTAATTCCACCTCCCCTTTGGAAATAAATGAATTAATTGAATTAATTGAATTAATTCAATTAATTCAATTAATTCAATTAGTTCAATTAATTCAATTAATTCATTTATTTCCAAAGGGGGGGGGGTGGGGGCTGGGGAATCCCCCCCATTTGGAAATGAATGAACTAATTGAACGAAATTATTTAAACTATCGCGGCTCGATTTGGCCAAATTTTGCCGGGCAGCTTCCGGGCAAAATTTGGCCAAATCGGGCTGCCCTTCGTATGCGATGAGAAATGCGTGGCTCGATTTGGCCAAATTTTGCCCGGAGGCTGCCCGGCAAAATTTGGCCAAATCGAGCCGCGCATTTCTCAGCGCGTACGACGAGCAGCCCGATTTGGCCAAATTTTGCCCGCAGACTTCCCGGCAAAATTTGGCCAAATCGAGCCGCGATAGTTTAAATAATTTCGGGCCTCCAGAAAGGCGCGGCTCGATTTGGCCAGATTTTGCCGGGCAGTCTGCGGGCAAAATTTGGCCAAATCCGGCTGCTCGTCGAACGCGATGAGAAATGCGCGGCTCGATTTGGCCAAATTTTGCCGGGCAGCCTCCGGGCAAAATTTGGCCAAATCGAGCCGCGCCTTTCTGAAGGCCCGAAATTTTTAAACTATCGCGGCTCGATTTGGCCAAATTTTGCCGGGCAGCCTCCGGGCAAAATTTGGCCAAATCGGGCTGCCCTTCGTATGCGATGAGAAATGCGTGGCTCGATTTGGCCAAATTTTGCCCGGAGGCTGCCCGGCAAAATTTGGCCAAATCGAGCCGCGATAGTTTAAATAATTTCGGGCCTCCAGAAAGGCGCGGCTCGATTTGGCCAAATTTTGCCGGGCAGCCTCCGGGCAAAATTTGGCCAAATCGGGCTGCCCTTCGTATGCGATGAGAAATGCGTGGCTCGATTTGGCCAAATTTTGCCCGCAGACTGCCTGGCAAAATACGTTTTGGGGCCTGTTTTCCTCTTGTTAAAGACGATTCCCAGCTTCCAAATAGACCCTATTTAAGCTGCACACGGGGGGGGGGTGGGGGCTGGGGAATCCCCCCCATTTGGAAATAAATGAATTAATTGAATTAATTGAATTAATTGAATTAATTGAATTAATTGAATTAATTCAATTAATTCAATTAATTAAATTAATTCAATTAATTCCACCCCCCCTTTGGAAATAAATGAATTAATTGAATTAATTGAATTAATTGAATTAATTGAATTAAGTCAACTAATTCAATTAATTCATTTATTTCCAAAGGGGAGGTGGAATTAATTGAATTAATTGAATTAATTCAATTATTTCAATTAATTCAATTAATTCAATTAATTCATTTATTTCCAAATGGGGGGGATTCCCCATCCCCCACCCCCCCCCCCCCTTTGGAAATAAATGAATTAATTGAATTAATTGAATTAATTGAATTAATTGAATTTCAATTAATGGATTTATTTCCAAAGGGGAGGTGGAATTAATTGAATTAATTGAATTAATTCAATTATTTCAATTAATTCAATTAATTCATTTATTTCCAAAGGGGGGGGGGTGGGGGCTGGGGAATCCCCCCCATTTGGAAATAATTGAATTAATTGAATTAATTGAACTAATTGAATTATTTGAATTAATTGAAATAATTGAATTAATTCAATTAATTCAATTAATTCCACCTCCCCTTTGGAAATAAATGAATTAATTGAATTAATTGAATTAATTCAATTATTTCAATTAATTCAATTAATTCATTTATTTCCAAATGGGGGGTGGGGGCTGGGGAATCCTCCTCCCCCCAATACTAAACCACGAGCCCGGGCCTCCCCCCAATACTAAATCACGAGCCCGGGCCTCCCCCCAATACTAAATTACGAGCCCGGGCCTTCCCGCAATACTAAATCACGAGCCCGGGCCTCCCCCCAATACTAAATCACGAGCCCGGGCCTCCCCCCAATACTAAATCACGAGCCCGGGCCTCCCCGCAATACTAATTTACGAGCCCGGAATGGTGCCCCCCCCCATTTGGAATTAATTGAATTAATTGAATTAATTGAATTAATTGAATTAATTGAATTAATTGAATTAATTCAATTAATTCACCCCCCATTTGGAATTAATTGAATTAATTGAATTAATTCAATTAATTCCATTAATTCAATTAATTCCATTAATTCATTTAATTCAATTAATTCCAAAAGGGGGGGGGGTGAATTAATTCAATTAATTCAATTATTTCCAAATGGTGCCCCCCCCCCCGCCCCCAGCCCCGAGCCCCCCACCCCCCCATTTGAATTAATTGAATTAATTGAATTAATTGAATTAATTGAATTAATTGAATTAACTGAATTAATTGAATTAATTCAATTAATTCACCCCTCATTTGGAATTAATTGAATTAATTCAATTAATTCAATTAATTCCATTAATTCAATTAATTCCATTAATTCATTTAATTCAATTAATTCCAAAAGGGGGGGGGGTGAATTAATTGAATTTATTCAATTAATTCAATTAATTCAACCTCCCCAAGTGTAAATAAATTAATTAATTGAATTAATTGAATTAAATTCTGTCTTGGCAACCCTACAGAACCTAAAATAGGGTCTATTGAGAAGTTGTCTCTTGTAAATAAGTATACGTTTTGGGGCCTGATTTGCTCTTTAAAACACGAGTCTCAGCTTCCAAATAGACCCTATTTAAGCTGCACACCCCGGGGGGGGGGGGGGGGGGGGGGGCGGGTCCCGGAATGATAGGGAGGTAGTTATTCTGTAGACCTTCGACCCCAAAGCGGGTATGCTTTGTGTAGGCTCCGGCAAAATGAGGAGGCAATCATCCGGGAAATTGTTTTAGACCCAAGTTAAGTAGGTGTGATTTGCATACTTGGAGCCCCAAGGTCCAGGTTTAGCTACACTTCAAAGAGGGGGTCCGAAGTGAGAATGAGCGAGCCCTTGCCAAGGTCCGCCTTGCACTTTTGAAAAAGTTATCCTTCCTTCAGAACAGTCCAGGGTTTAGGGTTTAGGGTTTAGGGTTTAGGGTTTAGGGTTTAGGGTTTAGGGTTTAGGGTTTAGGGTTTAGGGTTTAGGGTTGATGTGCTGCTCTCGTACGGAAAGCAGACAGAAGTGAAGAACTCAATGCCAAGGCTCAAGTGCTCCATGTTCAGCGAGTGCTCCTCACGCACCCGCAGGCACTCCTTATCATTGGGCAGGTACCTTGGTGATCCAACTTTGAACACTGGGCCCGTGTGACAAGTAGGCTGCCCATCTCTGAACGGGCTGGGGCCCAGGGCTCATGATACGATTTCTTGGATGCCAAAGATGGATGCTTCAGGGCCGCTGCAACATAGGGCATTGTGATTGGGGCATGCAATGTGCTTCAGCGGGAAGGTGCTTTGAACACCCCTAGGCCCCTGGAGGTTGAGATCTCAACTGTTGAGGATTACAGTAGGCCAAAGCCCTCTTGTCAAAATTGAGCCGCGGCTGCTCCCTAGTGCCTCCCGAAAAGAATCTTGTGCCCCTGTGCCCACAGACATGGCACCCATTCGGGTTGTAGACGGCTCTGAAGGGTCTCAGCTCCAAAGGCATAGCCCTCGAGTCGATCTTCTCTGCCTTCTCCTCTTCCATGCTGATCCTCAAAAGGGTTTAGGGTTTAGGGTTCAGGGTTTAGGGTTTAGGGCAGGTATGTTTAATGCTCGTTTCTTGTGGGCCTGGAGCGCTCAGGGTCAAGGTTGCTAGCGACATGTGCAGGAATTCATCAGCACTGCCACTGCCCACTCAAGATGAGTTTTACCGACCTCGCTCACGCGCACTGAGCCCATAAGCCCAGGAACAAACTGACAAACTGAAAATTTAGTTGGCATAGTTTAGCACATACTTGTGCAGCTATACGTGCTCATATATCCTTCTCCTTACACTTGTGGTATCGGTTTTTGCCCAGGTTTGGACACTTTTTCCAGGTGGGGGGACGTACTATGCTTCAGCTTGTTGAGAGACTCACGGCGTACGGCAAGCGGTATTTCGAACATTCGGTTGTGGTTCTAACGTATTGGAACATGTAGCCGCCAAACAACTGCGATGACAAATCATCAACCCTAGACTCTGATGTGTTCAGCAACAACTCTCGGACCCAGCCCTCGTGGTTACGATCGAAAGCCTCGCCAATCCTTTTCATGGCGTGCTCCTTTGGGTGTAGGGTTTAGGGTGAAAAGGGTGGGAGCAAGCCTTGCGACTTTCTCGCGAACACACTCAACATGAGCAAAACGACATTCTTCAGCCGGGCTTCGCAGCTCTTGGTTGCTCCCCCCAAAAGCCTAAACCCTAAACTCTAAACCCTAAACCACGAACCCTCCCCTATAACAGAAGCCCTGAACTCCTCAGATGCTCCCCAGCCGAACTGCCAACCTTCGGAGGCCGAGTCACACACGAGCCCTTTACGCACCGCCTGTTTTCCCCCCCAAAATGCCCTAACTGAGCCCAAGTTAAACCCTAAACCGTCCCTAACCAAACCCCTAAATCGCTAAACCCCACAACCCCTAAACCGAAACCCAAAACCCTGCTTCTGGAGACGGGGGTCAAGGACTTCATGTAGTCCAGCTGTTCTTGCCGCCTGGCCTCCTTCTCAGCCTGCAGTCCTTTGGCCCGCTCCTGTTTAGGGTTTAGGGCTTAGGGTGTCGAAAGGTTGTTTGCTCGTGGGGGTTAGGGTTTAGGGTTTGGCGTTTGGTCTTCTGCGGCGAAGCTGGGGGGGGGGGGCTTGAGGGTTGTAGAGTCCTACCGAATCAGCACCTAAGACAACCCCGTTGACAAACCCACAACACCATGTTCCGAGAAGGCTCAGCAAGGTCGAAGCAGACGCGCTCGGAATCTTGAGGTCTGGCAACTCGGAAAAAGCCCTTAAAACCCACAAAAAAAGATGTCTCCACAGGAGACTTTTGCCCCAAAACCTGGCGTGCTGAGCTACCACATCATCCATGGCCGGGTCCTCAGCGGACTCCTCCTGGTACAGGGACCTGTGGATAAGGTTTTAGGGCAAAATGGGGGGCAAGGACTCCGAACTCTCAGATCCCAAAATTCTTCAAATTTGAAAGCTGCCCGCATACACCCACCCCCTTCGACCCTCTAGCAGGCTCACTCAACGCTTGAGCTATGGCCCCTTCTCTGATCCGTCCTTGCAAAAACTCTGTTTGGCATCAAGGCCTCTCTAAAACCCCAAACTGCAGAAACCCCGCAGGCTTTTCGACCGTCAGGGGGGAAAGGTGAAGCTCCTAGCAGAACTTATCTACCCGAACCCCACAAAGAGCTTACACCACTGGCGGGCTTGTTTGCCACCACTGGAGGGTTTGCTGGCGGCTATCGGCTCTTTTTCAACTATGGCGCGCGCACATGCAGGGTGTCGGGCTTCGGATTTAGGGTTTCGGGTTTAGGGTAGTCTGCATGTTGCCACATGGCTCCGCGACGCGGCGCTACTGAGCTTGCCCTTCACGGGGGTTTAATGTTTTTCTGGAGCTCTACCTACAGTTTAGTAGCAACTATACCCTTAATTAGTAGGCATATAACCCATAAAACTGTAGGTAAAGAGGGTCCCAGGTGGTGCTGCCCTCAGCAGCTAGCTGCACCATGGACAGACGATGCCAGAGGGCGAAGGAGTTGAAAACAGCCCTGCTGAACTGACCAAGGCCTGGACTCATAACCAGTCCCTAGCGGCCCTAGCGGGTCTCAGGGCGTTGTTGCACGAACTTCGACTCACAAGATGCGGGAGTTGAACAATTCCTTGTGCCTTGTTGTTCTACTTTGTTGCATACGTGTCCAAACTCACACCGCGACGTACGACACCACACATCCTGTGCACAACTTCCCCAGCAAATCAACAATGAACATAAAAACCCTAAACCCTAAACCCTAAACCCCAAACTCATGCCCTGAAGCAAGTCTTGTGTAAGCACACCATCGAGGCGAAGGGAAAGCCACGGTTGGGCGAAAACTCTGTACATCAAGAACTTCTCAAAGCAGTCATACGAGGCCATTCAGAAACACCAGCAAAAAAGGCCCAATACGCAAGCTGCCTTATATCACAGGGCCCTGTTAGCGTGATCCGTTACATCAGGGTGCCTAGACCCTAAACACCCCCCTGTTAAGGGGAGGGGGGGGGGGGGAACGGGGAGCAGCCACCCCCGTCACCTCCAAGAAACCCTGAAGCCCTCATGACTCTAAACCCTAAACCCTAAACCCTAAACCCTAAACCCTAAGCCCTAAGCCCTAAACCCTTCCCCCTTGGCAGAAACCTGGAGGCGCAGGCTTTGATGGCTCGATCAACCCCTCTCCGGATCTTGTTCTCCTGTGGAGAGCGGGGGACTATCCGGGACCTAAATCCTAAACCCTAAACCCTAAACCCTAACCCCTAAATACGGGGTATGCGGGGGGTATCAGGGGGGGGTAAGGGGCGTATTCGGGCCTGCTTGATATAGTACAGGCACTTACTTGTATTTGGGCCAGTTTAGACAGGCAAGGCTGAGGGTCGGTGCGGCTCCCTTAGGACGTTCCGGACTACATCTAAACCCTCTCACTGCGGTTTCCTTTTGATTTCAAGGCAAGGCCCGGAGTTTAGGATTTAGGGCTTGAGGTCTTCCTTGGTCTCATCACACAGATCTCGGGCGAATGAAGCGCAAGGTTGAGGGTGTAGGGGCGTAAGGGTTGCATGCAGCGCAAACATAGCTGTGCAGAAGCAGCTGGCATATAACTCGAGTTCGCAACTCGCAAGCCGACTTTTGAGACAGAAGACCCCTTCAACACCAGGGACCTGAGCCGGAACACCCGATCGGGCTACGGCGTGGTTCGGACCAACTTTGAAAGCTGCACTCCTGGTAGGTGTAAGGATAATCCAGCGTCACGCCCTCGTACCAGGTGCACGGGTACAGGCTGTTCAGACTTTGCCGGCTCTCGCCCACAAGGGTCCTTGGCTTAGATTTGTGCGGGAGGGCTTCATAAGACAGCTCAAGCAGGACCACGGGGTGCACGGGTGCCGTTCAGGGTGCCTGCGTTAACGAGCCGGGCAGTTGCGTAAAATTTCAGGGGACTTTGGGTGGAGAACACACCCCTGCGCAACCTTAACACGAAGTCACATCCTGAGTTCCATTGAAGGCAGCATCCAACGCTCTTCCGACTTCGGCTTCGTGCTGCAGAAGCCAAAGAGCCATTCTGTCACGAGTCAACCGCACGCATCAACCATCCTAAGGGTTTTAGGAGTGCTAAACCAGAAAGACTGCTCCACCGGGCGTCCCCTCGTTCCCAAAGGGCATCAGCTGCAGTGATGTGCCCTGGAAGAGCTCCACGGGCCTTGGCAAGGAATAGTTGCAGGGACACTGAAACCATGGCCCAAGTCTTAAACCTGAACAGCCCAAAGGGTGTAGGAGTCAGGGTATTGCCCGATGCTGGGATCTAAACCCACCCCTTCGAAGCACGAATGGCCAAGCGGAAAAACCGTATTTCCAATAGGGCCCCAGGGGCTTCTCCAGCACGCGGATGGCGATAAATGGTTGGAGGATTTCCTGGTTTGGAACTCTCCCGAAACCCTGAGCCAAGCTACCACCGCAAGAGCCTTTCGGGGGATTCGTAGCGCAAATCACTCACTCCCAAAGGTGCTCTCCTTTTCCAGCTGCTAGAGAAATGGTTTGGGGTCATTCTACCCAAAAACTCCTTAAGGTCCGAGTCCGAATCCATGCTCCCTGCACACAGCTGAACGCCACCTTGTCAGGAAGCAGCACATTCACCTTCTGGACCTGGAAGAACCTCAAACGACAGTCTGAGCAGCTGCCTGGAGGATTGGAAAGGATACCTATCAGATGCTTGCTAAGTCTGAAAACAGCATGTTTTAAAACATCAACGTAATTTAACCCTAAAAATACCACTCCCGACACCATTCCTTACAGGGGCCCCAGAAGCTCCTTCAACCCTACTAGCACTGCTCCACGTCGGTTTCGGACTTATATGGTTGGGACTGCAGTGCAAAATCCAGCCGTGGGATCAGGCCGAGGTGAGCGCTGGGCCATAATGGTGTCATCCCGCAACGTTCACTTAACAATTTCGCTGCAAGCTGCAGGGGATTTGGCAACATGAAGGTGCTGTGGAATTCAGTCAATCTTTCCGTAATCTTCTAGCTTGAGACAAGTTCGAATTGAATCTCATAATGGCGGCTTCGGCTCTGTTACTCTTACCGCTCCTACGCCTATCCACGCCTCAGGCGGCCACGATCACCATGTCTGCAAGCAGCTTCTACATACTCTCCACATCTAAGAATCTAAGGCAAAAGAAAGAGAGATAAACGCACCATGGATCTGCCCAACCACTCCTTCAGCAAAGGCACTCGAAGTTTCGGCAGCCCTGCTGACCCAGCGCGTCGGTTTTCCATTTGTGAAGGTGATCGTCTTTGTTGTCCTCCTGCCCCTCTTCCACCAGCTTCTCGTACTTGAAGTTCATCGAGTAGTACCTGGGCAAGGTCGGTTGGAAAGCGCAGGATCTTGAAGTAGAGGAAGATTGTGGCACATGAGTGAGTGGGCCTTGTCATGTCCTTGCGACATGTGACAATCCCCGTCGGGCAGCGCTAAAAACCGAGCCACGAAAGGCTTAGTGAGGCTTAGTGGTGTGACTTGTTCGTAGCTCCAAGTTGCTTGCTGCGCTTCTCCCCACCCTCGCCGCCTGGCCGCTCGAACCTTTGGAGATGGGCTTTGAATCAGAGTTGGCGGGGCTTGACGCACCTTTGGTCTCAATGCTGACATTCAGACATGCGGGGCTTCTTGATTCACAGTGGAACGGCGAGCAACACTGCGGGGATGTCGCCCTGGGAAAGCTAAAGCTGGGTTCAGGTTTCAGGCCTACTTTGTGTTTGAACGGTGCCATGCTCGGACACGGCAAAGAGGGGCTAATAGAGTTTAGGGCCCCGGGGATCGGGTCCAGCAGGTCGAAGGTGCAAGATGGCGGCAGTGGCCACCGCGCTTATTTACAGGATTTGCAATGTCAGAACCTCCCACAGAATCAGCTCTGAACTCCAGCCTCCCTGACCCTATGCACTGCACCCTATAAAACTCTGTCTGAATCCAGAATTGCACGCAAGAGGCTTCTTCACCCGCACGTTCACCAGGGGCTCCTCACTGCGGCCGCCCATGGGGATCAAGTCTCGCAAGCCGTACCTCGGACGAGCCACTGCCCAGGCCACTCCATGTAGTCCGGGCTTGTGAGGTCTACACCAAAATAGGCTTGTTGATAGCATACTTGCCTCTTACAGAGGCTATGAACCCCAATGTGCCCGAAGTTCTCACATCTTGAGAACAACCTTCAGAAAGCAGACGTCCAAGGTGCAGTGAGAAGTGGAGGGTGGCCTTCTTCAGCTTGGAGAAATGCTTCTTTTGATCGAACTCCTCCTGCGAAGGCGTTTGAGTGGTTGAAGGACGAGAGTCGTGCTAATTTGATGTTTGCCGCCCGCCTAGCTGACTACGTTCCGCACTGCATTCGGAGGCGTCTGGAAGAGGCCCCCTCCATCATCACCCTGGCCCCCCCACCCATCCATTTTTGCCGGCAGGTTCACTTGGGAGCCACACAATCCGACGCCGCTCTTTGCTATCGACTGCTACCTTCTTGACTTCTTGGCAGCTCTTTCACCTCCCCACGAATCACTCGTACCACAAGCACCAGCACAGACAACAAATGCACTGAAGGCTTCACCACCGGCTGACGGGTTTGTGGGAGGGCTGCTCTCTGGTGTTTTTTTCTCGACCGTCTCCTTCTGTATCTACCTGACCGCGCGGGCTGGAAACTCCGAAGCGCACACGTGTCTTGGCCGTTCTCTCTCCATCACACCAGAAGCCAGTAATTTCGCGAAAAGAAGCCACACCCCAGAACCTTACGGCCTAACGGTTCCGAAGCCCCACTTTAGGGCAAGCCCCTCAACCCTAAACCCTCAATTGCTTAAAGCCGATGCCTCCGGCACCGGCCACATCTGGATGGCAGGCAAATCGGCCCGGAACTTGGAATGAAGCAGCTCAAAGCCTGCGTTGGGTCCAGGGATTCTGTAGGGCCGCCCCGACCCTCAGAAGACCTTTAGATGTCAGAACCCTGGGACATGCAAAACTGGGATATACATGCTTTCCTACACATATCTCTGCGGAGATTTTAGGCGACGGCTCCCTGCAATGTCGGGTATGAGTCATGGCGGCACATGATGAAGGCGTGCTTCTTAGAGCCCAGGCCCGAAACATCCTCCCATCCGTCCAGCCTATGAGGACCTCACCCATGGCCACGCTGCCATAGTTCCCGCCAAAAAGCTGCACCCACTGAGGCTTCAAGCCTAGATGAACAAGGCGGAAGGGCGTAATTATAGGACTTTGAGTAGGGCGCTTTCGGACTTAACGTTTAGGGAAACGGCACTTGGACTTTTTTTTGAGACTACAACGTCCCTGGTACCCAAAAGCTTCAGAAACTAACTGTTGCTTTCAAAGCCCGTCTGGCCCCGTTGCCGGCATTTGGATTGTGGCTTGGGCTTTTGGAATCATGACGCTGGACACGGCACGGGCACCAAACATCCTCGGTAAGCCTTGTGTAGTTCGTCAGCCTTGAACTTGAGGCACCCTCAATATCCTCAAATCATGGGGCCTGTTCGGGCCAGCCAGCCTATAGTAGGAGCCACACACCATGAATCCCAAACCCTAAACCCCAAACCTTTTGCCGAGCTGAGGGAGGGAGGGGTTGAGGCAAAGGCTACAAGGCCATCGTCGTGCAAGTGGCGGAAGGGTTCCCATCTGCCCATGTTGTCCTTCTGCCGCATGTACCTGAAGCCATTGAAAATAACAGGGGCCTTGGGACAAAGGCAACACTTCTGCGAGGATGTCAAGTCACACCAAGGGAAAATGGAATTGGCACCTTTTTCTCACAAGCCCTGCTCCCTAAACATAGCCAACGGGAGTGCGCAGGTGCACGGCACATCTTGGTTTTTCCCCTTCAAGCCAATACACACATCCCTAGAAGCCGTTAAGCACGACACGCACCCACCCCTCACTGGCGCCCAAGGAGCTCGTAGGTGCAGACAGTCTTGCCGATGTCTCTATCGGCCTGGGTTCAGAGGAGGCACTCATCCCCGGCAGCAAAGATTGGAAGACGCGCGGGGAATTGCAGGAATCATCTTGGCCATCACTCACCAAGCAGGAAACCAGCGGGGTAGTGATCTCCGATACGTACTCATGCAGACTGATTCTCTTGACGGCGAAGGGATTCATACGGCCTAGGGTGCATTTGTTGTAAAATACTTTTCCCAGCTCCTCGCCTGTGCCTGCTAGGGCCGCTAGGGTCATCTTAAGTTTTGCTGTTTTCAGGATTCTCAGGACTGCTGCAGTAAGATTTTCGATAGGCTGGCGGTATCTACATGGTCGAGCAAGGGCCCAACAGGGAGGTTCTGGTAACGATCAACGGACGTCAACGCCTGCTTTGTTGAAGCAGGCCCCTACAGTCCCGGCACAGCAAACCATAAGCCCTTAACCCTGTGATGTGCCTTGACTCCCAAAATCGTCTTGCTGTCCAAGAGGGTCACAGTTATGGGCTCCATGGTTGGTGGCTCCTCTCGCGAAATGAAGCCTAAAGAGCTAAGGCGGGGGGGCCTACGGGCTTGCCGAAGGTGCGTAGGCGTAGGTGGCTTTTTGGGTTTTCATGGGCTTGGGATTTGCTTTTGAAGCTTTTCGTCGCACGGCTGCAGACTGGCAAAATAGAGAGTTGAGGGTGTACTCTCTTGTCCTGGAACCCTCTTGTCCATGTGTCTGGGGAGGGGCAAAACGTTGCGAGACCTTCCGGAACCTTTCTCAAACGCCAAGGAAAGGTGTCCTTGGGGTGGTCCGAGCAGAGGGTGACTCTCAACTCAAGGGGCTTCATCCACATGGGCCGCACCTGAAAATCTGTCACACAAAATATGCCCCGCATGGCACCTCGACCTCTGAGCACTCTCTCGACCTCTGAGCACTGTTGCAGTGCACTTGCCAAAGAATGCTTGCCAGTATGGCTGAGTTCTACTGTAAGGGGCCTCTAGAATGGGGTTTTGGGGGATTATTCTAGTACATTTCTAAAGGGACCATAAGGGAATACTATTAGTCATTATTCCGACCCCTATATTACCGAGTCAGCCGGCACCTGCCCGAACTCTGGCTCTGTCGTCTTGGAGATGCCAGCGCATGCCACGCGCAGAGCGAGGTTTGCTCCAGCAGTGTCCACCTGCACTTTCAGAAGTTTCAGGGATTAGGGCAGAGCGGGCAAAATCACACATCGGCAGACGCTTACTCCGAAAGTTGGTGCTACGTAAGGAACGAAGCACATAAAGTCGCAGAGGCAACTCGGAAAACTGCTCACCTGGCAAAATCTGATGTGAGCACTCTCAGCGTTGATGCCAGTTGCTAACTACAGGTCCATTGTTCGTCCCGACTCTGGGCATAAAAAAGTGCTCGTTCGCTTCTCTGCGTGCACCTTCTACATGTACTGGATCAAGAAAAAAAGCAAAGAATAAACACAAAGAGTTCCTCTCTTGCCCATTAACCCACAGGCCCACAGGGATACAGGGCCCATTGTACACCTTTTGTACCTCACACATTCTTCACACCCCCCTTAGCTTTATTCGGACTTGCTCTCGGAGACTTGCTGGTTGATTGGCAAGACCTACTCGATGTCCCTGTCTGACAACGACTTGCTCCTTCTCAACCAACCTCCCAATCGTAACGACGCGCGTATCGATGTTCTAGGATCCGCCTTGATGTTGCGTGCCATGAAGACGTACGCCCGGACAATGTAGACCATTGGTTTCACTGTCCTGCGATCAATTTGGGAGGCTCTTAGCTTAGATCAAAGCGTGAGGTCGCATGACAAAGCCCCACCGAAGCATGATTGCTTCCGGAAATACGTCTTTTAAGCGGCACAAGACAACAGCCAGTGTGACAGAAGTGACCAGGGCACATGAACCCGGTGATTGAAGCACAGTTGCAAGAAGTTCGATGGCTGGCTGTGAAAAACTGATTTCACACTGCGCCGAGGCACTTCATCAGTACAAACTGCAGGGAAACCAGCGAAAAGCTTCACCAAACATCGCATCTAGACCCCGAAACAGCAACACCATCTTGAGGAAGGCAGGACTTTTTCCTAGTTGCTGAGTTCATAAGCACCAAAAAACAGTGTACACTTTCAGTTCTGTAGGGGATCATAGTATCCCAAAAAAGTGTAAAGTGTGCTCACTCAGCTACTAAGTTTTTGCACTGGATTTGGATCTTTGGGCAATGGTCACTCCAAGGCCTTCGGTTGTGTCGCGGCACATCGTCCGTGGAGAAGTGCTCAATGACCATGAGGACAGAGCCAGGAATCCGGGCATGCATGTTGAACCTATGTGTTTAGGGTTTAGGGTTTGGGGTTTGGGGTTTAGGGTTTAGGGCTTAGGCGCAGGCCCTTCTTGATTCTGGGGTCCGGCCTTGCTCGTGGCCAACATGGGCTGTTACGATGCCAACTTGCTCCAAGAATGTTTGCAGAGAAGAGGCTTGGAGGATAAAAGGCGGTGAAGTTCAGTAAACCGTGCCTGAAGAGCTTGAAGGGCTTAGATACCTCATAATATACTTCCCGCCACGTGACGGCATGGGTTCCAACGGTATGTAGCGCGGCCGCCCAGGGTTTCCTCGGCAGGCTCAGCCCGTCTCTCTCCCCTGTCCCTATGAGACTGTGAAGGAGTGGGAGTGGGTTCACATACGTGTAAAACAAGTTTATACACATCATGTATGCATATACTCGCATAATAAAACATGAATATACATATACCTGTACATACGTGTAAAAGATGTTTAATATGGTCTGGATGTTGTTGTCAAGTGCTTGGAGCCGGGGGCACCACTGTCTTGAAGAACGACTTTTCCCCGAAGCCTCTCGACGTTCGGCCAAGCTTCCGGGCTCGTACTTTCGGAAATTTTCCAGCTGCCTCATGGCATAGCCCACGCGGACCTTTCCAGAGAGGACGCCGCGGGTATAGACATTGACCTGCAGGGAACCCTAAACCCTAATCCCTAAATCCCTCATCCCTAAACCCTAAACCCTAAGCAGGGTTTGGGGCCTCTGGACATGGCTCTCGTCAGCTTTCTTCTCCCAATAAACATCAACAGTTAGGGTTTAGGGTTTAGGGTTTGGGGTTTAGGGTTTAGGTTTAGGGTTTAGGGTTTAGGGTTTAGGGGTTTAGGCTCGAAAACACATCGCACGCATGCCCGGGCCTCTTGAAGCCTACAAAACCAGATACCTTCGTCCAAGCTACCCCCCCCCCCCCCCCCCCCCCCCCCCCCCCCCCCCTGGCCAAAAAAAAATCCACAGAAATGGCCCCCTCTAAGTAAGGCAAGACCTTACATGCCTCAGGGCACTCTTATTCAGGGGAGGCTTCTGCCCAGCTTCTTCTGACCCCCCCCCCCCGCCCCACAGTTCCGAAACCCTAAACCCTTTTCCAAGAGACCTCGCCAAACCCTAAACCCTAGACTCTAACCCCCCCAAGTCGCACCATGACCAGGGGCTGCGACTTGGCTTCCTCCGGCGCCATGGTGAGGATGGGGTCGATGCGACCCTGTTCCTGCAAAGAGGGGGGGGGGGTTTAGGGTTTAGGGTTTAGGGATTAGGGTTTAGGGCTTAGGGTTTAGGATTTAGGGTTTAGGGTTTACGGTTTAGGGTTCTGGCACCTGCTGGGGTGTCTCTCTCTGGGGACATAAAAACTTGGTTTTCAAGGATTTGGGCATGTTTTGAGGGGAGGGCGTAGTTTTCGTGATGTTGCCCTTCGGGTGCGGTTGAGGCTTGGTTTCCGGGGGTTTTGGGGGAGGACACACTTTGTGAGTGTCGAAAGGTTGTCTATAGAGGAGCATCAGGCAGGGATAACCTTGAAGAGCCCCATCCTGAATCTGCAGATATGACTTCCGGATCTTTTTGTGTCTTAGGACTCTGAGGTCTGAGGTTTCAAGGGCTGACTACACCTCTGAAGCCAAGGGAGTGAAAGTTGATAGAAGGTTTAGGGCCCAGGGCCTGAACAACTCAAGAATCTGTTGCAACAGGTGCAAGTCACAACAGGAGGCCTATAGTGCATCTTAGTATGTGTAGCTGCAGCACGACCACTACCCTTTCGAAGTGGAGGGTCTTGGAAGACCCCTTCTGCAATCAATGTAGGTCCTGTGTGAAACTGAAGGTGGTGACCTCCTCCACGTCGAAAACCTTATCATCTTCGCCGTAGTCATTAATCAGGACCTCGGCTTTTAGCAATCTGGTTTCATGGAGCAAAGTCACACGAAGCCCAAGAGCTGCGATGACGAACTTTGTCTGTCGGCATGATGCGGATACAAGCTCTCTGCGACAGAAAGCCGTGCCAATCCTGTCCACAATTGGGCATTCGCAGTCCTTCGCGTTGCTTCACTTTCTCGCTTGCAAAAGTTCCGCTTGTGGTTTGTTCCTTCTGCCATTCTGCCATTCCAGTCGGCATCCCGTGCACAAGAGCGCGACCCTAAAACCTTTTTGAAAAACCCTAAACCCTAAACCCTAAACCACCCTAAACCACCCTAAACCACCCTAAACCCTAAACCCTAAACCCTAAACCACTGTGCAGCCAGGGGGCCCCTTTACCGTGGGCCTCGATGGCCGCGATCTTGTCCAGGCCACCGGGTGAAACCCAGTCCTTTGTCTCCTTGGTGCTGCTCCTGGGCGCGTGGGGGGTGGTGTAGGCTGGGTGGTTGTGGGGTTTAGGCTTTAGGGTTTAGGGTTTAGGAGTGTGACACGAACACTGAACCAACACATACGGCTCCCGACTAAAAAGCCAGCTTCCCTTCAAGTGGCCCTGGGGCAAGCTCAAAAATACTCCCCTTAGAACCTTAATAAAAATACTATTTTCAATATTCTCTTTGGGTTTTATATAAATAGAAAGGGGGCTATAGCCTTAAAAACCCGAGGCAAGGCTCCCAAAGGCGAGCTGTACCTGGCATTCACGACCGGTGGCTCCGCACACCTCGCCAGCGCGTGGCAGCTTGAACTTTAGGGCTTTTTTTTTGGGGGGGGGGGGGGGGGGTTTCAAAAAGTTGGGATACCCTTTTTTGGGGGGGGTCCCTTTTAAGGGGATTGTATTCTAGTTGGGTTTTTTAAAAGGGGTAGCCCTATTGTGGGAAATACCCATTTGCAGTGGCCTTCGGAATCTTGAAACGCAAAGTGCCGTTGCAAAGGGCAAAGGGCGGTCCAAGTTTCAAAGTAGTCTGTTCATGATAGTTTCAGATACCCCTCTAAACTAAAGCGCTCCCCTTCGGCCCAGCGAGGTCGACCCGAATCCCAGGTCCGACCTCGTAGACATCGGCTAACAGCGCCAGCTGCATATTTCTCGGCTCCACAGCACCTAGGGTGCTGGTGTAATGCCCCCTTCAGTTTGCAGCGTGGTTCGGATCAACAGCTGAAGAAGCTTCGTCTCCCAAAAAAGGAAAAACAGGCTTCCAAGGGGCTTCAGAACCGCTCTTCCAAGCCCAGGCGCTTCTGGCAGTGGTAATCCCTGCGGGCATCATGGTCTCGTCCGCCCCGAGCCGCTCAACCCGACCAGAGATCAGCAGCTTGCCTCACTTTTCGGGCAGTTCAGATTTAGGGGATTGTGGTTTTTGGGGGGTTACGAGAGGTTGGGCTTGGCTCTGTTTCAAAGTCGAGGTGAAGGGCGCGATGTTCGCAGACCTGTCGCCCATACAGAGGATGTTTCACTCTATAGCAGCGACGAGTACTCCCTCTGACCAGCCACGCCCCCAAGCTTCCACAGCATCTTCGCATCTCTGATGAAATACTTAGAGGGCTGCCATGATGATCACTGGCAGCTTGGGTGGTCCAGCCCCCTTTTGCGGCAGCTCGATGACATAAGCCGAGAGGCCCTTGAAAAAGTTGGGCTTGATGTTCTCCCCACTCTTGGAGATCCTAAGCTCAAGGGTTTCCACCGTCGCTTCGGAGTTGCTGTTCTTGGGAGTTGGTGTAGGGCTTCGGGTGCTTGGTAACCCTACACTCTGCAATGAAAACCCAGGCCGGCATGTGCTCTTGCACATCAAGCATTCATGCACAAGGTCTTCCTGAGCCAGCTCGTCGCATGTAGTGAACTCCGCCCCCCATCATAAAGGGCCTTTTTGGCGCAAGACGCTCTTGGGGTTTCATTTTACATAACAAAGACCGTCTTGGGCTTCATTTTACACAATAAAGACCTTCTTGGGGTTCAATTTCACATATCAATGACCTTCTTGGGGTTCATTTTACACAATAAAGACCTTCTTTAATTTCAATTTCACATATCAATGACCTTCTTGGGGTTCGAATTCACATGTCAATGACCTTCTTAGAGTTCAATTTCACATATCAATGACCTTCTTGGGGTTCAATTTCACATATCAAAGACCTTCTTTAATTTCAATTTCACATATCAATGACCTTCTTGGGGTTCAATTTCACATATCAATGACCTTCTTGGGGTTGATCTTATTCCCAATTAGCACAGGTCATGCTCTTCGGATCCTGGGCGCTGCTTCACATCTGGGACCTCCTCAGTATCCCAGCCGTAGAGGCAGAACCTTGTCTGAGCGATTCTGACACTTAACCTCATGCAGTCCCGATAATACCTAAGTAGCCCCCAAACAGCCCCCAAACAACCCCCAAATAACCCCAAAGGCCCCTTATAAGGGTTCCTTGACCAAAGCATCGGCAACCTAAACGGATGGTTCGTGCACCAAGGTGGATCTTCTTGGACAGGAAAACGTGGTTTCATGCCGCAAACGCGGCTGTGCAGCTGACTAGTTGCACAGCTACAGTCCGGCTTGTGCGATTGCAAACCGCAAGCCCCTGCGACTGGCCAAAACAGAATGCAAGCGGGCCAATGCATCCTATCAAGGACGGAGGGCCACCGCGCCGGCAGCGAGTTGTTCCTAGCTGCGGAAGCTCTGCTTTGGCTCTTCACATCGCCAGATGACCAAAAACCCCGAAACTGCTCACGCAGCCACCTGGTCTAGGAGTTCGATTCTCGAAGCTGAGTTGTTGGCTAGAGCTTTTGAACTCCAAAGAAGAGCCAATCCAAAACCAAAACCCCCACCCAGCCTCAATGCTTTGAGCTTTTGACACCACCCGCGCTTGCAACGAAGGCAGGAATGTCTCAAGCAGACCCTTATATTTCAGGAACTACCCTTTGTAATAAACCCTAAACCCCTATAATAATTGAGGAACGAGGGTACCAGATTTAGGCCTCTGAACAACTGCGTTACCCCGTCCTGAGCTCGCTGAAGGAGATCAGGCCCTGAGCAAGCCTGCAAGGGTTTAGGGCTTAGGGTTTTGTTCCACCCGCCTGGCTGACCGCCTTTGGGACCGGCTATCACAAGTTCCTCTTCAAAAGGGCGACTCCCTCCCTTCCCTTGCATCCCAAACATGAAGACAACCCTAAGGTTTAGGGTTTAGGCTTTAGTCGTATCTAGGTTCCCCAGTGTGACTTATCGGAGAAAAGGGGACACTCTTGTTTGCTTAGTTGATGGGGTTTAGAAAGGTATTGCTGTGCATCCTAGGTATTGTATGAAAGGGTATATTTAAACCAGGATTTTATGCTTGCGCACAGCTTGCGGCAAGTGCACTGTCCGCCAAGACCGAGAGCGAATAAGGCACCATGAAAAGCAGGACACAGGGCATCCCGACAACCGACGCAGCTTCAGTACTCACACAAAACGAAGGCACTCATGCCTGAAATTATTTCCGGCTCGCCCAAATACCCTGTTTTTTTACATGTTTACGTCATTACTTCATGGTCGTTCTCGACTTGCTTGTGCTTGCAAGGGGGTCAGGATGCCCACAAAGACTGTTGAAAGGGTCTTGCCTGATGGCTGCGGGGCTTCTAAGGTGTTCGCAGAGGTCAAAACTCAGGGTTTAGGGTTTAGGGTAGGAGACATCGTAGGGCGGCCCTATGCCAGAGCATTGGCTATTTTCCCAGGTACCCTGCGCCGCAGCAAGCCCAGCCCAAAAACCTGAAGCCCTTCTTGAATTTCCTCTGAACGTTTTTCTTCATTCCTTATTCTAACCTCATTCACGCCTCTTTAAGCCCTAAGCCCATCAAGTGCGGACTCTACTCTAATGGACCTTCGTAGCAGAAGTCATTTCCCCGTATTGCCCCGTAGTTGGCAGATGATTTGCATCTTCACGAAGCATTAAGTTGGCTCAGCGCACGAAATGGCGCTTGTGAAGCTTGACGTGGCTTTGAGAGGGGGGGGGGGGGGCAACCTGCATCGACAACATCCTCGCATCGGTAAGGGGAGACAAACTCAACGCCCTAGCAAGCTTGGGGCGCAGGCTTCTTAATTGTAGTTTTTCTTGGGCGCTGAAAACAATTTGAGATGACCTGCTCCTGACTCAGCCACGCCCCAAAAGATCACAACGTCGCGGACCCCGCCAGAGAGGCGAGATCGGACGACCAGGTGCACGCAGGGTTTAGGATTTTTGTTACCATTGCGTGAAAAGGAGTGAAAGGGTTTAGGATTTTTGTTTTTGCCACTTGCCAAGCAGATCAATCGCACTGCCGGGTATTTGCATTTTTGCCGCCTGGCCAAAAGGTTGGACTAGATGAGGGCTCCCTGAGCGTTCGACTACCAAATTTAGTTTCAAGGGTTGATGCAGCCCGAGCCACAAGGCGTCTGGGGTCATGGTCAATGCAGAGCCCCCACTCCAGAGCTTGATGAGGATGGTGTCCTGTTCTTCTCGCAGCCAAGAAACCAAAAAGGCAACACATCACCCTACTGACCGGAAGTTTGGGGCGGAAAAGGTTCAAAGGCACTTGAGTCCCGAGAGGCTTCTGCAGTACCTAAATTTAAAGGGCCTAAACCCCATCAGACCCCAGAGGTTCCGGACGGGCCATTTCCCAGCTCTCGACTTCAATCACAAGGAACCAACAGGGTGGAAGGGAGGGCATCAGGGCTGCAGATTCCCCCACTTTATTGTCCCAAAGAAGCCCTATTAAGGGTACATGGACCCCTTGACCCCCCCCCCCCCTGGGTTCCTTGTGACTCAAACTTCAAGCGCAACCGGCGCAACCCCCACCCAAAGCATCTCCTCGTAGACTGGCGTCTGCACCGGTATCCGGGCACACTCGTTCCAAGTGTACCTGAGCTATAAAGTAGATGACGTATACTTTAATTTCGGCATGGCTTCTTGGGTAGTTTATCTTGCAGGTATATAGGGAATGTAAGGGGGAGACTGTGAGCCATTATCGAGGTTCCTGCTTTGCTCGTCAGGATCTCTCCATGATGCCCCATCGAGAGAACCTGCTGAAACTGCTGGAAGAGGAAGCTATTGTGTGTGCCTCAATGAGTTGGTGCAGCCACTGGGAGCCAGGAAGTGTTGCACACAGCTTTGGCCCATAACGCCGGCCGTCGGCCCAGGGTCCCAAACTAAACCCCTAAACCCTAAACCCCGAGGTTCTAGAAGGGAACCTCCAAACCCAACAAGAGGGGCGCTGCGAACCGATCGCCTCGACACAGAGAATTTGGCTCAAGTGTTGCAGGCTAGTGGGACTAAGGGTCCCTTCTAAGGGGTTCCGAGTCTGCTGCAAACAGCGACTCTAAGGTCCAACCTCTGATCCCTTGATCTGACAATGACCCGGCACTGCTCCACATCGTACGCCGGGGTCGTTCTCACGCCTTGGCGTTTAGGGTTCAGGGTTTTGGGTTGAGCGTTAAGGTGTGTTTTTTTAAAATTTGAGGTTTAAGGTTTAGGGGTTTAGGGTTCAGGGTTTTGGGTATCAAGGGTTGAGGGTTTAGGGGTTTAGGGTTTATAGGGTTTAGGGTGTAGGTTTTTGGGTTGAGGGCTTAGGTAGCCTCTGGTGCTGGAGATGAGAAAAGGGTAGTGGTATTGGTACTGCATTGGGTTCAGAACGCCTTGGCTTGCGACAGGTGCCACCCGAAACCTGCGTGTCAGGATGGGTTCTTGGGCCTTAGAATCCCCACAATCTACCCCAAAAAGGGGCCTTTACAAGGGCTTGTAGGGGTCAAGCGGACCATCTAACCGGAACAAAGTCTCAGGATCGAAAACAGCCATGAACCGACCCTTGTTTTTGAAACTGTTGTCCAGGTGAGTCGGGCAAGCTTCAGGGCGCCCTCAGTGCAGACAAGCCCGAAACCCTAAACCCTAAACCCTAAACCCTACCCTAAACCCTAAACCCCAAGCCCAGCGCAAGTCAAAAAGATCGTCTGGCGGGCTGCATGCGCCAGAGAACTCCACCGTCACAAACGGGTTGGGGTTGTACCCGCCGATCTTGGCTAAGTTCCTCGTTGCACCCGGCTTTTCTTGCGCAGATTAGGGGGGTTTCCGAAAGTAGGGGTACCTTTTTTTGGGTGGCGCAAAAAATCACAGGATTCATTATAATAGGGGGTATATTAGGGGAACCCCCTATAAACGCCGCCAAAAAGTCCCTGCAGCCCTGACCTGGTGGCCCAGCCGGGTTTAGGGTTCAGGGCCTAAACCCTAAACCCTAAACCCTAAACCCTAAGCGACTCCCGGGCCGGGGCCATATCTCCACCGGCTTCACCAAGCGTCTCTGCCCGGTAGATACTCACCAGGACATGGTACCTAGGCCGCGGAACCCTAAACCCTAAACCCTAAAACTTTCAGCTTGTGGCTTCATGAGCCTCCCGAAGCTGAAAGAAGCCTCACAAGTCTCAAGCTACGAAATATTCAACATACCCCTTGGGCATACCCTTACAGAAGTCAAGGGGTATGGTAAAACCCGCCCTTAGACTAGACTCCTTATCTTCTCCTTTTGTACAGCAGTAGGTTAAGGGGTATGGGTTTTGGGCACAAATTATTCTTAGACTGAAGGCATCCAAGTACACCTGAACCAAGCGCATGCGGCACAAAAGCGCCGAAACTTCACTCTTACAGTCTCCAAACCATGGCCAAAGACCCGCTGCAGTCTACTGGTCCATCTCCGACAAAACCCGTCTGCATAAACCCTAAGCCCTAAACCCTAAAACCCCCAAACCCCTGCAACTGGACTGGGAGCAGATGCCAGCAGAGCGCCTGGCACGACTTGATCAGCTCTACTGGCTGACCCGCCACACACGCGCTGACCCTAAACCCCATTTTCTTGCCCGAGGAAAACCCTTTGCAACGGGCTTGCTACTTCGCCCGACTCGGAGCTCCCCGCAGCGGCAGCTTCTCTCATAAACCTTATAAACCCTAAACGCTATAAACTCCTAAACCCAACACCCTGTAAACCCTAAACCCTGCAGCTAGACGCTATAGAACCCTAAACCCAACATCCCGGAAACCCTAAACCACAAGCCAGGCTGCGACTTGCCAGCGTCTCCAGTGTCTGCAGAGGATCCAAGCACCGCTTTGCTCAAGTCCTGATGCGCCCTCCCATGTGACCAAACGTCTATTTCCTTACGAACACCCCCCCCCCCCCCAAAAAAAAAAAAAAATGCCCTTATACGGAGGTATATCTGTATTTGTTGTTTGATTTTAAAGAGCAGGGAGGGGGAATCTTAAGCAACTTGCACAAAAGCCAAACCATGCTTTCTTAGGCAGCGGAGTTGCGGATTTCTGGTCAGGCTGTTTTGGGATTTAGGGTGACAGGGCATGATACAGCACGGCCAGTTCTACACATTTTGGTCCTTTGGCCCCTTTTACCCCAGCAGTGCATGCTAGGGGCCTCTTTAAGTACATGGACAACTTTTCCTTCAAGCCTCGCAAACCCAGAAACCCTAAAGCGCCGTGGCGTCCTCGAGGTCTTCGGCGGCGTCTCCCTCTTCTTTGACCTCTTCACCTTTTGGGCTTAAAGGTCTCTGGATACCTCGAAGTGGTTTAGGGTTCATAGGGTTCATGATTTACGGTTTCGGGCTTTTTTACGCAGTCAACGCTGGAGCGCTGCGTTCCTGCAGTTTCCAGTGGAACCCTGTAAGCCTCAAAGGCTTCCTGGTTGGGAATTAGGGGAGTACATATCCCCAGATATTACCCCTTCACCGCGTGAAGCTCGGCAATCTCATTTGAAAACATGGCCCCCTCAAGACTCAACCCAAGGCTCGAAAACGCCTCAAGCAAGGGAGGTTTAGGGTTTTGGGTTCATCTTTTGCAACCTAGGACACTACCACGGACACTACCACCTAGGGTTTAGGGTTTAGGGGTCAAGTTTAGGGTCTGTAGGCTCCAAACGGATGCCTTGGGGTGCTGACTCGCCGGGCTTCAAGCAGAAGACCGTGAGGGTGATCATGCCTCCACTGGGCTTTCAGGCTTCGTTGAAATTCTGTGCTTTGGGTCCTTCAGCTTCTTGTCTTGGAGCTTTTTTTCGGGAAAAATGCGGGATTTTGTACAAACTGCGCAGCTCAGGGAATGGCTCCTCACTTGGGGCCCGAAGCCGGGCCACAGTGCCTGAGCTCTAAGCGACCTGCTTAGAGCGTTGTACCATGTCCGCATGGCTTCTATCACCATTCCCCAAGTTCTAAGTTAGGGACTCTGCCTTCAGACTGAAACTCAGGGGTCGACCCTACATACCACCCCTTTTTTGAGCCCGGACATATAACACTCTACGAAAACACATCACGCCACCGCCGTCAGACATCACCTCCTCCATCACCGGGATCAAGGTTTGGTCACCACCAGAAGGCTCCCGACAAAAACTTAACCTAACGACAGATTCAGGGCTTAGGGTTTAGGGCTATGTAGGGTTTGAACCAAGGCTTTTGTTGATCTTTTGTGGGGTTTCGGGGTTCAAGGGCTCCAAAATTCAGCTACAAAAACCGGGAGCCCTAAGTGGGGATCTTCAACTCTGGGAGCCTGTTGCGGCAGTCTCGCCCTCCTTCCGCAGCGGAAGCGACTTCTTCATGTACACGTGGCCTGCACGTGCGCGCAGCTGGATTCGAGAGCGGAAGCTGAGACGCTGTCAAAGCCCAGGTCCCAGGAAGACGTCGAACAGACAGCAGAATATATGCAGGGGTTGAGACATGCTAGACGCATAAAACAGATAGAGCTCCCAGCTGGGCGTGTTATGCGTCTGAGTCTGAAAGACGATCTAGTCGAGGTGGGCGAGACCCGGTAGAGGTGGCTTCTGAAAGAGCTCAAGGCTTCGGGCTCAATGTTGAAACTCATTTCCTACAAGCAGCTTACAAACAGACGGGGTTTACGATATCAGGGGTACCTTATTGAGGTCCTTACTATAAGGGGATCCTGCTATTTGGGGTCTACATTAGGGTCCCGTAAGTATTTTCGTAAAACCCCCAGATAGCTTCGGAAGGCAACCCAATTTAAAAACCCTGGGGGTCGGCGGTCCCTGGGTGCACGGAAATAGGGGCTACCTTGAAATCCTTTTTAAACAAGGGTAGGGGACCTAAGGGCCCATGGTCCCAACCTTTGAGCAACGTGCCTGTCCGCGCATTCACGCTCTTCAGCTGAAGCGAAGCCTTGCCAATTTGATAATTTCGAGTGAACCAGTTCCTCAGCTCCATGCTTTCATAGCGCATGGCAGGATGTTCTGGGCTCAGAACAATAGCCCCAGAGCTCACAAGGCAGAAGCCCCCCCCTAGTGCTACGGCCTTCTCCATCCCCCACCCCAAATCCTAAACCCTAAACCCTAAGGCCTCCTGGGTTGTTTTTTTCAACCCTGGGCTTCCCTATTCAACCCAGGGCTTCCCTAAGGCACAGCTCCACAATTGCCACAATAGGCACCTGCTTCACCCTATGTTTCAAAGCGAAAAATATTTTCCTACTAAGGGTCTAGGCAGATTCTTCCCTTTGTTGAGTTAGTGTGGCTTTCTCTATCCCAGGGCGCTGCCCAGCTGACCTGCCAAGGCGCCGTGCGTAGACGGTGAATTCTATGTAGGCGGACTCAAACCTGAGTCCAATGTCGGTGATGAGCCCATGCTGGGGGTTTACGAAAATAAGGGACCCAAATATCAAACCCCAAACGGTAGGATTCCGGATAGAATAAGGACCCCGCAAAGGTACAAAGGTACCCCTAATTCGGAAACCCCCCCAATATGTCATACAACAGGCAGGTTGGCCAAACCCCAAACCCTAAACCCTAAAGCCAAGAAACTCCTCCGGATAGAGCTCGACGTCTGGCCAGATGTTGTCTTCGTTCCACGAAACGAACATCGCCTGGCTGAGCAGACTGACATGGGGGTTTAGGGTTTAGGTCTTCTTTTTTGGCACCCGGTTTAGGGCTACCTTGTTGGGGTCCTTATTATGAGGGAATCCTACTACTTGGGGTCTCAATATTTGATAAACTTAATTTTCGGAAAACATCGCCCCCCCCCCCCCCCGACCCATGCCGAAAATTCACCCAGGTACTTAAACGAAGCCTCATGGCCACAACTCAAACACAAAAAGTCGAAGTCTCAAAGGCCACAAAAAACCAAACGGTTTAAAGAACGCTGAAACAATTTTGTAATCTAGAAATAGTTGAACACCGCTTCTAATTCATGACTGCCTTTAACATTCTAGCAAAAGTGCTCCAGTGTTGATCTTTGAGACTCTCAGCCTTGCCCTCCTTGGTGTCGGTCTGGTAGCGCTTGCCGCAGCCTGGGCTTGGTCTAAGCAGGGCTTCAACTCTCAAACTGGTTAGGGTTTTAGGGTTGTAGGGTTTTAGGGTTTGGGGTTTAGATGGGTTTAGGGTTTTGGGGCTTTCGGGTTGTTGGCTTTCTTCCCCACCCACCTAGCAGACCCCCACGTTTGAGTTTGAGGGTCTAGGGTGCGAGGCTCTGAGGGGCGCTTGGGTCATGGTAGCAGGGCTTATGCTGTAAGAAAGCTCTTGCACGCAGTGGGAATGTTGCAGCCGGAACGAAGGCAGTTAGAGTTTTTGAACAACTTCAAAAAACCCTAAACCCTAAACCGTGAGGCCGGAGCATGCCAACACAGCCAAGAAACATTCCACCACCACAAATGGGTCGCATGGCTGGCTATCTTCAGTCGTCAGATTTCTGGCCTTCAGCGTCTGGGAGTGGGCTCTCCGCAGCGCACAAAAACTCAAAAGCCTCAAGACCTTGGACATACTGACCCCTAAGGTAGGATACGTGGAGAAGAGCAGGCGCAAGTACATGCAAGTACTTACTCAGCTCACTGAGATGTTTGGCATCCGCAAATAGCAGGGGTAGCTAGCTGCAGTCAACCCGCATCCGCGATTTCGAAGCCAACCACATACTTCTGCATTGCGGCGGCATAGGCGTGCAGGAAAACCGCTACATGGGCTGGAAGCAGTGCTGAGCCAAAAGGCATGAAGGGTATGGGCGGGGCTACTTGGTTTTCGTGGAAAGGGAAGTGCTTGGGAAGCTACAAGCGTGTGCGTTGACAGGACAGCATTGGTTGGGAGCACATGACCCCGACCTCTCATCCGCAGCACCAGCCCTAGCGTGAACCAACTCGAACCTATCTGACTGCCTCAGCATTCTTGAGGGCGTGGGCGACATTGATGCGGAGGCGGGATGGAGGTCCTGCGTTCGCGCATCACTGTGTACTTGATATGAAAAGTAGCTTTAGTTCATGGTCTGGCCCTGCAAGGACTATGCCAGGCCTAGGATCCCTTGCAACCAGGCCTAGGACCATGTAAGCACCACACGATGCGAGGATAATATACTGCGTCAACAGCTACAGGCGCCTCGGCAACTGTAACTCCTGCATCTCCCGAACCAAAACACCTAATAACCATTCCCTTGGTTCCACGGACTTTCCTTGTTTGTTGAAGCTGGACTCGAGGACTAGCCAGATCTGACTTTCCTAAACCCTGAACCCTTACCTGGGGGTCCCCCGTCAGAGTGCTGGTACTTGGAGGTTCATGGTAATTACTTCTTAACCAATGATAACTGTACTTATAACCCACTTATAAGCCCCTTAAGCGCCCTCATATGGTTATAATTACAGTTAGAAGTACAGTTATTGCTTACATTTATAAGTGCAGTTATTGGTTAATAAGAACCGCCAAGTAAGTCCACCTCGACGAGGGCGGCTCAGAAGCAGCGCCCGTCGCTGGCGAAGTGCTTCTTCGCCACCCTGGGGTTGGCAATTTAGCGGTGAAGGTTGGGATGTTCGCCCTCATACTAACAGTCTTAGCAGGGATTATAGTCCCCCTCTTTTTTTTTAGCCCCATGAAGGACTGTAAGTATGGGGGAACATCCCAAGATTCTGGCCTTGTTCTTACGGTTTAGGGCTGTTGCGGCATTATTTAGCTGGACAGATCCAACCAGCCGGGCTGCATAAGTGTCGTTTTTGTCGCTGAGGGTTTATAGGGCCGTCGTCTATCCCGACTGCCATGGCAAGTACTACCGTATGAGTTCACTGTTCGGGGTGCGAAGTCCTGCTGCACAAAAAGGAGGGGCTAAGAATTAGCACCCAAAACCTTAAACCCTTACACCCTTAAACCCTTTTAATCGCAAACCCTAAACCCTAAACCCCCCACCCTGGTGGTGAGAGCGAGGCCTACTCTTGCCCTTGCCAGCCTTGGCCATGGAAGGGCGGCGCGGAATGGCATAGATCGGACTCCGGCCAAAGCAGCTGCGGGGAGAGATTCTGGCAGGGTTTAGGGTTTAGGGTTTGGGGTTTAGGGTTTAGGGTTTAGGGTTCAGGGTTTAGGGTTTAGGGTTAGCTTCTCTGGAAGATCGAAGGCGTTGGGGCTTTGCTCTTTTCAGAGGCCTACCGCGGAGTTTATTTCCCCCATGTGGTTTCAAGTCTCCCAAACACCCTGCAAGCCTTCCTGCACACATGAAGTTTTCCGAAATTATACTAGGGATGCCTTATTGAGATCAGGGAATCCTGGTCCCCGCCCATATCATGCTTTTGCGACTGCAGAGCGCGCTTCGTCTGGTCCGCTAGAAGACACAGACAGCAGCGATCGCAAGTGCTACAAGGTCTCTTGTAAGACCTACTGAACAGATATGGAAAAGAAGGCGTTTCTCCAGGATACTTTCCTGGAGGGCCGATACTGCGTTAACTGACACAAGATGACGACAACACAAACTGCTACAAGAGGGTTGGCAAGCTGAGGTCGACCGTGACTTCAACACTAAACCCTAAACCCTAAGCCCTAAACCCTAAACCCTAAACCGTGGGCATCACCCAGGAGTTCATGCTCGCAGTTGAGGCTGCAAAACGCCTTCTTGGGGGGGCCTGTCTTGCAAGGCAGAGCAAAAGAAGCGGCCCAGAGCTGCAGGAAAGTCCAACCAGATGCCTCCCGCCGGCAAACAATAGACTTCGGTGATCCCCCCAAACACCCCCCAAAAAGCTCCCAACGCCCCAGCCTTAACCCAAGCCCCTTTTGCAACCTTCAACCCCCCCCCCCCCCCCCCCCCCCAGAAATGGACACCCACACTTTGGGAGACGCGTTGGCCCGCTGCCGGGCTCAGTAGACGTTGTGCGTTTTGGGCTCCCTGCAGAGTCGGCAATTTAAGGACTTTCAGGAATCCTTCCCATGGGAACACATTCCTATGAGCCCATAAAACTGGGTTTCTTGGGACGTTCCCCCTTGTACTAACAGTCCTGAATAGGGATTATAACGGGGTGGTACTTTCATCCCTATTAAGGACTATTTGTATAGGGGAACATCCCAACTGGTTGCTGTTAAGGAACTGAAGTTAAGCTACCATGCTATGGGTGTACGTTGTGAATGAAAGGTGCCCTTGTTCTGGTACCTTCAAAGTCCTGACCAGCAGCCCGTGACATTGCAGGGTTATTCTTGCTCTGCACAAAGACTGGAGACTTGGCACTCGGGTGGTAAAGAGTCCTCCAGCTTGAGGCCTCTGAACGTGCAACTTTTGACTTAAACCTCAACCCTAGATGATCCAGATGCCCTTCCCACTTCCTCTGTCTGTTGTTTCGCCGTTCTCCCCGCCCCCCCCCCCCTCAGTTGCCGCCGAGCTGCACAGCCAGCTTGCCGTCATGGAGCTTCAAGAAGGTCTGGCGCTCGCAGAGTCCATACTCCGGGCCTTTTGAAGAAGGCTTTGGCAGGCGCCCATGAGTTGCTATAGTAGGTCTCGACCCAAACCCGTGTTGCTGTTGTTGTCGACTCTTCACTCGTCTGCTCTGAGCTGCTGCAGTCGCAGCAAGCTAAACCCGGACGGGGCAGAGCCATCCGAAGGATGGCTGAAGAGTACTCTGCTTCGAAGCCCTGAAACCACCTCTCTCCTCTAAACTCTGGGCCCCGGTCCCATCAGGCTCTGCTGCTGGTAGCGCACGCCACGCGTTGCCTTCTCTGTTTTTTTCCACACGTACACTACTGGGCTGTTGTCAGGGAACTGAGATCACAAGTTACCATCATCGTCTGGCTCTGATACGGCACATAGCACTAGTACAGGATTTCTTTATTCTAGTAGCATTGTGGTCTTCCAAGCTCCTCCCTTCCATGCACATGCATGAAACACAGCACGCGAATCTCTCACAAACTAACTGCTACTGCTACTAGTGCTGCTGCGAGTTACGCTGACATGATTCCTCGATGGCTTCATGGTGCCAACCCGCGACGTGAGATATATATGGGCATTTCCCAAACCATGGGTACCCCGAAAAAACACAGCACAGCAAGCCTTATACCTGGGAACCCAACACAAGGTACCCCTAGTTTCGCAAGGCCCCCCCCCCCATGTTGTGCAAGGCTATTCCGGTGTTCGTGTTCTGATGACCACGGAGTCTGAGTCGGAGGCATAGGCAATGTTCATGTGCGTGTGACCGAAGATATGGATGGGAGCTCCCACTGCCTGGATTTGCCTCGAGGTGCGTGAAACTCTCTTCTTGATTCTTTTGGGTCTACAGCCTTGCCGTTTGAGGACATACAGTAGGACAACCTAAGGTTGTAATGCTCTTGTCTTGCACTTACGCTTACTCTTGCAACTCAACACAGCGGGGCCGCAAGTTTCAGAATAGATGATTCCAACTCCTGAGTCCGAGCCGCCAATCTCTGATCCCTGACAACAAGATTTGAAAAGTCGAAGACCAGAAGTGGGATCCGGCCATGATAGAAACTTGGGTCGATCCAAAGGAAAATCTACAGCACAACAGGCATAAGTGGAATGAAACCATCGCGCAGCCAGGCCGGCAGAGCGGGGAATCCTGGAAAGCACTGCAGAAACGCTGAGTCTTCCAGCTCCTCCAGCTGTAGACAGCCACTGGCCTCAGACAAGGGGCAGTCTCAACCCTAAACCCTAAACCCTGAACAGGACCACAACGGTGACGCCCAGCCCCACGCTGCTGCGGTATGGCGCTCAGAGTATGGTGACCTACAAAGATGGGCTCGTAATTAAGCCTTTAGAAGCCCCACAATCAACCCGATAACAGGGGTATCCTGGTAGCCGACCCAGCCCGCCTTGATGGGAGCGCCCCCACAGGGCAAGTCGGAGGTGGGCCTGGAAGGGGTCTGGAAGCTTTTGTGGGGTTTGGAAAGTTCAGGGAAATTGGGTGTGGGTGACGAGCTCAAGGAGTTGGGGGATGGGGTCTTCAAGGCCTAAGCTGGGGGCCTTATGTTTCTGGGCTGGAGGTTTTTGCCTGTGCTTTGGACACACCGCCCTCGCAAAGCCACACCCTGCCAAAGGGCCTTGGTCTGGTGGACAGAGCCTTGGGGCCTTCTGCCACCATCGGCTCCCAGGGCGCTTGCTCAAGAGAATTGCCATCTGCTTGGGAGGGGTTCGGGGGGGTGTTGGAAAAAAGGGCCCCCCATCCCCCCTAACCCAAACAGGTGAGGGTGAAACAACATTAACTGAAACAGCACGCGAGGAAAGAGTTGATGCACAATGCGCACTGCCGGAGCCACCCTAGCTTCCGTAGGTGGGCAGGGGCCGATGGAAAGCAGAGCCCGGGCTAGAGCAGGTGTGGAGACTGAGATGTATCAGGCAATCGGCATCAGAAGGAAAAGTGCGTTTCTTCAACCGTGACATCGAACAAGCCATCAGCTGGAAGTGGCGTTGCTTGCACACTGGCGTATGGGGGGCAGGCGTCCGCTGCATCAGCTGAAGGTGGCTGGGCTAGTGGCGCTTGAGCCGCTTCAGTTGCCCATGGTGCCCGGCGTCCACAGCAGCAACACCTGCTTCCGAGCATCCACCGCACCACAGGAGGTCCGACAAAGGGGACACATGCTGTCCTGTAGGGTCCAGCAAGCAACAGGATGAGGCACAAAGGGCCCACAAAAAATCCGCCAATGATGGCGTACCAAGCTCTTACGGAATCTTCAGGAAAGAACAGAGGCAAAGTCATGAGCGCCAGCAAGCCCAGCATCCAAAGCTGGAGACTGACTGCGGCGAACTTCCTCCGACCCGGCGGCAAGAGAATGAAACCCAGCAGCCACAAGCCCCCCTGCAAAGGCATGACGACTATCAGTGCGATTGCAAGGGATCGGGCGTTAAGTTGCTCCGCAAGAAACTCCACATTCAAAAAGGTGGGAAGCACCATCCAGGCGAAAAGGCCCACAGTCATCCAGAACCGACTGAAGCGCGTGACATCTCCGAGCTCGCCAACGACAGCCGCAGTGCGCTGAAGCTCCGCAGTCACCGTGTTCATGCGCAGCAACACATTCACGGCTGCTTCCACTTCACCCAGCTTACCGCTCTGCAGAACTTCTTGGTGGATGTTTTCCTTGTCTGAGGCTGATGAACATCCAGCATCTAGCAGCCGACCGGAGAACTCCTTTCGAAGAAACTTACTGCGTGTGGTAGCATCCCTTGCCAGGAGCCAATCCATCTCCGCGAAGCAGGAGAGAAGCAACCCCCAGATTAAGCCGGCGATATAGCCAAGTGTTGAAAGTGGTGTCCCTTCGATGTCGATGAAGGCCAATGCCGAAAAAGCCAGACTGAGAGAAATGCATAGGACCGCGTTGCACGCTTGCACCAGGCCGAAGTATATGCCCAGCTGCAAGAGTTGGCGTGCAAGACAGAGATACACAATGCCTGCATCAAGTCTGGAGTCGCGGGGTTTAGGCTTGTCACATGGCTACCACGAAAGGATTTGTTTTTTTTTAGGATTTGCACGACAGCGAGCTGTCTGATTATTGCCAGCCCGAGGTACATCCCATCGGAGTCACGATCACCGATGTAATCAAAAGGGTAGGAAGACGCATTCCTGCTTCCATGAGCAGCAGCCATAGCGCTCCGGTCGCTGCACAGTACCTGATGCCGTCGCGTGTGCTGCTTGATTTACGAGCCATTCGTGAACACTTAGGGAGGGCTTCGTTCTACGAGTAGACAGAACTCGAAAGCTTACTGAATGGCGGAAGGAGGCAAGCACGCCATCCGAATAAGATACTTCCAAATTCCCACGTGCAGCTCAGCAGTTTTGATGCTCTTTTCCCACGAATACGCAAGGAAGGCCTCGTAGACACACCTGGAGATTTTCGGAAAGGAGGAGTCCTTGTAAAATCACATATTTAGGATGCTTTGGTCATGTCTTTTCTTCGGGCCCCAAAACTTTCAGGAACTTCCACCAGAGGCGTGTGTAGATGGAGACTTTGTTGTTTGGCAGAACCAGAACTATCGACGATGAGCGTAGCGCCAGAGCAAAAGGAGACTCAATCGGACGCGCAATGAGGCTTGCAATGTCAAGATTTTGTGGGTTGGATAGGAAGCAGACGTAGGCGCCCCTCGCTCCACGCGGCCAAGCACCATCGACCCTGTCAATGAACTCATATATGCCTTCCGCCCAGCAATGCGTCACAAAGACATCACCTAGTATGGTCACATGGGAACCCCCTTATGTATTTCTTGAGTATTCAACAAAAAAAGAATGTTAATGTTATGCGTGCTGGGGCGAGTCACAGTGCAAGCCAGCGGAATTCTTCAGCAGCGCCCAACTCATTTTTCCCGCGGCTGCGGTCACAGGCTTAATCAGTTGATCTGTGACAGTATAAACCTTACTTCTCCTGTAACCAAGGGAAGAAAAGGTTAAGCTTTATAGTTCCTGCTAAATAAGGAAACCCCAAAAGTGTAAAGTTCAACTCTTGGCTAAGTAAGAAGCCGACGGCCCTGTCACAAAATCTGCAACATCGAACATGTCCCTCTCGGTTGGCTGAATCAGGCCCTCAGACACTGCCTGCATCACGAGGCGCCGGAACTGCCGAAGGTCTTGCAGGCTCACGCACCACTTTTCTGGCTCGACGGCTTGGTGCAGTGTCCATCCGTCTCCTTGGAAGTTCGGCCGCATGACCTGGCAATCTCCAGGTTCCAGTGGCACACGTCTCTTCCCAGCATTCAGAGACCAGGTGGTGAGCACAATCCCCGCCGAGCCAAAGACCAGGAGTAGGACGGCCGAAATCTTGAAGACTTGGACTTGCTGCTGGTGACGCTCTGGAGGTTCGCAGCCCCGAAATGGGGCATCACTGCCACAGCATTCAAAGGCAAATGCTCCAAACAGGCTGAGCTCGGAATAAGACAACACACGAGGGACGAGGCCATCTCTGCAAACACAGGGGTCCATCGGAGGGCCCTTCGCGTAGCAAGAGTTGCCAGTCCTACTCTGGCAGGTGTCAGATTCTGAGATCTCCATGCCAAAGCACTGCTTCAGGTCTGACACGTTGGTCTCTGGCTCCTCTGGCTCCTCCTTGACTGCTTGTGTTTTTATGAACCGATAAGTCACAGGCACGTCGACAGCAACCACAGGGCACGCCATCATCCATGAAGTACCCTTACTTTTGGATGAGGCCCCGCGATCATCCTGGAGCCACTATTGAAGCAGAACATCATCTCGATATATCTCGATGCCCGAACACGAACTAACCATAAAACAACAGCCCTGTGTGGACCCAACAGGAGTGGGGTTTCGAGGCCTCGGGTTTGGGGGGGTGGAGGGGGGGCTCAACAACCCAGACCCCAAATTCTTGCTCCTGCTGCTGACAAGGCCAACGGCTGCTCCAGCCCTCCTCGGACACATCAGGACAGGGGTTGGCACCTGAGTTCGAGAAAGTGCATCTCCTCAAAACCCTAAACCCTAAACCCTAAACCCTAAACCCTAAACCCTAAACCCTCTAAATTTTGGAGCTCCAGATGATGCATTCACCTAATACTTGAGCTGGTCTGCGAGGAAATGATGAAGAGTCCAAGACTTCCTACTGGAGACGGACGACGGCGACCATTCTCGGTAAACGTGGGACTCTTCTGGCACAAGGCCGCGTTTACCACGTTTGCCCGGCCTTAAACATTCCCAAAACACTGATGTTCGCAGCCTTCTTGCCTCTTTGCGCAGCTGCGCAACTGCACGTTTGTTACAGCTCTTCGACCTACATCCCACACTCCGGGCTGCGCTGCTTTGGGATGTCGGCTTGCGCTGCTCGGGGTTTTCGGGGTGCGTTGCTTTGGGTCATTGGCTTATAGTTATATGGGCAGGGCTGCTGGGCCCTGAAACCAAACCCCTTAAGCTGCCCTGCACCTCAAGAACCATAAAGCGGTCGCCCTACTTGCTCGAAGCATTCCCATATTTCGCGCGGTCAAACTGCAAAGTTCGACTGCGCGAAACTTTCTTGCACCCCGGGAAGTGCTCTCGCATCATTGATAACTTGCTCTTCTTTCCCAAAGGCCAAAGTCATCGCGCCTGCGAGGATATTCTCCCGGCAACACACTCAAAAAATGTGTCTGACAGCGCCGGCCGTCCCAAAAAATGTCCGGCCAACCGCGGCAAAACACGCCCTAGGACACCTTGAGACCCAACCTCTGTTTCCAAGCCACCATGACTAGGAACCAGAACTGGGATCCGTGTCTTTTGCAGGCAGCTCTATATTGCAAACCAAAAAAAATGGATGCCATGAGATCGTGGGGCAGTTGGAAAGGTTCGCCTCCGTACTGCAGAGGTAGCGCATTCTCACCTCCAGGATCTGGCTGTTTTAGGGGGTCTTCGGATGCCTTATATAGGGTTACGAGTATCTGCCACAGGCAGGATTTTCTCATGCATTGAGGAGATTTCCTAACTTGCATGTTGAGGGTTCTGACATTCAGGGTAGGAAGACGTAGATCCCTGGCGCGCAACTGCACCCCACGGCTGTTCACCGAGCCCACACTCTCGGTATCCCCTCGGTGCCGCGTGCATTTACAAGCGGGCACGATGATCTCAATGGGTTTTTTCACGTGCACATGACGCTCTCGCCTGGGCGCCATGCGCATGTCACGCCCGCAACATCAAGAGGCATCCCAAAAATGCCCTTAAGAGCTTTCTCTGGCAGCTGGGGGGGAGCGTAAGGCTTGCGTGCCTGGGCAGCTGGGGTAGCGTAAGGCTTGCGTGCCTGGGCAGCTGCAGCGGGTGGCAAGCTATAAGCTAAACTTCTACACCAGTTTTAAAGGCCTTGGAGCCGTGCTCGCAGTTCGCAAAACAAAACCAAACATGAAAAATGGCCTCGCGGAGGGTGCCAAATCGTGCTCGCCTTTTTCTGGGCCCGTGAACTAACCTTTGAGCGCTCAAATCGTGTTTCCACGGTCCCGTGCATTTTTTGAGGCGTGTCCATTTTGGCTCGTGGGTGGGTGCGTGTCGCGCTTTGCACCTCGGTCCCGTATGCATGCTCCTAGAACTGTCGCCGCTTTTTGGCCCCTAACCCTAAACCAGTACTCTTAAAGCAGTGCTGGAATGCCCCAACAGTGAAAGCCATCTTGAAAGGTAGGCGCCCTTCACGATGGCTAAGTGAATTGAATGCAGATGTGGTCATGCATGGCTTTTGTTACAACGGTTTGCCGCGCATCGGCATTTTCACACTTTCTGTGACCTCGCAGGACGCATCGAAAAGGTACGCTGCCGGCAAGGCTGCGGCACACCGCTCGTCTCTGCCCAAGAAGTCGTTCGGCTCGCCTTCGAACCAGGTCACCTGTTCTATGTGGGCGGACCAGGATTTAGTACCTAGGCAAGGTTTAGGGCATCCCTGCACACCTTGAAGCCTGACAAAGCAGGTCGCCTGCGTGCCCTCCTCCCCGCTTGACCAGCTCCAAACCCCCTTCTGCTCAAGCTCATTGAGGCCAGTCCAGAAGACGTACTCCCAGTCCATCGCGAATATGCCAGGATGCCTGGTTTCTTGATATTTAACAGCTCTCAAAAGCACGATGCCACATGTTGCCAGAAAAAACCTACCAAATTCCCAAGTTTTTCCGACAAGGACCTCTTTAGCTCAACCCCCATGTGGCGTCGGTTCAGTTCGCAATGAATATAACAACGTGTGCTCGAGCTTGTTGCCGGGTCGCAGCAAGCAGACGAGGGGAGTTTGTTTAGCTTACTTCTGCACAGAAACTTTTCAATATCTGCCTGAACATGAAGCCACAAAGTGTGAAGGAAACCTTGTGCAGCGACTCGGATTCGCAGTAGGAGCTGAGAATTTCTATGACGGGAAACGAGGCAATGGAACGAGTACTAGCGCAGAGAGCTGCCCACCAGGAAATTCCTACACCTCCCGAACATCATGCTCAGTCTGCCCAGGGCGGGGCTGTACCGCAGTTTCCGTACAAACCAAAAGGAAGCGTGAACATGACAGAGCACGTGGGCAGAAAAATCATGCATGCGCCCGTCTTGCAACTTAAGGGTATCGGCGGCCAGTGTCCCCCCATCTCGCATGAGAAAATGAAGATGTGCACAAAACGGGTCCAGCTGCAGCTGCAGCTGCGCAAAAACAACCCTGCTGGGCGCCCCCAAACTCTTGGACCCCATATGCCCTTACCTGAAAAGCTTCACCGACAACCACCAATTTATCAAACTTCCATTGACTTCGCAATGGTACAGATACATCACGGCCCGGGACAAGTCCTCTTGGGTGCCAGACATGAGGTGTCCCCCAGGAGCCATCTCTGCGCACAGCCCCTCCGCTGCGGCCCACGTCTCCTTTTGCAGTCAGGGCCATTGTCTGTAATCATGGTCCCTTATTGGGGGTACCCGAAATGTCGGGCCCGTGTGGGCACCCAGAAAGGGATCCTCATCTTGGCAGCCGGCGTGCTGTGAGGGCTGGGGGTCATCGCTTCTAAACTCGAAAAACAATCGCGACCTAGCGTCAAGTGCATGGTCGCAGGGTGGTGCCGCGTAGCACCTCTCCCCGATCCGACCCCAGTTGTCTGGGCAGACCGATGCCAGGGCAGTCGACTGAGAGATAACTCCCCCTGCCGCTGCCAAGAGGACGCCCCGCGGCATCCGTCCCACCTGCACGGTTTAGGGTTTAGGGTTTTGGGTTTGGGGTTGGAAAGCTATGAACCCGCATGCCCTGAGACTGGCAGCCTAAAGGCTGTCGTGGTTTGCCAGCTTTGCCAGCCTGTCTTTTGGTACGCCCACCGCCGATTGCACGAGCCCCGAGGCGGAAACCCAAGGCGGAGCAAGGCAACGGCTAATTCCATCAACCAGTGGGGGGAAACGTTTAGCTGCAGGAAAATGGGCAGGCTACGTCTTTGAGCCTTTGAGCCCGTGCGGCTACTTGTACACTCTTGGTCTTTGATGCATGGACTGAGCATGCCCACATGCTCTCCAGTCATGATGTTCCTTTCAGAGGAGGGGTCACTGTGGCGTTTCAAGCTAAGGAATCTGCCCCCAACTCTCAACGAACATGTGCATGTCGATTATCACTATGTTCGACAAGCACGACTGCTATGGTATTTACAGCATGTCGAACCCAATGCACAGACAGTGCAAGCCGAACAAATTAGGGCCCGAAACCCAAACACAGGGACAGTGCAACCTCAAACACCCTTCCCCTAAACCTTCAACTCTAAACCCCTCTAACACAGACAGCGCAGCCCAACATTTTTTCACCTCATGCAAGAGCACAAACCCCGAACACGCACAGTGCAACCCGCAAAAGAATATGGGTTGCACGTTTCGGCATTTAAGGTTCAAGTGTTGACGGCTTCTGCAGCATCCGTCGCACTTGGGGATGGGGGGGGAGTAGGAGGAGTATGAGTAGCAGTAGCAGTAGCAGTAGCAGTCGCAGTAGCAGCAATAGCACGATGAAAATCACTAAAGTCTTGGTAGCAGTTTTTAGTAGCTATAGTACTTGCACAAACATCCATGTGAGCTCCAGCCAAACCGAGCCCCGCACAGGAAGTGGCTGAAGGTGATGACATCGCCCTTTCGGCCCCTTTCCTCCTGCCAAAGGGCTTGTGGATCTTCAGGAGACGTCTCCCCCCCCCCCCCCGGGAACGATCAAGGCTGCCACAGTGTCTAGGAAGCACTGTGAATGGCTGAGGCTCCCAAAGCTTCATGCTTGCTCAGGCTACTCTGCGGCCTGATGTTGACAAACAATCACCAACAGCCCACTGCAACAGCTTGCGATCCAACTTGAACCCCGACGTTCGGAAAACAGCAAGCTGTGGCGAGCTAGCACCTGGACTCGTAAAGGCACACCACACCCATGGCTCCTGTTGCTTCTTGATGCGGCGGACAAAGTAGTCATTCCACAGCAGGAAGTACTTGTGTGCCCCCTCCTCACCCATGGGCCACCTTCGGAGGAAGGAGCGGTGCAATTTTGGGGGCCTTTCGAACCTTTTTGGAACATGGAAGAGATCTTGGAGCTAAGCCAGCACATGCCGCGTGCGACATCTTGAAGCTTCACAGGAGTGCCAAAGGGCTTCCTAACCAAGAACCCACCCCCTGCACAGGTGGCTTGGCACCAGGGCTGTGGCTTACAAAACGAATCGTAGCGCACGTCGTCTGGGCGTGGGTCGCCCTCGCAAAACCTCATCAGTCAAGGTTCCAAGCGCGCGATGGGTTGGAGGATTGCGGATTAGGCCGCCTACTGGTCATGTGTCAGCATGAGGTACGCAGGTTGAACGTTTGATGGCAGGGCTTCTGGCTCTACTCTGAACCCGGGCCCATGGGGGCTAGACACCCATCCACACGTTCCGGGTCTACATAGCCGTGCTTCCTTGCTTCTTCAGGATGCATCCGAGTTTCTGCTAGCTAGGGGCCAACTAAAGACTTTACTTCAAAAAAGTCAGGCAAGATGTAGCCAGGGTTTATAAACCCAGGGGTGATCAGGGCCACGGGCGGCCAGAACTCGTAATCAAGCATCAGACGATCGTGATCCCTCACCGTCTCGCGACTTGAAGTTCGAAAGCTTCACCGGAACCCAACAATACCAGTGAGCTGTCCTTGGGATGACTGAACAGCTCAAGTAGCAGGTAAGACCTATGAGGGTCGGACGTACAGCTCCACCAGGACAAGAGTGGGACCTTGCCGTGGATGTGGGATTCCCAGGCAAGGCATGGCAAGACCGGAGGTAGGAGCATGAAGCAATTCATGGAGCAGTCCTGTGTACGAAAAGTGCTCCTCTGCCGGCCAACGGCTGGCAAGAGGGTTTGCGGCCGTTCGGGCTTTGGTTGCAACGTTCACTTCTGAACGTGCATATTTGGTTTTTCTGCTGCTTACTGACTTATGGACAACATGGAGAGCAGAGAGTGTGACAAGTGGCACGTCCCCAAAAGCCCGCTGAAGAGTCAGGGCTCTTCGTTTGCTGAGGCAGGCTGCAACAAGGTCTCTGAGCTCAACGTCGACACGAAGCCACTCAGCCCAAAGCAACGTACACATCCTGCATGACCTGCGAGGAATCGAGCACTGGTCGCCTCAACGGGCTAGAATCCTAAACGGCCTGCACGCCTCGACCACCTTTCCTTTTCGCTCATTGTCCGACAAAAGCTTTAAAGAAAACCCTAAACCCTACATGGCCGTCGCCGTTGTCTCCTAAGCCAAGCCCCGCAGCACTGCCATATTTGAAGACCCCACCAGTGAAGACTGCAGAGCCCTTGGATCCCCAGGCCATCTGGGCCACACATTGCCACAACTGAAGGGGTTTAGGGTTTAGGGTTTAGGGTTTAGGGTTTAGGGTTTAGGGTTTAGGGTTTAGGGTTTAGGGTCTGTGGCCTCGGCAGGCAGCATTTCGGCGCCGATTTTGTCACCTCAATTGACAGGCCCCAAGCAACCCGAACACCCCAGATGCCCCCATCGTTTTCAGGGCAGACCCCTGGGTCAAAAGCAAGCATCCAGCAAGCAGCCGGCTTTTAGTGTTTTCAGCGCTGACAAAAATGTCTGACTTTCCAGCCCATGTGGATAGCGATCATCACAGTCAAGTTGGCAAACACATAGAAGGAGAACAGGACCCCCTTGCTGCACACCGGATCATGCATACTTGAAGTCCGGATAGAAGATGTAAGCACGCCGGCGGCGCATCTGGGGTCCTTCGATGTAGGTCGTTCCGGCATTGAACTTCGCCTGGTCCCACTGGCACTTCTGCACCTCGTCCCACCACTTCATGCACTTCTTGGCCGCCACCTCCGGCTGGGTTTCATACTGATACACGTTCAGGCAGCGGAACTCCTCGATCTGCAGGTACTTGCAGGCATCCTTGGGGGCGTCCTTATGGACCTTCTCCGAGTAGTCGGCCACGGCCAGGCGGATGTCATCAGCAGTCCTAGTTCATGGTTGGGATAGTATGTAAAAATTTAAGTGTACACTCCTTCTTGGGTTTAAGTACCCTTAAAAAATGTAACTTTTATTGGCTTTAAGTACCCTTAAAAGCATGTAAAATGTTACACCCAACATATGACAAAGAGTCTTGGTGGAGGTGTACTTCTCGGGCACGTAGAGTCCATGATGGTATGCCACCGCGCGCTCCCACTTCGATGAGTAGGCTGGCTTGGCGTTGCCATCCACCTTCTTGGGTAGCCCAGGAACCATATTATGACAAGGATACCCTTTTTTGGGGGGGTTGGCTATTTTTTTGGTTTTTTTGTTAAGGGAACCTAGAACCAAAAAAAGGGGAAAAAGGGGCACCACTGGGCTACCGTCAGCCTTCATGTGGAATGGCAGCTGATGCTCGTAGGACTGATTCACCTGCTCCTCGGTGAGCTTCAGCTGGTTCGCGAAGTCGAAGGTGTCAGGGAAGGGGCCTTAGTTGCTGAGATCATAGGCCCCGGCAAAAAAAGTGTACACTTTCAGTTCTATAGGGGGTTAATTATAGCATCCCAAGAAGTGCACAAAGTGTACTCACTCAGCTACTAAGGGGCCCATGGACTCATCGTACTTCTTGTACTTCTTGAAGCCCTGCTCCCTGTCCATGTCGGGGGTCAGGGGCACTTGCTTCACGTGCTCGGGAAAAGCGGTCGGGTGGCTCTTGGCCGAAGGCTCCTCACATCGCACCGAGCTCCCATGCTGGTTGCCCATGTTGCTTGAGAAGCACTGCAACCAGGGCCTTTCTGGATCTATCTGCGGGTGTCAGGGCTGTGCACGCTTCAGCCCTCTCATAAACGCTCTCGAGCCGAAAAGGTGTAGGTTCAGGATGCAGCAGCTCATCACCTGTCCGATCTGCGCTACCCCCGCCCAAAGCCACTGTGCCGCTGCAGGCAGCAATGTAAACACCCCACGCAAAGGACATGGTGATCCACGTGTGCAAACTACTTCTGGTTCTGAGAGGGTCCATACAGGAGAGGGCTGCTATATGGACCTCTACAGTGCACAGGACAAGACCACACTTTGGCGCCAGGATGCACATCTCCAGCATAGCCAAGAGCTTGTCGATGGAATCCTGCAACTCAAAAACTGCAGGGTCTATAGACGTGCACGGATGCAATCGAGTGAAACGGGTGAGGAAAGCGGCACCAGGCTTATTTTACGAAAGGTGCACGGTGGGCCCAGAAGACGCCAAGCTATGGTGGCAAGAAGATGCTGGACCAGGTTACCATCTCGACCCATCCATGTTCAATGAAACCTTCAACCCTATACCCCAAAAAAGGAACTGCTCTCCAACTCCACAAAGCATCACAAAGCCAGAATTAGCTTGGTGGATGCTCCTAGAGGGCTTTCGTTGTCAAAATCTTCCTGTATATAATACATCTCTCACACACACTTTGTCAGTCCTTAAACTTCTGTTTGGTCGAGTCGGCCGTGTTGGGCCGGATCCACATGTCCTGAAAGACCGAACTTCTCAAGCATGGCAGCCCGTTTGAGATCATGTATCTAGGTTGAAGCAGCAAAGGTGCAGGATAGGCTCTATAGCTAGCTGCAGATGGAAAGCCGATCTCAAGTATCTGATTGCACCATGCCATCCTCCAACATGTGAGCTGTGAGAGCTTCAAACAAATCTGTCAGCCCACGCTGCACGGCTAACGGGCCATGGCCCCCTCCGAACTACCCACCCCCCTTGGATGGAGGCAAGGGTCGTGGTTCCCGGGAACATAGAAGACCCGCCGGAACTTCTTCCTGAAGATCATGAGCCCGCGCCTCAATTGGGTGCGTCGTGTCATGTGCTTGAGAACAACTAACAAGCCCCGAACCCTGCATAGGGAATCATGCGTGGCTTTCAGACAGGCTGGTTGCTGCCCCATGGTTCGTTTATGCTGGGTGCTTCTCTTGAACACTATTGGCATCTAGAGATCTGCGAAATATTAATCTTGTTCGGGTTAGTTGTTCGTACCAGTCCGATTCAAGGGCCCAGTTATCCTAGATCCCTGCTCTCTCGCTTTTCTTGAGCCAGATGCTGTACACTGTACACTGCCCAGGCTTCCTGGGCGCATCCAGATCTCAATGGCGCGGCGCTACATGCGCGCAGCCTGTCGCTGGGACGAGCAGTCTTCTGTGGTCATCCCCTCTGCCGCTTTGGAGACAGGGGCAGCTCGACCATTAGCGGAGGAAGCACGTCTGGCATGCCGAGAATGACCCTTGAAGAAGCTCACCAAGTTCCCCAACACGAAAAAACAGAGCCATATACCTCCCTCAGGATCTAAGAGGATACAAGTCCACTGGAGTTCATTTTAAATCCGTATACCAGCCCGAATTTCCTGTAAGGGGACCCACAGATGCTACTCGGAGCGACGGCTAGACACCTGGCTACGCAGCCACGGGCACAAGCGGCACAAGCCTCGGGGACAGGCTCATAGAGGCCGGTGGCCTCTTTAGCTGTTAACTCTTATACTTTAATATACCACTTTAGGCTAGAGAAACCCTAAACCCTAAACCCTCATTAAGCCCTATAAAAAGAACCCCGAATGTATGCCCCTATAAAACATCTCTTCCCTGATGGCTCTTGCCGAGCTCAGCAGGCTCGCAAATGCGAGAGTCATGTGTCATGTAGGGGTTTAGGGTTCAGGGTTTTAAGGTTTAGGGATACATGCTTGGCTTGTGCGCTGCGCCAGGTGACTGAGCAATGGAGGTGCCGCAAGGTCGAACGCATGTAACTTCACGCAACTTGATTTGGAACCGACTTGGCATGACCTCGAGCTTCAGGCTTCGAGCCCCTGCTAGAGTAGCTTCGCTGAAGATGAGAAGCAACTAAATCTATAGCAAGTTCTCCAGATTCATCATGAGTCAGCCTGACTTGTGGATGACAGGCGCTCGAGTTCACTCCTGTCCTCTTTCTCCTTGAAATCTAAGCACGTGTCAGAAGCAGCGCGCGGCTGCACTCAGATGCTGAGAGTCACCAGAAGTCTGGATCAGCATTTGGGCCCGGAGAGTAGGTGTTGCCCATGCGGTACACCGACTTGATTTCCTGGCACTGCAGCTTCGTGAGTTGAGTGAACTGACCAGCGAAGTGGGTTTAGGGTTTAGGGTTTAGGGTTTAGGGTACCCCTGCCCCCCTCGGCCCCCCGCGGCACCCCTCGCACCCGCGCGCCTCGAGGTGTTTGGGGTCCAATGCTTCTTTGACCTGCGCCCACTCGGCCTGGGGGACTGCAGCGAGGTGTGGCGCAAACTTCCGTGTCCTGTCATCTTGGGTCCTATAAGAGCATACTTCGACATACGTCGCTCCGGCCGAAAACCGGAACATCAACCTTAAGCGATGTTTACAACTCACGACCCCCACGGTGCTTTCCCAAAGGCCCGCTCGTCTCAGGGGGCGATTCATCAGAACTCAGAATAGCCGTGCTGCTGGCTCCTCTTGGAGTTTTCGGCGATTCGAGGCCAGCCGGTGTCGAATCTCCTCACCTTAGTCCCTAAACTAAACCATCCTAAACCCTTCCACGTGCCACGCGTGTATAGCAAAAAAGACTTCTTCCTCTCTCTCTCTCTCTCTCACATGACGCCAGGCCCACGACCCTCCGACCCTCAACACAACGGACCTCAAACCCTAAGCCTTCCACCCCGTACACCAACCCCGCACCCCAAACGCTGATCATCCCATTCTCGGGGAGCCGACGTGTGAGCTCGTTGAACGGGATGCCGAGCTGCTCCAGCTCCAGCCTCGGATTCTTGGGTTTGAGGGCTTTGGGTTTGGGTGGGCGATTTGGCTGGCCTTTACAAGTTGTGACCTCAGGGCTTTGAATTCTAGGGGCCGCATAGCGATATGGTAGTAACACTTCAAATGGCCAAACTACGACTAAGAAGTCGTACCGACGAAGACCCACCGCCCATCCCAACCGCAGGCTCCAGCTCCGGAGCCACATTCCGCCCAGGCGTCGTTTCTCTTTGGTCTTTGGAGGAGAGGACCCCAAGTGGGTGCTGTTTGGGGAAGAACCAATAATTAATCAAACACCCAATCTCTTTATGCAAGTCATAATCTTCATCACAACCGTAACGCTTCTGGGAGTACTTGGAGGTTCATAATATGGTTAGAAGTACAGTTATAAGTACAGTTATAAGTACAGCTATAAGTACAGTCACAAGTACAGTTATACTTGTTTCATAAGTACCATGAACCTGCAAGTAGGAGAGCTGCCAGTTCCGGCTACATGCACCCCGAGTCGCTTGACCATGCAAGGGTGCTTGCTGATCGCCACCTGCAAGGCCTTGATGCCGGCCTGGTTTGGCGCTTCAGGGTTTGCGGACGTTTATATATATATATATACATTTGTATATGTATATATATATATATATGTTTATTTATTTATGTTTATATTTATTGCATTTGTTGTTAGTTTGAGCATCAGGCATCTCTGGCTTTGCATCTGTTGACTCGATTTCCTTCACGCATTGACAAATCTTGCTCGCTCTGTGTCTCTCTCTCTCTCTCTCCGTGTCTGTGCAGAAATAGGGGTATGTATATATGCATTGTTTATACTTACATGATAAAGTATGCATGTATACATGCATACACGTGTACATATATAAATATGTGTATATGAGTATATTTGTCTATTTGTGTATATATAGATATTTAGATACAGTGGAAGGGGGGCACATGCGCACCGGCACTTGACATTCTTGCATGCATTTATACATGTAAAGATGCATGTAACGCATGCATGTCTCCTCACCTCAATGTTCAGTTTATCGCAATGCACTGTGTCCATGTTGTTGGGCTATATGCTTCGATGATGTCTTTCTACCCCCCTTTGTCACGACGATGTTCCTTGCGCTTGTCGGACACTCTTTGCAGGCTTTGGGGTGTCAGAGTGCCTGGTGGATCGTGTTGTGCACGAGAAGCAGGGCATTCCTGGGCCGAGAATGGTTTCGACTCTCGCACTCGCACGAGGCAGGGCTTCGGAACGATCCAGCCCGAGAATGGTTGAGGGTTTGGGGTTGAGGGTTGCCTCTCGCCTGCGAGTTCGATAAGGTACACTACTTCTCGCCGGGCGATTGAGTATGGGTCGTGCCCGTGGCACAACGACAAATGGTCTGCGAGAGATGCGAGCTGCCAAATATTCTCACAACGCTTCGACGGTCTGTGACACTGGAGATCAGTTGAGGTTGGAAGGCATTGCAGCCGGCAGGCTATCGATGCAAATTCTTCAACGACAACAGGCTGCAGAATTGCTTCGGGATTTAGATTCAAGGACCGAGACTGTAGCATGGTAAGACGCAGTCCGAGCGATCGGCTAACAGACATCGAGCTGAGTCCCTCCGGTCTCATTTCGCACACCCCCAGGCTGTGTATTCTCAGCAGGCGCACGGCAAATGCACGCAAAAACTTCTGTGCACTAAAGCTGGGCAAACCAGGGCCTAAGTGCGGCGAAGGATCAGGCTCTTATTCTCTTCCAACGCTCCCGCTATGATCTCAGTGCCTGTCAAGAGATGAGGAAAGCTTTGGCAAGAGTGATTCATTCTTAGGGTCCCTTAGGGTTTGAGATGTAGAGTGCAAGCCTTTTCTTGGCTAGGCATTCTTTCCGGTGCTTCGACCTTTGTGTCGTCTATTTGGGTTGTTGAAGATGGTTGCTCCCCCTCAGCTACAGCCCTAAACCCTAAACCCTAAACCCTAATTAAACCCTAAACTCCCTAAACCCTAAACCCTAAACGTTTCTGTTGTTGGTTTTTGCCCTGTCCCAGCAAGCGCTCCGGGATGCTGTAAAATGCAGATCTTAATAAATCATGAATTTGGAGGTGCGCGACGGCTCCAGACGCTGGAACGAATGTGACTTTCCAAGAGTTTGAAATGCTGTATGCTGAACATGTTCGCGGAGTTCGACCGAACGCTCACCGCTCCCCACCCCTCACCGACTGACCATCGACTGACACGCACACAAACCAGAAAACCAACCAAATGCCACCAGCAAACACGAAACACACGCCATTCAGGGGTGATGTTCGTGCCAGACCCCACGACAAGGTGAAGTTTGAGGATGTTTGGGGTTGAGGCGATTTGGTGCTTGGCGCAACCCCATGAGGATTGCGAGTGCTTAGGGTTCGTGGGTGGGGCTTGGATTATAGGGGTTTTTTTGGGAGTTTATTATACATGTGCCTAAATGTTCCTAGGGATTGAGGGCGCTCTAAAACAAAAAAACCTTAAACTCTAACCCTAAACCCTAAACCCTCCTAGCCCTAAATCAGAAGGGTATTCTCAAGACCCGGCCTTCATCCGTGATGCGGTTCGGTACCTCCTTGAGGGCTCCTGTCGCCTTCCTCGGTTTTGTGGCGGGGGGGCTGCGGCCGATGGGATGTCATGCCAAGTCATGTATACGTATATAGTATACACACACACACACACATATATATATATATATGTGTGTGTGTGCGTCATGTGTATATATATATATGTATGTATGTCAACCATTTTAAGATTTATGTGAATATCTGGACATTTCATATTCACATGTTGATGTATAACTCTAAGGATATGTCTTTGGTATACTTGACATTTCGTTCTGGCATGTCTTGCCTCAGCGGGGCTGGGGAATAAAAACAAGCAACACTTCTCATTCACACCGTGCAGACGTACTGTGGCGTTTGCACTTGCAAAGTGACAACTAAGCCAGTAATACCCCTGACCAGCACCAGTCCGTAGCCTATGAAGTGGGAACTACACAACAGCCATGGAGTAAGCCAAACACTAGCCCGTGATGGGCTCTAATGAAACCCGGTCTCAGCAAGCCCAAGTCGAGGAATCGAAGCGTGCCTAGGATGGGGCGTTTAGGGTTTAGGGTTGAGGGTTGAGGGTTTAGGGTTTAGGGTTTAGGGTTTAGGGTTTAGGTGCTTTGGCTGTTTTTGGGTCCCCCCGCCTCTGCATACGCCCAATGTGCAAGTTTGCGGGGGACTACGGGAGGTAGCTGGTGATATGGTCATTTCCCACAACGATGGTCCCTTTTGGGGTACCCTAAATACGAGGGGCCGCCTTTGTAATGGTAACCCCAAGAAGGGACCCTATAATTCAGAGGTTGGGGGTTCAGGTTTTCGGGTGGTGGAGCCTTCTGATCTTGCAAGCTCTCCATCTCGGGAGGTTCGAAGAAAGCACCCGAAGGCTCACACATGCGGGAAGGTGCGGTTCTTCTTCAGCAGCTCTCCGACAGCTTTGGCACCCGGCACGCCCATGCCTAGAGCAGGTCTGAAGGCTGCAACGGGAAGCTGATACAGGGACATCTGTGACTTGAATGGGTGTTTTGTGCAATTTCGAATAAAAGTAAGTATTCAGGCACCTGTTCTACACAGCAGAACCATACTGTTGCAGCCGAGTATCCCATACTTGCCAAGTGCTGCGCGGACCAAAATCCCAAACTTAAGTGTTCTCACACTGTCTTCCAGCGAAGTTCACGTCCCTCCTTACCTCTAAGAAATTCTGCTAACGCTCTAAACTGGAGAAAGACAGTCGAATCCCCCGAGAACCCACGGCAGCCTACGGCCGCGAGGCAAAGCCGGCGCACCTGCCACAAAGCGCAGCTTGCTTTGGAGACTAGGAGACTCAGGAGGGGGCCCATTTCTAGTGATTCAGGCCTAATTGCTTCCCCTGGTCTTCATGTGGAGTTGGTCAGCAGCCTTAAGAAGCCAAAGTTCTGTCACTGCCCTGTCATCAGATCAGGATTGCCTGAGGATCCACAAGCCTTGGCCACAACCTTCCACTTGCATGCAAGAGCTCCCACTAACATGGCAACACAATTTCAGACATGGCACGCTAGGGCTCAGGTTTTCTGCCACGGCAGCGGCGCCCTCGTCGTACAGCCGGTTCCTAGGGTTTGCATTGGCCTACACAGCTTCAGCTCAACCTGCGAAGTCTGCAACGTTGCTTCCTGTTGTTCTCCTGCCCTCGTGCAGATAAGCTGCATTCCCAGAGACAGCGTTTCCAGGTCCGACCCGGCCTGGCTATTCCCGTCGTGGGTTCTTGTTTTGGCCAACTTTTTCCTGCTAAACCCTAAACCCTAAACCCTAAACCCTAAACCCTAAACCCTAAACCCTAAACCCTAAACCCCAAACCCCATGCAAAGAGTGGGCCTTGGCGATCATCCCAGCGGTCTTGGCAGTGAGGCCGTTGCCATCGAGGTAGAGGTGCTTGAGGCCTGGGAGCACCATTTCAAGCCCATCGCTTCGGCAAGCTTGCTACCTACATATATATATATATGTATATATATATATATTTATTTATCTATTTTTCTATTTATGTAGTTGTTCATGTATTTACAATTAAATATATCTGTATTTGTACAACAGCAGCTGTTGCAAAAAGAAGCAAAAACCCACGGAAGTTAGAGGTTATTAAAGCTGGGAAGGCTAGAAAGCCAATTGCTCAAGAGCCTGTGCGGAGAATGCCCACGAAATATGAGGCTGAGCTACTGGAGCCCTCAAGGCCCTGCACAATCGCCTCGGCGCCCTCATCCATCCTTAGAGGCGTGGCAAAGCAAGAAATTCCGACTTCTCACGCCAGCTGGCTGAGGTTGGGACTCGGGAACTTCATTGGTGCTCTTCATACTAAGTTACTTCAGTTCGTCCTGTCGTTCTCTTGCTGTCTTGCTCTCTTTCCTGCCTTCAGTCCGGCTTTATGTTTTCCTTGTGTGCATTGTGTGGGTCTGTCTGCCTTACTCGCTTACCCCTCCGCCTCTGCCCCCCCACGCTCCAAAGAAAAGAGCCAATACATCTTTAAATATAGATTCGCTGGATGGAAAGATAGAAACACCTGCCTTCTCTTGCATCTTGGGGCAACCCACAAGGGCCCGGAATTCTGAAGGCTTGGAACTGCCTCCGAGAGGCAGCCCGCAGTTCACCAAGTCTAGGACCTTGCAGGGCTCAAGGCCTTAGGGGATTGAAGGTTAGGGTTTAGGGTTTAGGGTTTAGGGTTTAGGGTTTAGGGTTTCGGGTTTCGGGTTTAGGGTTCAGGGTTTTTTTAGGGTTCAGGGTGTAGGGTGTAGGGTGTGGGGTGTAGGGTGTAGGGTGCAGGGTGTCTAGCAAAGAAAATCTCTAACAGTGCCCACGCACGCCTCTTAGCTTGCGCACGCACACCTTTGCGAAAACCCACAACTCTTCGAACAACTTCGGAATCCAAGGAAATATATACAGATATATGTGTATCTATATATGTATACACATATGTATATACATATGTATATATATATGTATATATATATATATGACCTTCGGTCTTTAAACATTGGCCGGAGCCTGCAGCGTCCGGTTGCTGCGGAGCATGTCTGCCAGGAGGACTGGCGCGCAGGGAGGCTTCATGCGCATGATAGAGAGATCTGTCCGAGGCAGTTGCGGGGCTTCCAGGGATAGTGCTTGAAGCATTGGCCTAAGGGTGTCACGCGAAGCCCAAGAGCTAGGTGAGATGCTGCAAAAGCACGCAGCATGATTAGACTCAGCCATGGCACCGCCCCAAACCCCAAGCGCACCTGCTCCCTCCTTGTGCAGCGGGTTGCGCTTCAACCAAAGCTGATGGACGACCTGGTCACCTTTCACGGGGCATCAGAAGGATGAGGCTGAGTGATGATGCTGCCAAGAGGCTCAGATCAAACTTGCGCGGGAGGGGGACTCTATGGAGCAAGCTCCGAACTTCTATACATTGGGATGTTCCCCCATGATGCTAACAGCCTTAAAAGGGATTATCGTACCCCCTACTATCGTCCCTAAAAAGGTCTGTCAGTATCGTCCCGAAAAAGGTCTGTCAGTATAAGGGGGAACATCCCAATCTTTTTAGGGAATACGAGCATGCTAGCTCCAGCCCCGTGCACTACACAAGCTCAACCTCCAGATCGCGGAGAAGTTGCAAGCTCAACCTCCATGACATCCCAGCTCCCAGCACAGGCAGTGCTTAAAGCAGATCCCTAAAAACCCTAAAAACCCTAAAACCCAAACCCTAAACCCTAAAAAGCCTGAAAACCCTAAAAACCCTAAACCCTAAACCCTAAACCCTAAACCCTGAACCCTGAACCCTACCTCCACCACACTCAGGCCTCGCAGCACCTCGCAGAGGGGCTTCAAGCCCTCTGCGGTGATGCGATTTCCGGCAATGTACCAGGTGCTCAGGGAAGCCTGCCCCGGAAGCGAGTTTCCCCCAGAATGCTTTGGCTTCATAGGGTGGTGGGGTTTAGGGTTTAGGGTTTGGGGTTTAGGGGTTCTAATTGTGGGTATGGATATTGTGTTGCCATGGCTGGTGTGGCTACGATTATGGTTCTCGCTATATTCTTTATTCTTTGCTAGTCTTATCCCCTGCAAGTCCCTGGTAACAAACGGCAAGTCCCCTCCATGGCAATGAAACGGACCTTGACGCCTTGCGAATTGCAAGTGAGGCACCCTAACGGCTTAGGCTTTTCTGAGGGTTTAGATTTCGTCTCTCACACTCGCACGAAGGAGGCAAGGAGGCTTTAGGTTAAGGGTTCAGGCCACAACTTCACTTGCGAAGCGACCTGCCCGTTTCACAAAGGCGATGGCCACATGTACTAGAAATTCTCAAATGCTTGGCCCTGCACAGAGGCTACTGGCACCGCTTCTAGCTTCGTTTACGCCCAAGCTGAACACGTCGCAATGCTCTGCCCACAAAGGCAAGCAAAGACCTTGTCCTCACGGATGAGATCCGCGATGCGGCGGGGCAAGTCGTTGCCACCTTGCAGACATCAGCTAGGCGAGCAAGCTTTGCGCTTGTGTATCGAGGTACGTCTGACAGGGGACCTTGTGACCTTGTGCTGCATGGGAACCACAGGCTACATTTCGAAGCTGGACATTGGACGTGGATCCTGCATCTGAACCCCTCCACATTCACAACTACCTTGGCGCAAGCGTCTTTTTTGTGACCCAACAAACAAGCTCCATTCGGAAAGTTGAGACGTTGCTTCCGTCAACACACCTCACGTGTCTGGTGCTGCAGGCGAGGTAGTAAAAAGGCAGGAAACCAGCTAATCGAAGCAACGAACCTTGTAATCAAAGTTCCCCACCAACTCCGTTCAACACGCTGCAGTGTCGCTACTCGTGGATGTCAGGAGCATGAGAGCTGCACGTCTGATGTCTCAGAGTTCTGGTCCATCTCTTTCTGGAATCGCAAGGCAAGCGGCAAACGTTGTTTCCCAGGAGCAAGTGCTGCACCAATCCAGCCTCAGCAAATCGAAAAATCTTGCCCAGCTTCCACCTCCAAACGTCATCAACAAAACCAGTACATCAGTGAACATACAATTCAAACTTCCACAAATGAATAATTACATGTGAATATATAGACACATCTTGGTTCATGTTTAGATCCGTATCTATATTTATATATCTGTATATCTATATATATATATATTAACATGAAATATAATAAAAGAACGCAACGCACATGTATGTAATGCCACATAGGTACATGCATATACACATGCAAATACATATACATAAACATGTGCATATACTTTTCTACGCATACATGTTCATCGACATAATGCGATAAAGGACCTAGAATCCAAATCGCACTCCACACACCCTCCCAAATAACACCAATAACAGGCCTAATCATCCCAACAATAGCCATCACAATGATAATAACATATAGTAAACGGAATAACAAAAACCACAAGAACACAATAACCATGGTATCCATAACAGTCACCATAATAGCCAGAAAATAGTATCATAACCATAACAATAATACTATCACCCTTTCCAAGCAGCTTCCTGGTTCACGAAGAGAGCTTGCATCAAGTCTTCCACGCCCTGGGGGCCAATGACTTGCTTGCACCTTTGGCTGGAGCGTTTGGCGAATTATGTTGGGCATTAGCACTACGGCTATCGCTATATTCTTACTGTGATTCTTGAGAGATTGCATCAAGTCTTCCACGCCCTGGGGGCCAATGACTTGCTTGCACCTTTGGCTGGAGCGTTTGGCGAATTATGTTGGGCATTAGCACTACGGCTATCGCTACATTCATCGTGGTTGCTGTAGGAGTTTGTCTCAACGGGCCTCAACCTGCTGCCGAACTTCCGAACCTTCAGACTTGTTGTAGGCTAACGCCCCGCTCCTCTCCACGCCTAAATAGTTTCCAGATGAACGAAACTAAGCCAGTACAACCATTCGCAAAACCTCGCATTGGATGCCAAGTTGCAAGTCAAGCCGTTTGTCACCTCAGCGGCTCGGTTTGTAGTGGAAGTACTTCTATAAAGCAGTTGATGTTGAGGAGCACCAGTAAGAGCAAGTAGTGTCCAGCCATCTCACTGGCCCCTTGGCTTCCTCTAGATGCTTCTTTCCTTCCTGTACGTACAAGAAGGCTACCTGAACTCAGAAGGGAAGCATGCCAATGTACCATCCCAGCGGACAAGCCATGACTCAGCACTTCATAAGTGAGTGAGCGTATGTGTGTGTGTGTGTGTGTGTTCCCAGTGCTCGTCTGTATGCGTCAGTCCGAGCGGCGGGTAATGGTACCCTTGGTAAAGACCAGGTCGTCGTTGATGTTGGGCTGGAAGTTCTCCCCGCTCTGCAGGAAGCTGTAAAGCGGCATCATCTCCTGCCAGCTTCCCAACAGGGTCCTTCTACCATGATAAGGCCATCGTGCCATGCCCATCCTTCGGTAAATAAACTAACGTATCGTTTTTGAAGGCAAAACAACTCCCTCTGAGGGCGGGACTACCCTCAATGACCCGGGCCCTCGCCCAACAAAGTGGTGCATCAGGCAGAGCCAAGGGTGGTAACCGGCTGATAATCGGGTAGGAGGTCCTCCTTTGTCGAGATGTCGACCTCGGGAACCACGCAAAGGCTACGCGTTTCGGGGCTTTGGGCTTGCAGCTGACATCGGGGATGTCTCACCGCGGCTGCTCTCAAATTTTCGTCAGCCAGACTATCCGGAATGTACGACGAAAGTGGGCCTAGTTTAGGACACTTCTTGTGTGCACTCAGCTCAAGCTCCCCAGATGCAGGGCACCTTGAGGCGATCCAGCAAAAGAAAATGAGGGATCCGCCCTAAACCCTAAGCCCAAACGGTCCAACCGGCAAGCCTGCACATCATTCTACTACTGTAGCATATTCTTATACTGCGGTAGATAAAAAACTTATCCTTACACTGTTCTAGTAGAGGAATGGTGTATAATCCTTATACGTACATGTCCTATACTGGTGTAGATACAGTCTCATACTTATGCTGTTCTAGTATTAGAGCGTATTAGTCGCATTCTTCCCTGAGTGGATCCTGGGCTCGCGGCCGGCTGCGGCTCCGGGTGGAGCACCTCAAGGGTGGGCTTTCTACACCGGGTCCAACTTGAGAAGTTCTCCCCCTTATACGAACAGCTCCTCAGCAGGGAGAGTTCTAATAGGGCTCCGGGTTTAGGATGGTTTAGGGTAGCAGTCCTTAAGAGGGATTAGAAGAGGGGGGGTACTTTAATCCCTGTTAAGAGCGGAAAATCCCAAGGTCGAACCAGAGATCCTCACGAACGGAAAAAAGGAATCCGCTTTGCTTGGCGGGTCTTTCTTCAGGGCACCTCACCTCCAAAAAACCGGGAGTAAGGGGCCTACTGTGGGTCCTGGAGTAGTATGTCAGGAAATCGTCTACGAGTTCAAAACTCCTCGCCTGCTTTTTCCTTCCGGAGGTTTCTGCGGACAGCTGTGGCTTCGAGAATCGGGCTTCTGTGCTCTGGGGCTTCAAGTCTGCCGTCCAAAAAAATTTGATCTAGCCATCGAGCTGCTGTGCGCTTCATGAACATGTCCGAAAGGGTTGGAGGGTGAGTAAGGGCTAGTGAGTTTAATATAGTGGGCCCTGGGCGAGGACAAGGCCATCGCCAGTCCCCTCAACATCGCTGAATTACATATGGAGGCTGATCTGAACTAGACATCGCCCTTTCTTGGCAACTAATTTAGATCACCCTCCCTACCTCGACTTGAAATAGATCCAAGCAGCAGGGACAGAAACAACACTTGACGTCTCTGTCTGCGGCCAGGCTGCGGCATCCGACAGTGGAGAGGCGCGCAGCTCTCCAAACGTCTTCAGGTCCTTTTTGTGAGTGAGTGAGCGAGCGCGCGATGTTGATGCGAGTTTCGTTGTGGGTGTGTGGGTGTGTGGGTGTGTGGGGTGTGTGTGGGTGTGTGGGTGTGTGGGTGTGTGGGTGTGTGGGTGTGTGGGTGTGTGGGTGTGTGGGTGTGTGGGTGTGTGGGTGTGTGGGTGTGTGTGTGTGTGTGTCTCGCACCCTCTGTCTCTGTGTCTCTGTGTCTCTGTGTCTCTGTGTCTCTGTGTCTCTGTGTCTCTGCGTCTCTGTGTCTCTGCGTCTCTGTGTCTCTGTGTGTGTGTGTGTGTGTGTGTGTCTCCCTGTGTGTCTCCCTGTGTGTCTCCCTGTGTGTCTCCCTGTGTGTCGCTGTGTGTGCGCGCATGCGTGCATGCGTGCGTGCGTTTGTTTTTGTGTTTTGGCAATCCGCGCACGAGCTGCGACGCTTTTGGTGCCGAAAAGAGTGTACAAAACCAGCCGGTGGCCACGTTGGTCCACGGATGGCCATGTCATGTCCCTTTCAGAGCTTCTGGGCTGTCTGGGAATTCTTGAAGTCAGACTCTGGGATGAATGAGAAGCCCACTTTGTGGCATGCAATGATGACAGAGGCCTCTTCAGAAATCGGGGGATTTCCGCCGCTGATTTGAGACAAGGGGCAAGACCGCCCAAACGCCACTGGCTGCGGCGATCGCCTTGGAATTCTCGTCTTGTTGTGGCAACTGTCTGAGTCGAACCGGAACATCCCTAAACCCTAAACCCTAAACCCTAAACCCTAAACCCTAAACCCTAAACCCTAAACCCTTCCCTCAATTGTGCAAACAGTCGAAGCCGGAGGCTGCAGTTCATGTAGGCCGCACAACGCATGCCACACATCCAACAAGAGAGCCATCAGCCTGCCCCAGCCCTCGCCCGTTAGTTAAGTGTTCCAGCGCAGTCTTGAAATCCAAGACTTACTGGTGGTTCGTAGGGAATGGGGGAATGAGGTACCCTATACAATCCCTTCAAGGGTATATGTAGGGCGTCATTCCCTGCTAACCAACAGTAAGAAGATTGGGCATGGCATGGTTCCGAAGGGCCTTTCTGATGGGCCAGTCCGGCTTCGGAGAACTCATCGAGAAGCGTGATGATGTCCTGGTGCCCGTTTGGTCTATCGGCTGGGCTCGAGAGACTCCAAACCGCAGTGCGGGGCAGTTTAGAGGACACTTAGGGGTGCGGACCCTTCTGGGGCCCACTATTCATGAGGATTCTGCTGCTTTATGGGTATATAAGGGACACCCCTATTTGGAGAAGGGCCGTCATGACCTGAAGTCTAAATCCAAAAGTTCTGGCTCGTCCGTCAGGGACACGGCAGAGATTCTCAAACATCCCGAGGCCATTTTTTGCATCAGAACTTGAGCAATCGCCTGGAACCCAAACCCTAAACACCCCAAACCCCAAAAAATCCCTAGGCAACAAGAGACCTGCAACTACTTGTAGGATCTCACCACGGCCCAGTATGCTGCCGGCTGTCTCCCCACCCGAAGAGCATCGACAACTGCCATGCTAAATATGAAGGTCGTCATGATGGTCAGATTTTTACCATCGATTCCACACATCTGTGCCTTGCACCGACATTTCGGAGTCTCGGAGTGCCCTCGAGTCTGAAACTCAGCCGAAGTGCGCTCAGCAGCTTGCCTGAGACGGAAGGCAGTTGCCAAGTGTGCAAACAGCCATGAATACTCTCCCATCTTCAAGATTGAGAACGCTTCGGTGCGTTACAGCATAAGCAGTGATTCAAAGGCGTTCAGCGCTCCCGACCAAGCACCCCTATATAATAAGCCCTGGAACTATCGGCGTTTCAGCATCACGTTGTCATGAGTATCATGGCTAGTCTTTCGCGTCCGCAAAAGTACGATTAGCGACCCTCCCCCCGCTCGCAAGCAGAATAATCAGTGTCAAGCTTGGGGGGCATCAGCAACTTGCCGGCACTCCGCCGCAACCAAGCACTACCTTGTAAAAAAGAAAACACAGCGAGCCTCATGAAGGCACGGGTAGTGGAATGTATGTAATGACTGCACCCAAGAAGCGGTACATCACGCTGAGCTCCGGCTGCTGCTGCCGCAAGTCATCCCCTACATGTCCACCGTTGCGGGAATGGACATCGGCAGCCACCCCTCAGTGTGTCCGAGGCAGGTTTGACAATTGTGTGAGGCCTTATTCAAAGGCCCTCCGCCAACGAACACTCGAAGCCTTGCTTGGGCCATGAACTGACTACACCCTGCAGGATCTTCACTCCCGAAAGCAAACAAGCACTGCGAGCTGAACCTATCTACTTGCAGCACCTATATGGCTCAAGCCGTGAGCCACTGTTGCACCCTAAAGTGTCACCGTCCGAAACCCTGTGCCCGCCCTTAAGCCTCCAGGCGTGCTGGAAACTCACCTATCAGCTTCCGCATCTTGGGCCCTAACCACCCCCCCTTCCCGGTGCAACGGTTGACCGAAACCCGAAACCCTTTTGCACAAACCATAAACCCTAAACCCTAAACCCTAAACCGCAGGGCGAAGGGACGCAGCGCCAGCTTGCGCACGGAGCCGCCGAAGCGCGGGGCGTGTCGTGCACACGCGCTCACCTGAAGCGGATCATGATCCTTATCAAAACCCTAAACTACTACTTGCTTGAGAACCCCCCAAAAAATAAAAAAAACATCCTTCCTTATTAAGGGTAATATTGGGATTATTATGTTCTGTTTTTTGGGGTTCTTAAGCCATTAGTAGTAAATTCCCACTGAGTCCTCAATCCTACACTTCTTGAACCTTCAGGGCTTCGAATCTCACGCTCACGGCAGGGGAAGGAACCGGTCCCCAAACTAGAAGTGCTCTCGACTCGAACAATCGCATCACAAGTCTTTTTCGCGGCCCCAGAGACTGAAGGAATAGGGCCCTATTCAAACCCTAAACCTTAATCCAGAAACCCTCCACCCGGCCAGTAGTAAGGTCCGGGGCACGGCCGGCTGCATCCCCAGTGCTTTGTGGTCGTCCTGCCCAATGATAAGTTCAGGATTGGTGGGGGGGGGGGGGGGGGGGGGGTACGGGGGCTTTAGGGTTGCGACTCTGGGTTTAGGCTTTAGGGTTTGGGGTGTATAGGGTTTAGGATCGAGCGAAAACCAAACCCCTTTTTTGGGGGTTCAGCGTTTACGGTCTTTTCTCCCTCCTGCAGAGTTTGGGATCTAGTCTACATTACTCTGCATAGCAGAGCCTCACAGGCTCGCCATTCGTTGACCACGCTGGCGTCCTCCGACCTGGTAGGATATGGTGGGAAGAGAGACCCTGCAACGCTTACAAGCCAGATATACTGAGGGTAGTTTACAGCACTTCGTGTACAAATCTTAGTCTATGTATATACTGTAAGCAAAAACAGGGGTTATCAGGACATGATACAAGCAACGATTAACCCTAACCAGAGACCCTAAACCCTAAACCCTAGGCTTTCTGTCGTACCCTCATTCCCTTTTCGGATTCGGCTTCCTTGCGTGCGGTTTTTGGGTTCGGCTCCACGAGTTCGGAGACACTCCGCTGGAGATCTGCAGCAAAGGGGCAGTTGCTTCCCGAACAGCTGAACAATTGCCGTTTGCAGCGACTCGTTGGCCGGAGTGGATTCCTGCTCCTGGTGTTGATAAGTTTAGGGTTTAGGGTTTTTTTGGGGTTTGGTTGAATAAGAGCTTTGGACGACAGTCTTGCACGGGACAACAATCGTCCGAGGACATCGTATCAGCGGCTTTGTTTGTCGATGTTTCAACTAAGTTTACGAGGATTTTTATGGCCCTTCCACGGCGGTCTTCGATTTTCGGGCTTCTTCCGCGAGCCTTCCGCGCCCTACTGGCTTCCACCAGGACATGTATCTACATCAGCGCTATCTGCAGAAGAGGATAAACGACAACAGAGCGTGTCTGAAGCCTGCTTAGAATTCTGCCTCTTGAGAAACGATGCTCTTGAGTAACCGTGCTTCCGACCGCCGCTCCTGCCTCCCTTGGCTTAGCTTGCAACCACATATCCGGACTCCAAAACATTACTTAGAATGGGATCCCCTTTTTTAAGGACCTCAATAAGGTACCCCTAAACCCTAAACCCTAAACCCTAAACCCTATCGATGCTGCTTCGTCCTCTAAGAAGGTCTGCAGATGGACGACCGACTTCCATCCACCTGGCGCACGGAGTTGGAAGAGGTGATGTTGGCTGTTTACATGGCACTGTGAATAGATCGATCTAGCTAGCGCGCATAGCTTATACAGAGACAGGCGTCTACTCGGAAATTGTTTCCGCGTCTGACTGTGTTTGCACATGTACTGGTATGCTTAAGAGGTATTGGCTTTGGCTTGCGGACGCTTGCCGAATCCTCTTCCCAAGCCGGACATTTGAAACTCACACCCGCTCTCAATGCTCAGGAAGGAATCCTGGCAGAAGATATCTGGGTGCCTGTCGGAGTCATTCCAATGGAGATGCTGAAACCAGAACAACAAAAAGCAACACGCTTGCTCACGATGCTACAAGGGGCAGAGCGGGTGGCCTAAGCTTGCGCTCAAAAAACCAAACGAGCGCTTCAGCCGTACTTAGGTGGATCTTAACTTAACCCCTCAAACCCAATTTCAAGTATACGTAGTAATACATAGTATGCATACTATATATATATATATATAGTACAGAAAGTATAACCCCCCCCCCCCTCGCTTTGGAGTCAGTTCTCCAACCCGGGTGCGCGACGCCTGTTGCCACAAGCTCCGGGAGCAGAGTGGCTTGGTTCTCCTGGGCAAAGAGCTCCCACACCTTGCGCCCCTACTGTCTACACAAAATTTGTAGCTCATCCTGATCCGAACCGGCTTAACATGACAACAGGAAACCGTCCCAAAACCCCCATTGCCCCAGAAGCCCCCCTGTTTCCCATGAAGGCGTTTTTCAAGACTGCCCTGAGGAGTGGCGTAGTTGGGGTTCGTGGCCACGGCGATGATGATCCAATAAGCCGCCTGTGGCTGCGCCACTTTCGAGTTCCACCTGCAGACCACCGAGTTCCGATGCAAGTATGTGATGGTATGCAAACGTACGAGTACATATGTATATATATATGTACATATATATATATGTATGTATGTCTGTCTATGACATCAGACCCAAAATCTCACATTACACTAATATGTATATAAAAATAGTATTTGTATGAAGCTCTATAGGTCTGTTGAAGGATTCATCGCTCCAGCTTTACCGTTGGTGTGCTACATTGTGCGTTCTGCAGTAGAGACCTCATAGGTTTTTTGCCACCCGCCAAGCTTAGCAATTTCCTCATAGGGTTTAGGGCCAGTTTAGGGTTAACTAACAGTTTAGGGCCCATACTTTCTGTCAACCTCCATTTGGGGGGGGGGGGGGGAGCTTAGGACGCATAGTGCCAAACGCCCGAACGGCACAAGCCGCAGTGCCTCGGGGATTCTGTACGAGGGTGCAGACAATACCTACGAACTATTCTACGTTCTTCGGCTTCCAAATCACTGGAGGACCCTGCGCTGGTTCAGGGTATAGGTCGAATCGCTCTTGTCATGAGCCCATCCCAATGCCAAGCGGCGGAAGCAGCGCTAGCGCCCGATCCACCAGCTGCTGCAAGGACTTGGAATCAAGGGCCTCAAGCGGTGAAGATCTTGCAGTCATGTGGTGCTGGGGATGTGTTGGACATGTGTTGGGGAGGGTTTGGGGACGGTTTTAGGATTGCCGGATAGGTCCCACATGGTGTGAAGCTGGAGTTCCAGGCCTCTGCCACCACCTCTTCCACATCATCCTGCTCCAAAGGAATGCGCGTGCACATGCTGCACTGCGGCGTACAACCACGTGCATTCTGAATTGTCTAGTCGCCTTACCTGCCTTCACCACTAACCGCAAGAGTCATGGCCCAACTCCTTGGTGACTCCGGCCACGCCGCTCCCTGCAACGAGAACTCGCAGAAAGGAGCTTTCCGGGCCGTTGGGCACGTACTAGCTAGCTATACAAAGGGCTCCCCACAGAGAAGAAAGACTCACCCAATGAGGTAGCTGGCTCAGTAGAAGTGCCTTTCGGACTAGACCAAACCAATCAACTGTCAGATTGTGGAAGTGCACTTGACACGAACAAACCACTGAATTTCTCCAGGTAAAGAAAATGCAAGCCAAGCCTTTCATCAGCCGCGCCCAAGTTGACTTGTCCTCCTGCAATCACGAAGGATCAATGAATTTCACGACAGACAGGACGAGGATACCCATGGCTATAAGTGACGTGGGCATCGTGAAGGGCAGGGGGGAAGTCAACAACGGACCGCGAGCCAGTCAGTAAATCCATCGCATGCTACGTCGATTTCAATAAGTAGCAGTCGCAGCAGCTCGGCAGGTGACCCGCACAAGCCCTGGTGATTACCAAAGGCATGAAGGCCCCCACCCCTTCCAGCCCTTGAAGCACAGATCCCTCCAGCATTGAACAGGCCCCCACCCCCCCCCTCCCCTGCCACCACCCGCCCCGTCCTGCTTCGGAATTTCCGGTCGCGCTGCCGCAAGCTTGAGGAGCCCCGTCTCCTTCTGAAAGGACATTTCCCTGCTTATGGGCTTTTACAGTGTCCGTGATGCACAGGGCCGTAGACTTGCAGTTGCTCTACAGGCAACCGGCCTCATGAGACTTAAAGAAAGCCGAAGCTTGAAGACCGAACCGCCTGATATCTTGATGCTGTGCCTTCAGCCACTGGACAATGCTGGCAATTGGCCAATGAAGGCGCCCCTGAGCAAAGTGATCCGCCTGTGGACAGGATGGGCATTCGGCTTCAGAATTTTTTCCTGTATCATCACAGCGTTAGACCTCAACTACAGCGCCCGCTATATCAACCCCCGGTACATTTTTGCAGCCAGACTGCCCAACCTCCACAAAACCCCTAAACCAGACCATGCTCAAGCGGAAGGGTTCCACAGCTGCCCTTGAGAACCAAATGAGCCGAACATCCGTCCCCTTCGAGGATGAGAATTCCCATCGACTTCGATGGGAAACCTACTATTTGCATAGGAAACCCCAAACCCCAAAGCAATAAAAACATTCTTCATCGTAAAGGGTATAGGGGCTTGGTGTCTATTACTTGTTTGAGAGGTTCTTCAGCAAATGAGCCGTGTTTTTTTCTCTAGCATGAATCGATGGACATTATAACCCTTCCGCAGACCCTTCCGCGGCCTTCCGCGGCGTGTTCCGCGGATTCCGCGTTCCTTCCGCAAGCCTTCCGCGGAAAAACGCGATTCCACCTTCGCACCCGGCCCGAAACAGAAATGAGTGTATAATGTGTGTATGAGGATGAGGCATGGACTCTGGGCCTCCAAAACGACCCGTCGCCTTCCGCGGAGCTTCCGCAACCCTTCCGCGGGCCTTCCGCGCAGATCCGCTCTCCGAAACGGTTGCCGGGCATGTTGGGCATCCACTATATCTAAGTTTCAAGCACGCCGCCCTTCCGCGAGCCTTCCGCGGACACCACGCCTTCCGCGGACCCTTCCGCGACCTTCCGCGGAATCTTGTTCACCTCTTCACCCCTTCCGCGGACAATAATAATGTCCGCTGCAAAGTACCTATGCTCGAGCGCCTAAAAAAAACGCAGCTCAAATGGATAAAAAGTACTGGTAGCAGCAGGATCTTGGAGGGGAGCAGGCTGTGCGACCCTGGAGGCAAAAGGTCGGGAGTTGGGATGTACCCACTTATACTAACAATCCTTCATAGGGATTATAGTACCCCCTACTAAAATATACTAAAATCCCATTTAAGGACCGTTGCCCTAAACCCTAAACCCTAAACCCTAAACCCTAAACCCTAAACCCTAAACCCTAAACCCTAAACCCTAAACCCTAAACCCTAAACCCCAAGGACTGTTAGTATAAGGGGGAGCATCCCAAGTCGGGAGAATCATCCCGCTCAGAGGCCTTGTGCGGAACCACACGGGGATCCTCCAGCCCGTCTTTGCCACGCACGATGCCAAAAAGAGAACTAGAAAAACACAACATCTCAGAATAAGGATTATAAACAGGGTTTAGGGTTTGGGGTTGAGAAGAATAAGAATCATACGAAGATTCAAATTAACAAGAGTAAGGGCTGAACTCTGCCGCGAGGCGTCAGAGGTCCCTCCTGGAGATCCCCTCCAGCAAGACCCACGCAAGTTGGCCCCCACCCCCCCTCCCTCCCTCGCCCTGCGGTGAAGTTTTCTCGGGCTCCAGGGAGAGAACGTGAAATTCACGCGCTGGGACTTGGGGGTCTCTTCGGCTTGACCTACCGAAAGTACAGGGTTTACAGGGTTCAGGGTTTAAGGTACCCTGCGGGCGTTCGCAGAATGTCTCTCTTCTCTCCACACCCGGCGACCTCTCAAGTAAAGCCCCCGCGCGCCCCGGGCCCGGGCGGATGGCGCGCGACGTTTAAAATACGAATAGCAACAAGAAGCAAGAAGAACGAAGAATACCGAGAAAGAACCGTGATCACAATCGCAACAATACTCACCCCCTTTATGCTAACAGTGCTTAATAAGGATTACCGTACCCCCCATGATAGTCCCTATTAAGGACTGTTAGTACATGTCTTATTAGCGGAACATCCCAACCCGAATCTGCAATTTGATAGAAAGACATGGCAGTCTCCTTGAAGCTTTCCGCCAGCTTCTCGGAACGCCATGGCTCCACCAATTGGTCCTGCGCACTAGGGGGCGGTTTCTTGCCCTCAACCCTTTTAACTTTAAGCCCTAAACTCTTATAACGTTAAGCCTTAAACCCTTATAACTTTAAGCCCTAAACCCTTATAGCTTGAAGCCCTAATTAAAGGTTGTCTTCGCATGGATGAAGCGCGCTAGAACTTTGAGAGGCTTCGGCTTCGGCTTGGGGTCTGAAACATGGTTCGTTATTCACGGGGCCCCATGTCCCTGCACCCATCGGTCTTTGCACCGAACGCAAGCAACGTGACTTGGGCTGGGGTACTGAGAAGGTCTTGCGGAGCCTGAGGTTCAGGGAACTCTACATCGCGAGCGACTGACAGGACCACCCACAGCTCAGCCAAGACCTCATCCCATGGAAGCGATGTCCCGCCATCCTCAATCCTGGAATGCTGATTACACCATGATACGCCCCTCCTCGAGACCCCAGGAATGGAAGGAGGGCATTGAGATTGCCCCCGCTTTGACCTGGACCTCTTCGGGGCCTCAGTATCGAAACTAAACTTCGAGTTTGGAGCGTACCGGCATGGAGCTCATGAAGCCTGTATGTCGCAACCTGTCGCTGTCTGTTCAGAACGCTCCCTCCTGAAATTTCGTCTTGGCCATGGCATGCAGAAGCCTACACCTACAAAGCATTGTGGCCAGCGGGCGGTGATTCTTCGGGACCTCTTCGAGCATGAGCTTGCAGTACTCCACATCCCGGCAGTAGAAGCCTGAAATGGTGACCTCAGCATGAATTGCCTCCGGCTTCATGTTAAACAAATCCCGACGGAGGGCTGCTACAGTAGGCACATGTAGCTGCACGCTCTCTGTTCAGAAAAGCGAGACAGAAGCCGGTTTGTAAAGGAAAACAACGAGAAGCCAGGTGAGGCGGCTAGTTGCTTCCCGCGCAAATTCCCGACCGCACACCAGCATGGGCTATTCTACCCTTGTACCCTATAACCCCTTAACAAAGGTCCTTATTACCGGGGTTGATTATGGGGACTATAGGGGCCGAATAGCCCATCCTGGTATGCTCCTGGCTTCATTCAGAATGCTGCGCGCCATGCACATGTTGACTCCTAGGTTGAACCTTCAGAAAGCGCACTGGGAGGTCGTTCTGGGGGGCCGACGCAGAAGCTGAACCTGAGCGCAAGAATGGATTAACATTGGGCATTTCCCAAAAAATAGGGGTACCCCGGTTAAACCCCAAATAGAATATAATCCCCCTCAAAGGGAACCCCCAAAAAGGGTACCCCCTATTTTCGGAAAACCCCATAAAGGGTTGCGACTTCTGCATGCGGCCCCCCAGGGCTTCTTTCCTGTTGGACCCCCGTCACGAATAGACATGCGCACCTCACCCCCTTCCTCCTAGAAGCCTACTTAGAGGACCTAGGGGGGACTCAGAAGTGCAGCTATCCGCCGACCCCGCCTTTGGGGTCGAGCCCCCGGGAAGGTAGTCCTGACGACCTCCCCCCCCCCCTTCCCTTCCCCCCCGACCAGGGACCCCCCCTCCCGGCCCCCAAAAAACACTTTTTTCTCCCTGACCCCCTTGACCTGACGACGACCCCTCCGCCTTGCACCCCCTACGCATCAAAAACACTTTTTTTGTTTGGTGCAGAACCAACGATTTTTCCAACCCACAAAAACGCTCCGTGCATGCTTGCCCTGCCCCTACCCCCTACTCCTCCCGAGCCCGAAGTCCACCACCCAAACCCCACCCCCCTCCCCTTCCGTCCCGGACCAAGTTGGTGGCCCTTACCTTCTGCCCAGCTGACCCTTGCCCCCACACCCCCCTTCTCCCCCACCCCTTAGGCGACCCGGACCCACCCGACCTGTCGACCCCCACCCCCACCCCCTCCCCTTCCCCGACCAGGGACCTTGCACCCCCTACGCATCCGACCCCCCGACCAGGCAGACCCAACTTGCCCTGCCCCTACCCCCCCCTACCCCCTACTCCTCCCAAGCCCCTGGTGGCCCTTCTGCCCACCGACTTTTCCTGAGCTTCCGCCCCGGACCAGGAGACCCCCCCCACCCGAGTCCGCAACCGACCCCTTCTCCGCCACCCAACTCGGACCCACCTGACCTGTCGACCCCCACCCCCACCCCCTCCCCTTCCGCCCCCCGACCAGGACCCCCGCCCCACACGGTAGCCCTTACCTTCTGCTAGCTGAACCACTAACTACACCCCCCTTCTCCCCCACCCCCCCGCCCCCCGACCAGGGACCCCCTCCCGCCCCAGAAAACTCAAAAACACTTCAGAACCGACGATTTCTGACCGCCAACCCACTGCCCTGGCCCTACCCCCTACTCCTCCCGAGCCTGAAGTCCACCACCCAAACCCCCCCCACCCGACGACCTTCCGCCCCCCGACCAGGGATTCCCCGTCCCACAAACTCAAAAACACTTTTTTTGTGTGCTTGCCCTGCCCCTACTTGGAGGTTCATGGTACTTACTAACCACTTATAACTGTACTTATAACCCTACTTATAATACCCCTAAAGGGCCTTATAGGGGTTATCCCAATTATAAGTAGGGTTATAAGCCCAGTTATAATTGGTTAGTAAGTACCATGAACCTTCAAGTACCCCCTACTCCTCCCAAGCCCGAAGTCCAGCACCCAAACCCGTTCCTTGCTGGTGGCCCTTCTGCCCACCCCCACCCCCCTGCCCCTACCCCCTACTCCTGAGCTTGGAGTCCACCACCCAAACCCGAAGTCCATCCCTTGCACGATGTCGACCCCCACCCCCACCCCCTCCCCTTCCGCCCCCCAACCAGGGACCCGCCCCTCCCGGCCCCAAAAAACTCAAGAACACTTTTTTTGTCGGGTTCAGACCCGATGATTTGTGACCGCCAACCCACGAAAACGCTTCGTGCGCTGACTCCTCCCAAACCCGAAGTCCATCCCTTGCCCCTGGCCCTTACCCCTCTGCCCACTGACTGCACTCACCTCTGCCCCCTCTGACCCCGACCTGACCCTACCTGGGCCGTGTCCCTTTCATTTCTTTCACGCCAGAGAGGCACCATTGCTCTTGCGGACAGACGGAGACGACGGTGGAGATTTTTCACTCGCGTTTGTGCTCTCGTCCTTACTTCGTGGCCGCAACTTGGGCACGCGACCAGTCGCGCTTGTCGAGGAACATGCCTCCACCGTACGCACATCCGTGCTGTCCCCCTCCTCACCCAATAACGACACGAGTCGCTGCCGACGTTTCTCCCCGTCTTCACCCACTGACGGGGAGTCTCTTTGTCGGAGAATCTCATGGACCTGCTTCCACACCTGGTTGACAGTTCGTTTCCGATGCGTGCTGCGCACAAAGCGACGTGCGCGATCGAAGCTGACGCGTTCAGCCGGCACGGGTTTCCCGCAGACTTGCCGAGCGCAGCGCTTGCAATGTCCTGTCTTCCCGCCACGTTTCCACTGCCGTGCACTGAACATGTCTTCTGTCCGGACTTGCCCGCACCGGTAGCAGCGTCGGTCTGCCATGCAAGAATTGCAGACACGGCTCCACGTCTTCCGCGGATTTTTGGCTTCTTTTGGAAAACATGCTATCTCCTGGAAGTTCAAGCACACGGCGCATCGCCAGGGTTTGTTCTGCGCGAGGAAAGAACGCACGCGCTCCTTGCACACTCGTGTCGCGTCTTCTGCGCGCCACTGCGGCTGGGCAAAGGCGTTTGTGCGCTTCTGAATGTCGCAGGAGCTGCAGCGTTTTGTTACGTTGTAGCGGGCACGCACGGCGGCCCAGTCTGGCTGAGCGCCGCGCCAGCACTGCAATAGCAGATCTCGTTGGCCGGCGAGGCCCTGCTGAAAAGGAGCTGCAGGAAACGGTCGCGAAATGAGCAGCTTCTCCCGCTCACGGACGCGCGTTACTGCAATGTAACACGTGATTATGTTCGTTCCCGGCGGCACATCGCAGTCCGCGATGACACCGTCCTCCAGCGTCATACCCTGGGCGGTGTGCGCTGTCAGGGCGAATGCGGGCGCGAGTGGCACCTGGCGACGGCTGATTCTGAGCTTCGGGTTTTTGCGTCTTTTATCCAGATACCAGCTGCCAGAGCGTGGGACAACAGGGTACACGTTCGGCTGCGGCACCCCTTTCAGCTGCCACGCTTTTTTCGGCGAGGAAAATTCCACCCACACAACCTCTGGCATCTTCGTAAAGCTATCGACACTGCCGAGGTCGCTTATACTCGTCCCGGCTGCTGATTGCCACCCGCGCACCACTCCTACACGTCCAATCAATGTTGCGCAGCTGTTGCACCGCCTTCCTTTGCGCGGCAGTGCGCGCAACCAAGCGCTGGGCATTCCGGACGGCATTGCTGGACGGGGACATTGCGAGAAGCGCCCTACTAGCCTGCGATGCTTCGTCAATGTCAAACATCGCGTCAATGTCGTCAACATTGAAGATAAAACAGCACTGATGCATACCACTGTTTCCAATCTGCTGCAAAACTCAAGAAGGACGCGCTGCAGCCTGCTTTTGGTTCAGATACTGTTGAAGGGCCGGATAGAGAAACTCAAAGCGTAAAGGGTTTTAGAACTGGAGACGAAATGGGAGCCTGCCATGACCTGCATGGTCGAGCAACAGGGGCTGGTAATGGCCCCATGCCTAAAGGAACCCGACCCAGCGAAGGACGTAGAACAGATTGAGGGGGCATGACGGAAGGGGGACGCCAAACAAGATTAGTTTGTGTCTGCTGGCGCGTCCTCCCTTACAATAGAAGCAATGTCGGAAGCATCGGAAACATCTGAGATACGAAATGGAATGTGAAAACAACCATGAGTAAACGCACGGGCCGACCCCACACGCGCACCGACCCCCCGGTTCCACGGGGGTCGGCGGCAGCGGCGTTAGCCCTTAAATAACTGGGGTAAACAGCGCCCATGAACCTCCAAGTATGCGCAGTCCATACCCGAAACACCCCGAAACCATGAGCCGCCAGTGAAGGCGGCCACGTGCAGCCGAAAGTCTTTATGTGCCCACCTCGGATTCGGCAGGCATCACTTCTAGGGTTAGGGTTTAGAGGGCTTAGGGTCCGAAATGTTGGTCTGCGCGGGGTTGTGGTGTTCACGGGACCAGCGTTCCGGCCAGCCTGGATGTTTGCAACTCTACCCACACATGCACACATTGCACACTCTGGCCGCACCTGGTCCCAATCCGACGCAGGGCCCTCAGCCTAAATCCTTCACCGTTGAAGCTTAGGTTTTCGATTGGATCGGAAATGACGGGACTGGGGTGCCTACCAAAGGGCTACACAACGAAGAACAACTCCGCACTGAATAGGAAAAGAATCCCTGCCCCCGATTTGCATCCAAGACGGCAAACTAACTGCTTGGCCGGCCTCGCTGTCTCCCTCTCTCTCCCTCCCTCCCTCCCCTCCCCACCCCACTCGCTTTCACGGCATCTCCTTCCCCCCCGGCGCGAGTTGCACCCCTCAACCTTTTTAGCGGGATGAGCTCCGCTGGATGCGACATGCACCACCTATAAACATCTTGCGAGAGGCCTTCTGTCTGTGAGACACACCGTACGGCTCGCTATCCTGGGCCCTCCGACTGCTAGTCACGCAGAATTCTCCCCTTCATTCGCCCTCCTCCTCTCTCTCTCTGTCTCGCTCGCCTGCGTGCTCTCCCGTAGGCAGCCCTTATTACCTTGCTCTCGGCCCCAAAGGCACAAGAACTTCAGCCCTTGCACACCACCAAGCCCTAAAGCCTTAGACTTAAACCGATAAGTTTCAGAGCGCTATCAGCCCACCCTGAACACTATACTCCCCTTAGAACCTTACTAAACACAATATTATCAATATCCTCTTGGGTTTTATATAAACAAAGATTATGAAAAATAATTCCCAAGGGGGATATAGAACAAGCACCGGGGGCATGAAACGCGCCCAAGCGTCGCGGCTGCATCGCTGCAAGCACTCCCGCGAGGCATCCGCCCTGCGGATGCACAGAGTCCGAGAAAGAGGTAGGGCTTAGGGCTTAGGGCTTAGGGCTTAGGGCTTAGGGCTTAGGGCTTAGGGTTTAGGGTTAGGGTTTAGGGTTTAGGGTTTAGGGTTTAGGGTTTAGGGTTTAGGGTTTAGGGTTTAGAGTTTAGGGTGCATGGTTAGGGCTAAGCGAACTTCTGATCTGGTACCGTGAAAACTCTGCTAAACGATGCGCTCATTTTGCGTCTCTATTGTCAAAACAGTCTTCTCTACAAAGCTCAGATTTAAAAACTTGCGCTGCGACCTGGGCATTCTGCATGCACAGTGCGGGGAAGCCAGGAAGCCAGCAATCATAAACATGCGTGAAACATCGCGAATTCCAATCGTACCAACGTGGACACTGTTCTCAGAATCGTCCTGTTTTTGAGCTGGAGCACACGTCGCTGCCAATGCATCTAACTGTGAATCCGGGCATGCCGCGCACACCGAAAAAGCGCCAGTGCCGCAGTGATCGTGGCTGTTGAAAAGACCAACATGGCGGGAACTTTTGCATCATGCTCGAAGGCCACCAGCACGAAGCACCAGTGTTCAAACTGCTGCAGCCCAGCAATCACGACCCCCATGCCGAGCAGTGGGGGCAGGTTCAACAGCGCATCGCACCACCATGTGCTGCACCTCCACCGCAACTTGTATGTCAGCCAAAATTGCGTGAGAGCGGCCAATGGGCCGAGCCCCAACCACCAGCCCAGTCCTCTTATCAACTCTCGTAGCGCCTGAGTTCTGGGATCCCATGATGTGAATCTGGCGTATGCCGAAGCTCTGTCCAAGTAGTTCCAAACCAGGGGAACGAGAGCCAGCACGACTTGGCCATAGGAAATCGCCTGCTGGGATTGTTCCAGCACAACTCCTGCGAGGTCACTTCTCACAGCATCCTCAAAGTTTTCGACGCTGCCAAACCATGCCGTGATGCACTCGATCATGATCTTCCGGTCGCACAGGCCATGGTTGTCTGCATGGTTGCTGCTGCAACAGCAGCAGCTGGCATCTCGAACAGTAAAGACCCCCAACATGTCGCGGCACGCGTCGACCGAGTGGAAGAAGCGTCTGAGAACGAAGGTGCTCCCGGAAAAGCCGATGAACACAGCCAGGGCCTGGAGCGCCCACATCAACTCCTGATCGCTGTCTGGAACAATGTCACCCACAATCGTCAATGCCCAGACCGTCATCGTGAACAAGAGATAGCATGGGCCAAGAGTGGTGGGCCGAATGATGAATTTTGGACGCTGGCCCTTGGGCCTGCTCTTCACGAAGGCTGCGATCTCGAAGACGCACCACAGTCTATGGCAGAAGGTCGCGTCAAACAAAATGAGCATCGAGCTGGAGTGCTTGAGAAAACCGCCGATGCTTAGCATCCCTTGCCCTTTCCTTTGCGGATTTACTTGATCTACGCAGATCACATCCACAAAGACCGGGCTCTTGGATCTCCACAGCACAAGCACGATGGAATAGAGAATGATGCCTACAGCCCCTGCCCAGAATGACTGCCAATGAGCGGAATCTTCCGGCATCCGAAGCACCGGGAGGAGCTCCAGAAAAAAGAGGCCTGAGGCGACAGCAGCCCCCAAGCAGGAGAGTGCAGCCGCAGTGCTGGCCTATACTGAACCTGGAACCCTAGCAAGATTTTTTTGCTGTTTCTTAAGAATTATAGTGCCCCAAAATGTGAATCATGTTTCCAAGTACCCCTAAGTGGCGTTGTAAAGCAGCAGAAGGGTCAAATGCTTCTTCCAAGCTGAGCCCTGCCAGCTGTGGCTCCAGAACGTCGAGATCTCGTTCGTCTGATGGCTCCTCTGCTCCCCCCTTTTGGAGCCTTAAGAAAAATACTGTTTACATGATACCCTCTTTTGGGTTTTATATAAACAAAACAAAACAAAATAATTCCCAAGGGGGATATAGGCTCAGGTGGTGCAAGTAGCCAGGTCTGAAGAAAGTTCGGGCCAAGGGTTGCAGTGCATCGCCTGCTCGTGTGGCGCGGAGTACGTCAGCGGAAACGGGCTCCATGCGGACCACGATGTCCACAACGCTGCGTAGGTGCGCTGACTCCCCAGAAGGTTCTTCCGGAACAGGCGCGGGCGGAATCTGCATGGCTTGCATACCGCCGACAATGAAGGAGCTTCTTCAGGTCAGTACACACCCAGTAGGTTATGTCACATCTCCTGCTGCATATATCTCAAGACCTATCTGCCTGCCTTTGTTCTTTCTATTCTTGGTGTGCTTGCGACAGGCTGATGCTACAGAAGCTGTGGCGACTCTTTGTCTTGTCTGAATGCATGTGCTACCTCTCCAATCCTGTTCCAGGAGGAAAGAACCGCAGCATGTCGCGTTGCATCACATCTCACGAGTGGCCTAAGTTGACATGCAGCTGAGACGACGGACTCCAGATGCTCCCCCAAAACATCCCATTAAAGGCGGCACAGAAGTCAGGTACCCCTTCGAGTGACAGCTTCTGCCCCCTTGCAAGCCGTCGAAAGACGTGGACTTGAAGATTTCGGATTTAAGATGCTCTGGCGTACCTCTAACCCTTAAACCCTAAACCTAAACCCTAAACCATAACCCTAAACCCTAAACCCGAAACCGGCCTGAGATGCTAAGATGGCTCCTGCCTGCGAGAAGCCGATGATGCCGTCGAAGGGCCCATGCTCGCGGAAAGCATTCTCAACGTGCTCGAGGGTCTTTTCAATGCCCACCTCGGAGGCAGATGGGGTTTAGGGTTTAGGTTTAGGGTTTAGGGATACTAAGCAAGTTTCGATTGGTCCTAGGACGAAAAGGGTAATTACGACTTGTAGAGCGCAGGGGCGGCATACAAAAGAACATGCGGCTCCTGGCCAGTGTTGGGGGACCCCAGATCCCTGTAGGTCTACCCGAGACTCAAGGAGCATAATTTCAGAAACCATATGAAGGGTCGAGGCCACATAGCGCATCGTGGCTGGGTCATCGGTGGAATTCCTCAGACCACTGTCATGAGCTCGGCCCACTACTTCCTTGTCCAGTTCCCGAGAGTACGTATGACCTAAAGCCACCTACTTGACTACTGGCCCACACTCCAAACCCTGAAAAGCCTTACCTTAAGAGCCCAAAACCTGCCTCTTTGTGAGAGATATTACTACAAAACCCGTATAGGATTCTTAGGCAAACTACAAAAAAAGTAGGCTTTGGGTTTTCAAGGTTTGGAGCTTTCTCAGCTAGCGGTGTCGCTGGGGATGTTCCCCCTTAGACTAGCAGTCCTTGATCGGGATGATCATACCTCCCTATTATAATCCCTATTCAGGACTGTGAATATAAGGGGGGGGGGACAGCCCAAGGTGTTGCAACCACCTGTCCCAGCCAATTTAGATACCGCGTCGCGAAGAAATCAGTTTGTCCGTTTTCTCACCTGGAGAAAGGTGTGTGGCAATGCCAACAACCTGCCTACATCTTTCAGCTCGCATCACCTGGAGTGGCCCTCTCGGTGATCAACGGTCCAGAGCAGGAAGCAACACAATGTGTGCTTTGCCGGGAAGCCGCCTACTACTACAGTTCGGTCGAGATTCCACCAGGATCGGTTCTTCGGAGCATTGGCACCCATCTTCCCAATGGAGTCATTTGCCTGGCAGTGCTTTGCACGATCCCGCCCTAGACCCAAAACCCTTCGTCTGCATCAGTAGCTCCTACTATAGGGAGCCCTCAAGAAAACTCGCAACTTGGAGACGGAGGATTTCGGCCAGCGTCTAGGGCGTCTGTGCTACCCTGACTTCAGAACAAACCAGCAAGGAAACTCAGATGTGACGAAGCCCAGTTTCAAGCAGGATCTAATTCATTCCCAAACATCCTTAAGCTACAGCCTGAAACTGAGGACCTATTTTGAGTCCATCATACCAGTCCGCCTCCCCCATCGGCGTGTAGGCATGTGGCCCGTCCAGGAAGTGGAGATCTGCAACCGCCTACACAAGCACAAAGGCTTCTCACGGCACATGAAGCATTTCAGGGCACCGGGCCACTGGGCTAGCGCACGCGTCCCGCCGGCCCTAAACCCTAAACCCTAAACCCTAAACCCTAAACCCTAAACCCTAAACCCTAAACCCTAAACCCAAGAAGTGTTTCCAGCAGCAGAGGCACCCGTGGGTGGTCGGTGAAGTCAACTGTACTCTTTACTCTGCCCCCAGACGCGGCAGTCTGCAAGTTTGCCGCACTAACATTTTACAACGACTTCTCTTGCACATACATCTGGTTTGACAACAGGACGATTGACTGCCGCCGGCACGCATCCATATCATTCTTGCTACTATAGACATACTGTTTTTTTCATGGCCTTATGACTATCACTATTATATTTACATACTACTATGTAGCTTTCGCAATTACTATGTCATTTCTTGAGACAGTAGCCCCAAAAAATGTGTTAAAGCACCTCCAGGGGTTGCAGCGGCGAGCGAGTTTTGCGCTTGAAGTCGGCTGCATTCTGGCGATTGCCTCTGGCGCGGGCTGGCATCTACGATGCAACACCCGCAGAATACCACGTCGGCTCAATTCACCCAAAACTGAACAAAATCCTAGACCTGTTCCATGATTCTTGCCGCACGGCTAGCCACGCACTTTCTCAGGGGGTTCATCTAGGCACCTGTGGGCTTTCAACGGCCTCCACAGGCTTCGAAAGCTTGCGAAGTGTCGTTTTTCCCTATGGCCTGACGCATCACCTATGGCCTAACCTATGGCCTAATGTATTATTCTGGCACAAAAAAAGAAGAAGGTTCTCTCCTTTTCATGCAGACTGAGTTAGGCCATAGGGAAAATACATTAGGCCATAGGTTAGGCCATAGGCGATGAGTTAAGCCATAGGGAAAAACGACAGTTTGGAAGCCCTCAAAGCCCAGACTGGCAGCAGCAGCGTCTGCTACTGTGCGACCGAGGCTGCTGTGGAGCACGAGAATGCGGAGCTTCGGGCCGCTCTCAACAGCCGGAACCATCTCCGCCTCCTGACTGAGCATCTACGACATGTTGGAAACACTATGTTTAAACCCATATTTGGGAAATAGGTCTCTAAATTAGGTGCCACCATTTGGGGGGTAACTTCGGAACCGAGTTGTAGCTCCTCGTTTGGGGTGCCTAGTTGTCAAAATGGCTCGCATAGTAAACGAAACTTGGGCCCTTACACCGGAACCGCAGGATCGCCCTGGTCGACTTACAGTATGTGCAGACTAAATGCCCACTTGAACCCTATGAATGCCGAAACTGGCGCACCGCAAGGGGACGCTACAGTGCTAGAGTCTGTAAGCCACGAAACTGCCCAAGCACGTCACGTCTCCTTGGTGCTGGGCTCCAGCTTCTGCTGATACTTTGGGCGAACGGACTGGGCCCATGAAGGAAGGTTCCTGCAGCTGTTCACGCGCCTGTAATTTCACACAGTGCAATCCTGGAAAGAAGCAGGAGAATCCTCTGACTGCTGCCCCTATAGGTTCATATGCCTGGAGGAAATTTCCCTGAACCCGGGTTGCTGCGAGTTGCTTGGGGCGGAGCCAAGCGAGCTCCGCATCTGAGCTTTGGCGACCGAGGAGTTCGTTGCGGTGGGGATAACCTGCGGCAACTCTCCACTTGCAGCCTATAGGTAAGATCGATTTCCTTCGGGTGCAGAATTTAAAGGGTGCAGAGCTGCCTCGGGCCGAGAATATATAACTTTAATGATTGAAGAATAATACTAAAAATATGTCTGCAATCATAGGAAAACATAATTAACATCATAGTATAATGATAGCAATACTATAATAACAATAAGTATATGAATATAATCATCATAATCATACAAATAGGGTGAGCGTGTTCCGGGATCGGGATTCCACGCAAGAGGCTTGAGACACAGCATCAGCTTCAGCATTAAAAGCATGACAGCTACCGGATCTGCAACCACCGCCCTGCGCCCCCGGCCACTAAACGAAACCAGCTCCAAATTTCAGGCCCTTCCCAGGTCTCTATAGAAAGTACATTCCTTCAGTTTCGGGCACAAAGGAAAAACCAAGAAGTCAGACCAAGGCCTTCTCATCGAAACCCCCAAGTCCCGAGTGGGCCAAGCACTCAAGCTTCCAGGCTAAACCCTAAACCCTAAACCCTAAAACCTAAACCCTAAACCCTAAACCCTAAACCCTGAACCCTGAACCCTAAACCCTAAACCCTAAACCCTAAACCCTGAACCCTGAACCCTGAACCCTGAACCCTGAACCCTGAACCCTGAACCCTGAACCCTAAGCCAAGGAGCGGCCGAAGCTGCGCAGCACTGAGCTGTGCGTCTTGGCCTCGTTGTGCATAGACCTGGCGCTGCGAGCATCTCCATCTTGGCAGGAAGGAGAGGCTCATTGGGGTTTAGGGTTTAGGGGTTTAGGGGTTTAGGGGTTTAGGGGTTTAGGGGTTAGGGTTTAGGGTTTAGGGTTTAGGGTTTAGGGTTTAGGGTTTAGGGGTTTAGGTATGAAGAAAATGACTGTGCAGGGCGGTCCTGCTTCAGCCACTCCATCCAGTACCCCAACGTCAAGCACCCAAGTAAGAGTTCTGGATGGGAAGCAGTGGTGTCAGTTAGACCCAGGCGCTTCAAGCGATTCGCGATGTGCGGCTCCACTTCGCTGGCCAGGCGCAGAAGACCCAAAGCTGCCTCCTGGGGTTTCGAATCTAAAGCCTGTGCAGCCTAGTGGATCACGAGCCAAGCCACTCTAAAGTAGATCCTAGCTTTCTTGCGAACTGCTGCAGCTATGAGGCAGTATCAAGAACGTTCTTGCAGCAACGGTGGTAAACATTGTAAACACAAAGCCCAAGGAAAAGCTCCAAGCCGTAGACATCCCAATGCAACAACCTCACCCCGTGAAAAAGCTACGGCATCTGACTGGGAGCTCTGCAGCAGTCCCTCCGAAACTTCGCTAAGAGGCGCTGCCGGGAACGTGAAAACTCGGCCTTCAATCCTAAGGTCCTGACTATGCCCCCCTGAGAACCTACGTTTGATAGCTTCTTGGGTTTACAGAAGCCAAAAAAGGGGCACACTTCCTCAGGGGACTGTAGCGAAACAGCAGCATCACAAACAAAACCATCCACAAGGCGGCAGACTTCGTTTACACCGACCATGCCTCCACCGTCGCAACATCCTCGGAGTGCATCAGCGCCACGTGGGCGAAGGTCGCGTGAGGCCAGGGTAGGGACTCCTGGGGGCGAATTCGGGTTTTGTTTTTCGCTTTGGGGTATTTGGCTTTTCTACGAGGCTGCTTGATAGTAGTTTGCTTTGGGGAGGAGGTTTCTGGGTTCGGCTGTGAACCTTCCCGGTAAAGATTCCAGCCGGCAAAGCTCAGCAGACTTGGATGCTTTGCAGGCCCATGAACCACAAATCCTAAACCCTGGACCGTGTACACCAAAGCCCTACGCCTCTATTCCCAATGCCCAAACAGGTTGAAGTCTCCCAAGTACCAATAATCATGGCCGATTACCCCAACATAAAGGGAAAATGCTCCCTCTTTACAGCACACAATATTGGCAGCTTGGATGTCGAGGCTTGGGGAACATGGGAAACTTCACCGAAGCCCTCAGGCCGGAGCACCCATTTTGCCAGCCCAGGGGCGCATTTCAGCAACTCCTTGGCGATGTCCTGGTGGCATGTTCGTTCCAGGATTGTGGGTTCCCATGAAAGATGGATCTTCGGTTCCTTCGACCCCTGCAAAGCTGCAAAGCCCAAAGGTGCTTGAAGCGCGGCATCCAAAGCTTGCAGGGTTCTGTGGAGGGTTTCGGGTTCTTATGCTTTTTTGCCTGCCCAAGCCCCCCTTTTTCCTCATCCCCTTCTCATCCCCGGACCCTGCCCAAGGCACAGGCATGATGAGAGTAAAAACACGAGCTCGGGGCTACATTAACTCAATGGCGCACGACAATGAAGAAGCCCTCAGCTATGTCCATTCTGACGAGGGCGCAAGAAACAAAGGCCCTGATGTCACATTCACAGAGCCCCTAAACCTCCGATGCCCCTGAGCCACAGATCTATAAACCCGCAAGCCTGCGCCAGGACATCGTAGGCAAACATTTCTGCAGTCCCACGGAAAGCGTTTCGGGGCATCTGGTCAAGCCTGGGCTGGCAAATAAGACGATGCGGGTATATGTACTGTATACATATATATATATATATATGTATAATACGTATAAACATATACATGTATATATATATATATATGGGTCTGTATATATACACATATCTCTCTCTCCTTTATACATGTGAGGGTGTATATGAACGCATGGGTAAAGTGCAGTCAAGCAAAGCCAAAGTTAACGTCGCGTAGGACCGTACAAGCTAAAAAACCGCGGTTGCTGCAGAAATCGCAAACATTCACAGCGTCTCAACACTGACTTGCTGCAAGACTTCGTCAAAGATGTGCTGCTCTCAGACAGCCCAAACATTCGGTCATCCGATCATCAGCAACTGTTCCCCCCATCTCCTCCTAAATGGCAAGTTACCCAAATAGGGGTGCCCTGAATATACCACGAAATAGTTTCATCTTCATGATAGGAACACAAAAGAAGGGTATCCCAATTTTCGGAAACGCCCAAATCAGCCAAGAAGCAATACCACCAGAGCGGCAGTGCCAGCCGTAGTGCCAGTCCACGAAGCAACCTAGGTGGTTTAGGGTTTAGGGTTTAGTTCCGACAGCACGCCACAACCGCACCTCCCAGTCACATTGCGTCAGGGCCTGTAACGTCCGAGCTTGTGGATGCGCGCTCTCCAATGTGTTGACCTGGAATTGACCCTAACCTTGACCCCAACCGCAGGCATCTCGAAGAGCACCCGCTCAAAATCCTTCTGCATGTGCCCCGAAGGTCCCCCAAGCGCCGCCCTGTAGCCTTGGAGGAGGCGAGACCCTTCTGGCAGCTGCGAATCAGCGCGCTGTACTTGTCAAAGATGCGCTTGTCGGTGCCCTCCTCCCGATTGCAGTGTCCGCGCGTGTGTTGCTTTGTGGAGGAAACCAATGGGTTTGGGGTCTTGAAAGGTTGCCCAAAGCTGCTTTTCGTCTGGAATTTTCCCATCTACAGCCGAAGTGCCTGAGAAGGCTCAGAGGCTCTTGCTGACAAAGCTGGCGTTCAAAAAAGGAGATTGCAACATAGCCACCAACATTTTCAGGTTCTGACAGAGAACTAGAGTATAAGCAGAGTATAAGGTATAATCGAGACATGATAAAACTCTAGGGGTTCTACCTCCTTGAGTTTCGGGGTCCCTTTTAAGGATCTTTAAGAGAATATAAGGGCCATCTTAGGAGTATATTAAGGGGAACCTTTGGGGCTATCTCCTTAGGGGTACGAGTCTTCATCCCTTGAAAGACATGCGATGGCGGTACCATCCTGGCCATCGTGTGGGCTGGCCGGATCGATTCCTGGCGGCAAGATAGGCGATGGCTCCCTATGTGCCTAAACCCTAAACCCTAAACCCTAAACCCTAAGCCCTAAACCTTAAACCCTAAATGCTCACAACGGTTCGGTTCTCAGATCTGAGCCCCTGCAGCTCAAGGTGAAGCTGACCTCTTCCTTCTCTTGCTGGCTATAGAGACCCAAGGCTTTGTTCATACATTTCATGGGCTTACTCTATGAGAACTACCGGGTTATTCGCTCGTTGTGTCGAATAACAACTAGGTCCGACATCCCCCACAAGATCGACAGCAAGAACCAAGGAGAATTCTTCTTCTAGGAGCAAACATCAGTTCCAGCCGTTGATTAAGCCCTGGCGGAATGCTCTCTCCGCAATGGCCGATGCAAAGATGGAGAACCGATTCAGCCCTAAACCCCAAACCCTAAACCCGAAAACCCTAAACCCTAAAGGGAGTCTTGGGCGGCCTTATCCTGCGCGCTCCGACAACCACTGGAACAGTACTGCTTGACAGGTGGTGTTGATCTGCGAAGCTGACTGCTTCTACTTGGAGGTTCATGGTACTTACTAACAAATTATAACTGTACTTATAACTGTACTCACCTCCGCGGGAAGTAGTCGATCGCTTTGTGAGGGCTTGTCAAGGAGTTCAACTTGCTTTTAGGTTTTAGGTTTTTTGCCACCCGCTTAGCTGACCTCTCGGACACTCTGCCGGGAAGTAGCTATTTTAGGGTTTCGGGTTTACGGCTTCGGGTTTAGGGTAGCGGAACCAGTTGATGCCGAATTGGCCTGTAGGGGCTGTCGTCAATGCCTGTGGATCTCAAGAGCTAGTCGTGGCCAGCCCGCCGACTCCAAGCAACTCTGCGCGGCTCTGTGCAACCGTTGCCTTTTTAAGCCCGCTTAAGTTTGCAATTATGACAAAACACAGCTCTAAGTCAGCTAAGTCGTGTCCTACTGATGGCCGTGCCACGATCTTGATTTGCTGAAGCCGTGTCCAGGCGCGTGCAAAGTGGGTGTGCTGTTGGGAACATGTTTAGAAAATGGACAGCTGACAGTTTTGGGGCATCAAGGGGCCTCGCCACCAGAGGCCCCCCCGAAACTTGTAGGGCTCGTCCCCGAACCAGAAGGAAAGCAACTCCTCTGGCGTTTCAGGGCCCTCTGGGTCCACGGGGTTTAGGGTGTAAAGCTTTTGGGTTTTGGCTTAATGTAGGCTTGAGGAGCCTTACAGGAATGTAGAACTCTTGCAGGGTGTTAGGTTTTTGTCAAGGCAAATCATGTTTACCTGTCATGTCCAGCCGCAGGTCCTCCGGAGTAGGGTCTGGCTCGCCCCAGAGCCAACCTCTCAAAGCGTACGGAGTACATGAGGGCTTCCGAAAAAAGGGGTACCCTTTTGCCCTTTTGCGGGTTTCTAGAAAAAGGATTAGACTGTAGACTTATTGACTATTTTGGGGTGTGTTCAGGGTACTCTATTTTTGAAAATACCCACATCAGCTGGGGTCAAAGTTGATGCGCACGTACATGCACACGGGCCCACTATCTCACGGCGACATGAAAGCAGACTGGCAGGCGCGAATATACCCATGCAGAACTAGCGCAGCGCTGGTCGACCTGGCTGAAACCACAAGTCGACCCGGCCGGATTAGCGCAACAAGCCGGAGCAGCAAAGAACACCCGTAGGGTTTTCAAGGCATGGGCCGCGAACTTTTGGTTCGGTACGGCTGTTTTGCAGAGACTCCGTGAGTCGCAGGTACTCTCCTGCATGGGCCAGTATACCCTATAACCTCTTGAAAAGGCCCCTTGAAATTTAGAATTCCAAGGCCTGAAAAGGCCCCTTAAAATTTATAATTACAAGGCCTGAGAGCGCATGCTGGTTGGCCAGGTGGCGCGACATCAGCGCGCCCAGCGACCAGCGGGGTGCCGATGCCGGGGCTGCTGAGACCGGCTGAGCTGGTGCGGGGGTTGTTGGCCCGGGCTCCTCCAGGGTTTAGGGGTTTAGGGGTTTGGGGTTTAGGGTTTAGGCTTTAGGGTTTAGGGGTTTAGGGGTTTAGGGTTTGGGGTCCACAGCTAGGTGGCCTTGTAACCGCGATGAAAAGAGCTTCTTGCAGAGGTGAAGTGGAGGGCTTCTGAATCTTGTGTGACCCTCATTGGCAGCTCCAAGTGATCCTGAACCTCCTCTCAGATTGCAAGACCCTCAAGGCCCACGCCGGCAAGGCTGAGTCTTGCGACCCCAGAATCACCATAACTCTGAACCCGAGAAGCCCTAGAAACCATGTAGAAGGCCTATAAACTTTGTCAGCCCCATAAACCTTTCGAAAAGAAACAACAAGAAACTGTAAACCCAACTCGCCCAACCCGACAGACTGCATAGACCCTAAACCCTAAACCCTAAACCCTTTTTTGCTTCAGGGCTCCTGAAACCCTAAACCCTAAACCCTAAACCCTAAACCCTAAACCCTCCCTAGAGGCCCTAAACTCGACCCCCGAAGACCTCCCAAGGTTTCCATGCAGGATCCTGCGGAGCTACGGGCTTGGCAGCTGGAGGCTCCTTTTGGGCCTGCTTCGCCTGCAGGTACAAATATGTATCTTCATATATTCGTGTATTTATTTATTTATTCATTTATGTGGTTTTGTCTTTGTCTCTTTTGTTCATATGCTTATACTCCATAAATGGATAGATACAATCTGTATATATATATATATATTGCATCAGTATACTTTATGTTCTATTCTAGATATATACATATATATATATATATACACATACATACATACATACACATATACATATATACATATGTATGTATATATAGTACTTAGAGAACATCAACGGGCCCACATATGGTAGGCTTCCTAAATGTGTGAAGCAGCTATATACGGGCCAAGAAACTTGCTGTACTCAAAGCGGGTTTCGTTTTGCCAGTTCGCGCCAGAAGGGCAAAACCAGGTGTCTTGACGCACACACACACACACACACACACATCCTCTAACAACAGCCGCAGGGGGGGGGGGGGGGGAAGGGGCAGTGGCGTCTTGAAATCATGGCCCACTCTGAAATATTACCCTTCCCCTTTGCAATCATTTCCGTGGGAGCCCCTCGACATAACGGCAATCATGTTATAGCAAAAGCGTCCCGTGACCATGCACTCCATGTGGCCCTCCATGTGGCCCCCTTGCGTCTGCATTCGTCCGTGCATGTCCGCGCGATCCACGACGTGCACAAATACAGTGTGCCCGCTAAACACCTCGCTTGCTCCAAAGCCGCCCAGCCTTCTTCCAGGTATGGTAGGCCTCGCCAATGCGGCCGCCCAGCGCCTCCACAATTCTGACCCAGTCCCAACTGCAGTGTGCAACCGGACCCTGCCCGCACTCTGATCCTCTTCTATGTTACCTCCTAAAAAGACCCTAAAACCCTAAACCCTCCTAAAAATCCTCCAGCAACCTCCGAATCCCGAACGCCTCCCCCAAAGCCCGAGTAATCCGCCGAACGCCTTAGAGAGCGCAGCGCTGCGGGTCTCTCCAACCTCCCGCATGTGGCGATTCAACTGGGGCCAGGGGAGTTTAGGGTTTAAGGCGGTGGGGGTGGTTCCAAATTAGGGCCCCAGCGGCGCTAGGATGTGTTGGGGTTCACCCGTCAGTTCCCACAGTGTACAGACTCTAGCCTTTTTGCATCCGGGCTATGATGTCCTGGCCGGACATGCTCAGACCGTCTCAGACCCTCCAGCCCTAAACCCCACATGGCTTTGAGGGCTTTTACGGTCATTCCCTGTCGATACAGGACGAGAATTTGCCAAGACTGCAATGAAATTAGCCGGCATGCCCTTGTGCACACAAATCGGAAGGAGCTTGCGTAGGAATCGCAACCCTCAGACACCTCCCCCGGTTTAGGTTTTAGGGTTTCTGGTTTAGGGCTTCAGATGTTGATGACTTGGTGTCAAGGACCGGAGGCCTTTTCAAGCAGCAACGCGCGCGCTGCCAGTCCCGCACCCTTGAGGTCGTTTGCCTCGAAAAAGTCCTGCTACAAGTACCAAGACAATGTAGATGATATTCATGGCATAGGTTTCACTAATGAACGCTTATAATGCATGCTAAATAATCTCTATCAGGTACCAAACATCAACAGGCTTTCTGAATTTCAGGGCTAGGAGTGCTTCTTTGGGGGGGGGGGGGCCTCGGTACCAAAGACTGATTTCTTGCATAGGGAACTGACCATGGAGTGCCTAGGAGACCCGTCTACGATTTCGCCAGGCGCACCTCACTTACGCGAAGCGAAGACAAGCAAGAAAGTCCTCCAGCGACGCCTCGGCAAGGCACCTTCGACACTCGGTCTGAAAAGCAAGAGCTCGAGGCTCAGAAACATCCAGAGAAGATCGCCGACTCCCTACTGCTTGAACTGAAAGTACACCCCCTGGTGGAATGCTGCCTTCCTCAACCCTAAACCCTAAACCCTTTTACATCCAGGCCTCCGAAGTCTGCCGGGTAAGTATGCTGACACACAGGTGCTTCGAAACCCTAAACCCTAAAACCCTAAACCCCCAAACCCTAAACCCTCAAACCCTAAACCCCAAACCCTAAACCCTAAAACCCTACACCGCAAACTCTAAAACCGTATAAACCCTAAAACCCTGTCTCTATCGACTCCAGGCACTCCCGGAGGAGCTCGACATCCGCCGACGAGAGCTGCGGCCCCGTGGCCTCACTTTCACTCTGGGGGCTCCTACTCTGCTAGAATATACTACTACTACGACGACGACTACTACTACTACTGCTACTACTACGACGTACTACTTATTAGGGGTCCCTCATAAGGGAGTCCTACTCTTTGGGGGTTTACATTGAGGGCCCCTTATTTTCGTAAACCCCCAGCCGTTTCTGGGCCAACTCTTCGGCTGGCAAAGTCCACCTGGTTCATAGTAGGGAATGGGGGAATGAGGTACCCTACATAATCCCTCAAAGGGTATATATAGGGGGATGTAGGGTTCCCCCATTCCCTCATTCCCTACTAAGAACCAGCCATAGACGAAGTGTTACCGTAAGATGGGAAAATGACTTGCCTGCAGCTAGAATTGGGGCTGTTGCCAAGTTCCTGCCTGGGTCCTAGGGTTTAGAGGGTTTAGGGTTTAGGACTTTGAGTCTAAGCGAAGCAAAACCCTAAACGCATTGCTTGGCCACCCGCATGTCACAACCCATGAACCACCTGCTCCCACTCCCTGCAAGGCTCAGCCTTCTTTGTAGCAGTTGATGCTTTCGGTGTCGTCGTCGTCTCGGGACGCTCGAGTTCCTGGCGAATTTCCGGAACAGGAGTTGAGGACATTGCTTTGGTCAGTTATTGGAAGGAAGGGCTCTTCAAGCTTTGTTGGTACTGCCTGCCGGCGTGATTCAGGCGCGCCTGAAGTGTTGAAGTGCTTGAAGTGCTTGAAGTGCTTGGGATGCTTGGGATGCTGTCTTGCATGCGATCCGGCGTTCTTTCGGCATCGCTTGCATTTTGGCTGGGCAAACGTAGGGGTGTTCAGCGCTCCTCCTCCAAACATTCTCAGAAGGTTTGGGCCAGCACCAGAGACATCCTCAGACCGTAAAAGGAGTTGGACTTTTGAGCCTTGGAGTTCCGCGGATCCTGTTCCTTCCTGATGATGCACAGGGTGCAGCTCCGGCCTCAAGGCCTTCCGGAGAGCTGACCGAAGAGTCAGGGACCGGGTTTAGGGTTTAGGTTCTAGGGTTTACGGGGACAGCGTCGACTAGGTGCCCGATGTCTCAGTCTCATTGCCAGGCTCTGGCCAGGGTGTTCACCGTGGACCCCTGAGAGGCGCATGTGTGAAGCCCCAAACTGCTTCCGAAGGAACAGGCCCATGGGTTGCAGCGACACAAGTCGACTGTAAGGAAGCACGTCCGCCCGTGAACGCACTTTTGTGCTTACTTCGTGAAGCGATCAGAGACTTGCTTCAGGGACTCATGCACTGCATGTCCGTGAGGGCGTTCAGCCCGAGGATGCATTGAAGTGGTGCTCAGATGAGGGGCGGAACGCTTGCGATTGAACAAAAAGAGACGCGCACGACATGCTCCATGCTCTGTCGATGTCACGAGCAAGTGGCCCAGCGGTGCTTCCCTCGCCATACCGCATGATGGGTCTGAAACCCTGGGACTTTGTCAGCGGCCGAGCCTGGTCCAGATCTTCGTCAAGGCGGTGCTGACCATTCCTAACAGACAAAGGCAATCTTCAAGAAGACAACGTTGGCCCCCCAGTTGCAATCCCACCGAATCCGCACATTTTGGAAGTGTGAAGCTCGTTAGAGAGAAGCACCGCCGACCTGAGACGCGAACTACACATGGCCTTTCAGACTGGCATTTTCCGCGAGCCGACGAAGAAAAGCAGACGGCCCGGACACTTACAAGTCAAACATCCAAGGCTCAGCTGCGCAGGCCAGTTCAGTGTCGGGAAATCCGAGCCTTTACCAGTCCTGGGCTACCAAAGATCGAGACAAGAGGCTTCTCTTACTTACATACAACTCGGTACAGGTTTTATGAAACATGCTAATGTTTTACAAGTTTATAAAACATGTACAACTTGGTATAGGCTTGCTCTGATAGTCGCCACCTTTCAAAAGCTGAGCGTCAGCGCGCCGGACTTCTCGTACGAGGTCACGTGGCGGAACGTGACCGACACCCGTGCTCCGGCGTTCTCCGCAGCGGGAGTTTGCCGCACAGCATGGTAGAATGTCTTGTTGGTCTGCGGCCCGAGCTTAAACAGGCCGCCATGGGGAAGCAACACCTGGTCGTGAGCACTCAGCACACTCTCACCATTGTGCCATTCGCACTTTTGGCTTCGTCAATTGAACAGTCCCAGCATGTGCCCCCTTTTGTGGGCAACGGACTTTGAGGCTGTCGGCAAACATGCAACTTCTCAGACGTCACATCACGCAATCTGACGCTAAATCTCCTATTCACCCATAAACCCTAAACCCTAACCTTAAACACTAAACCCTAAACCTAAACCCCCACCTCCATTTCAGTCGTGGGGTTGAAGATATCATCTCGCAAGACGTATGGCCGCCCCGGGCGCCCCAGTGAGATGCTGACGATGGAAGAGTTCTCATCCAAATCCAACGTCTTGTCCTGCTCGGCACTTAAAGAAAGCCTGGGAAACCGAAGTTCTACACAAGAACTACAAGAGCCCGCTTTGGAGTCAACTTGATGAACCTCTAACTGCTGTTCTGTCGAAGGACGGCTGTGCGAATTCGGGTGCTTTCGGCTTATCTTTCTCCGGGTCCTTGTGGTACCCAATGCACTCATTTCCGTCAGCGTAGTAGAGGACAACCGCATGGTTGAAGGATGCGTCGAGCCTTAGGGAGATTCGTGTTCAGGTTGTCACGTCTTCAGTTCTACCGATCGTATCTAGGGCCCTCAAACCCCCTGTGTGTGCTACTCCCATGGTTAAGACTCAAAGACTCCCTCATGAAGACAGTGAGATATTCTGCAGCGCACAGAAGCCGCTTGTTCACGCGATCGCAGAGCATGCGCACAGTCGGTGACATGGGGAGGATCCCGTACCGCTGCTGGTCGTTGACGGGAAAGCGATACCTGGCAAACAGGACAACGTCGTAGCGACTCTGAGCAGCAGCTGTACAACAGCTGCTTCGGAACAATAGCAGGCAGAAAGTACAAGGCCGACCTTACCGCTCTAAATTCTTAGATTCGTGAGCTTCTTCCAGGGCCTCACGTACTGGACACTGCATGGACTTCTAGATGCAGCCCAGGATACCAGGGAAGTCCTTGTTCTTCGGGATCCGCCATAGCCACCTTCACCCGCTGCAAACGCTTCAATGGCTCATAAGGCCTGAGCTGGCACGACGAGCGCTGGGAACTGAAGATAGCAAGTCGGATCGCTGACTCAATCCTCACCAAGCTGTCTGCATCCAGCCCAAGAGCAATACTCCAGCAAGCGAAGATGCAACTCGAATTGGAGCCTGGAGGCTTCTTCTTGTCTGGCATGTGGTACCACTGCTGGTACTCAATCTCACCTCCCGGACAGAGGGCCTTGAAGGCACCATCCGCCTCCTCCTCTGTTAGGAACTTGGCCAACCTGAGCCGGTTTGTTCCATCAACATTCGGACAGGAACGAGGTTCTCAGGGTCAGCACGCTGTTTCGAAGTCCTTCAACCTATCTTTTGACCCCAACTCCCATCCGAAACCAAACAAGACATTGTCAGATCAACCGGCCCCACCCCTGCCCTGCCTTAAGAACCCAAAAGCCTACTTTTTTTTGCGGGCTACTACTACAAAACCCCTTATAGGATTCCTAGGTAACCTACACAAAAGAGTAGGCCTTGGGTTTTTAAGGTACCGGTTGCCCTTGAGATCTCAAGCATTGAGCCGCAGAAGCAGCTCAGAGTCGCCAGCACCAAGGCCAGCGACGTCCTCCTCGCCACCTCTGGCAAGGTTACTTGGAGGTTCATGGTACTTGTGAAGGGTTAAGGTTTCGACTCTCACACTCGCACAGGGTTAAGGTTTAGGGTTTAGGGGTACAAGTTAACCAACAAGTACCTGAACTGATAACCCACTTCTAGGCCCCTCAAGTGCCCCAGTATGGTTACAAGTAGAGTTGTACACACAGTAATCATTGGTTAAAAAGCACCATGAACCTGCAAGTACTCTGCAAGTAGTCTACAGAGGGACCTTTGGCATCCGCTTGAAGGACGTGTATGAACGTCAAGGAACCTTAGGGACCCCTCTTTCCAGTCCTTTTTTAATGGATGCAGCAAGCAGCTGCTACACTCATTCCTCGAACATGTTTGCAGCAACCTGAGGGTTGAGAGCTTGCGAGCTCGATTTTTGAAGCCTGGGTAGCGCGAGAAGTTCGGCGCCCGCCCGACGCTGGCACCGACATGTGCCGTCCTCTGGGAAGTCTGGGCTCTACTAGTATGAGACAGCAGGGTGCACGGGACGCGTGGCTGGTTCAACCTCATGGTTTCCTTTGCAAGCCTTTGGCAGGTAAGTGCTGCAAGGTTCAGAGGGGAGGCTATTCAAGCCGTTCGCTACTGCAATGCTAGGTTGCTCGTCGTCTGATGGTCCGCTTATTTCCTACAACCTCAGGTCAAAACTGACTCGTCCTTTTTCTTCGCCGCCTGCCTAGCTGGCCTCTTGGAGGCATTTGCAGGGAGTTGAAGGTTGAGGTCGGATTTCGCTCAAGGTCCCGCATATACTTCAGCTATTGCACTGCAGTAAGGCTAATGGGGGAAGCAGCCACGATTATTTTTCACATCTGTCTGCGCTCATCCCGTAAGCGTACCGACTCTCACACTGGCACAGGCAGGCGAAGCTCTTGGTATGAGCTTCTGGTGAAATGCATCGGCGCAAACTACCCAAAACATAGGTGCCACATACATCATCCATCACATTGCTGGCCCCTAAAATGGCAAGAGACACGCTGACAATCAAACGAGATGACACAAGTACTTGCCTACCGTCCTTGACTCTGATAGATTGGTCGCACTGAACTCTCGTCAATGGCTAGAGAGTAAAGCGTGACTAGCACCAAGAAACTGAGCAGAATCTTGCTACTGCCTGCTCTACCTACAGCGCATCGATCTCGGAATGTCAGCTCAGGTTGAGCTTCTGCTTCACTTGTTGGAGCCTCTCCCCTTTGGGCGGCTTCTCCTTCGGGGGCTCGTACATGCCGCTGTTGCAACTCTCGTCCACCGTGGTCGCCCAGCCCCCGAGGCCGAAGGCCAGCGAGGTGATGTCGGTGGAAGCTGCCACGCATGGAGTCTTCCTAGGATGGCCCTTAATGAAAACCCTCTGAAAAGAGTCTTCCTGAATATGATCCTCTTTGAACCCAATAGGGGAAAAACGTATGATGTTTCAAGGGCCTACCGAGCTTCTTTGGGCGAGACTTCGGGCCCGGGCAGACCGAGATCAGTACAGCAATGTCAGTAGCCAGGTTCACAAAACTGCCGATGATTCCCAGGGAGTCGGAGGTGCACGCCTTCACGGTGCTCTCGGGCATGTCACCCTGAAACAAGCCGTAGTCCTTGTTAAGCTTGTTAACCGTCGCGGCCTTCTTGCAATCCATTGTTGCCGACCAAACGTCGATGCCCAGGAAGGGGAAGTCGTTCACGATTTGCATGGTCATCATCGCGCACGCGCCGAGCTCGTTCTTTCGGGTCTCGTCTGGGCCGAGCAAGGCGATGTCCTGGAGAAACCTTGCCCGAAGGTCTTGCCACCTTTCCGGTGGCAGGAGAGCTGTGCCGTTCCGAGACTGTTGGTGGCGAGGTTGGCTTGGAAGCTCAAAAGGCTGGGACTTAAGATCAAGAATCCGCGCATGGACTTTTGCTTTGAAGTCCGCCACTGCAGGGATAAAGTCTTCGAGCTTGGGTCCCAGATCGCACGCGGTTCTCATGGCCAAGCCATCTGAAGTGATCTGCAAGATCGATGCAAAGAAAGTGGCCATCGTTCCAACGCAGCCAACTTGCGCGCTGTTTTCCAAAGGGGCGTCAGAAGGCAGGCACCACAAAGGAATCTGCACAGCATTGGCCAAGACCCACAAGAGGTTGACAGCGAGGCTGACGGAGGTCGCCCCGCAGCTCTTGTCATCCGCCTTGTCGGGGCAAAGGCCCTTGATTGCGAGAGCATCGATTGAAAGGCCGGCCCAGCCCATGAAATTCGCCATGTCCCAGACGGTGTTCACGCAATTCGCGGTGTTCAACTTCTGGCTTTCCTCCTTCCTCCTCGACCTGTAGATGCGAATGGCCCGCACGATGTCTCGCAGACTTCGCTTGGACGCAGAGGGAGCCGCCAGCCCTGTCGGCCCACGAGAGACCATGGTGTCCTCAAAATTTGCAGGCAGCTCCTTTCCGACATGCTTGGCCAGCCAAATCAGGCCACTGCCTTCCGAGGGCTCCATCGGCCCAGGGGACACATCTGAGCGAGGAGGGCCAAGAACACCGGACTTGTATGTAAGACCGGCGCCAAGCACCAGGGCCAGCGTCCCCATAAGGGCCAGGCACCAGGCTTGGGAGGAACGGACCCGCAGCATGAGTGCATTTTGCTTCTCTGGGCTGTCTGTTTTCAGAAGCCGCTGCGAATCTTCCTCTGCCCCGACATGAGGGCCTTCAAGAGAGCCTACAGCTAGAGCAGCCATGAGGCTGAAAAAATCCAAGTGGAATCTAGAGGCACTCTTGAGCAAGAAGTTTCTACAAGCTTTGGGCTCTTGGTACACCTCATGTGAGCGTGGCATCCTGCGCAGGGAGAGACTGAACATCAGGCACAGGGCTGGTCAGGGGCAGAGGGATTTAGGGACTCAAGACAAGGAATTTCGGGCTACGGCAACAGGGCGGCGGCGATTCTTCGGCAAGAAGACAAGAACTTCCAGAAATGACACAAGGGAGGGCAACAAGCGCACAACCCTAGACACCCCAAAAGGCCTGAAATCTGGCCTGAGCAGTTAAATCTCGGAAGGGTCCCCGTCGCCATGCATCCCCCCCCTCCCCCCCCCCGCCCCACTGACCCTTGTTGCAACAAACCTGAAGCTCATGAAATCTCCCAGCCCCCACTCTGCAGGTCCCGTCGCCATGGCGAAGCGCTGCTGTCGCCTCCAGCGCTCCCTTGGCTATTCTCGAGCAAGGCATGTGGGGGCTTAGAGGAGTGGGGTGGGTATGGGTAGGGAGCCCTGCACTGGACATCAAGTAGGGAGGCTTTTCAACTGCCGCTTAGCAAACTACCGTGTAGGCTTTCTGGAGATGTGCTTTGACAGCCGCTAGAAGGAAGCAGATTTCTGCGCAGGCTCTTGCTCGGCCCTGCACCTACTTACTTCCCTAAAGCTCCAGTAAGCTAACCTCACTGTACGACAAGATAGGAGCGTAACGACTTCAAGTTCCCTTCATCCCCCATAGCCCATGGGGTCCTAGGGTTTTTAGGGGCTTGTGGTCGGAACCTTTGTAGAAGAGGTCGTTGATCTAATTGGCCCTTCCGAAAATACAGGCAAGAATCCGGGAATTGTAGAATCCCACGTCACGTCTGTCTCAAGCCCTAGATCCACTCCATCACCTGGAACCCCCCTAGCCGTAGCCGTAGCCCGTTGAACCAAAACCCCAAACCTCCTCGAAAACGCAAGATGTATGTGAGGGGGGAATGCCCCAACAAGTAGACCTACTGTATCTATCTACTTGAGTCGGCGTCAAAATCACTTGTTTAAGCCTTGCTCCCTCTACTAAAATAAGGAAGCGGTGATTTTGACCGCGTCTCACTTTTCTGTAACGGAAAGCCCCAACAGGGCCCATAGCTTTTCCCAGCCGTCAGCCTCCTATCTCTACGTAGCAACGATGGTCGCAGGTATGGCTACATGAACCCTAAACCGCAAACCCTAAACCCTAAACCCTAAACCCTGCCCTCAACCCCTTTCTTGTAGCGGGTTAAGATGGTCTGCTAGTTCGCAGCCCGTAGAAGGAGTACACGATCCTAACGCTGAAACATTCCCAAAGCCACGCGGGGGGCCGCTAAAGCATTGCGAACATCCCTTCAGGGTAAGGATGGGGCTCAAGATTGGAGGGGTTTGGGGTTTCGGGCGTTGTGGTTCGGTGCTTGGATACCTACTGCGAAACAGGCTGCTGGTCTTTGCTATGCAGATCTTTGCAGAGTCCATGGTGGTGTTAGGTGGGGTGGGTGTAGGTCTGGGGCTCTGGGGCAGGCTTGGCCTTGGGCGGTCGCACTCAGTAGGGCTGAGTCGGGCTTGAGTTGCAAGCAACCACAGCTTTGAAGGTCTCAACAAACAGCCTGAGTTTCCAGTTGCCTTCTACCTTCCATCCCGGACGCTGCAATTAACCCTAAACCCTAAACCCTAAACCCCAAACCCTAAACCCCGAACCTTCAGAAGTCAGAGGCCTCAAAGAGTGGTGCCGGAGCCCGCTTGTGAGTTGGGACCATTTCAGCATGGCGGCCGCCTCTGAAGCTGCTTCCATCATGACGTGCCTGTGGCTTGAGCCTTACCCTGCGCATCGGCTCAAGACTCGGTGTGCCTGAAGATGTGCAGCATCCCGCTCCCCCCCCCCCACCACGCCTAAGCCTTAGCAGCCTTAGCTTCCTTGGCGAAAGTCTCACGGCGACCAAGTCTTTAATTTACCGTAGACATCCGTACATCCGTAGATACACAGCTGCTTGCAGAAGACACCGAGACCAGCACTTGATGGCGTTGAAAGTATCGCCGAGATCGCCGGCAACGATAAGGATGTCATTCTTAAACTCCTCTCACACCGACACACTCCAAAGATGCCTACGGCTGATTGCTGTAAATCACACATTGAGCAATTGTTGATAGAGGACCCATTAGACACTTCTTATGGGCGCGACCAGACATCCTCAACTGCACGCCTCGGCCTAGTAGAGATCCTTCAAAGACGGAGTCTGAAATCCAAGCGACAGCACCGAAGAGAAACAGCCACAGCACCAGCAACTCGGTATTCGATGGGCAGGCCTTATCGTGGATGCCCTCAGCCCACTTCAAGACGGAGCCGCCATGGTCAATGTGCACCTGAGCCAACTTCTCGCGGATTCGAACGACTCGGGGGCCGAGTAGTATAGTTACCTCCTAATCAAGGAATCAATGGGGTCCTAGGCGCACAGTCAGAATGAGGCATGTCTCTTCAGCTTAAGGCACATGCGCATCTGAGGCGCACGCGTCAGAGATGGCGAAGATCCTGCAAGAGCCGCGAGGCTTGTTCTTGTCCTGTGGCAAGTCCATTAGACAAACCCTTACCGGATCTTGTGCACAGAAACTCCTCCACAGTATTGTTGGCTTTGGCGGATTTTTGTTTAATGGCCTATGCAATGTTCGTCCTGCGGGGCAGATGGAAGCATCAAAGGAAACAACCGTTTACGGTCAGTATGTACACAAAGCAAGCCGGATACGTTGATCGGCAACATTCGAATGTACAGATTCAACACAGCAGCAGTCGCATCAGCAACGATACTCGAAGCTTAGCTGTTCGTCCGACTTTACAAGTAGAAGCCACATAGAGGAGGCGTGAGCACTCACAGCAGATAATTGGTTAGGCGCCAGACTGGGCTCGAAGATCCGCTAGTAACCGCAAGTAACAGTTTGGCATCGCCGAGCACAAGCGCGGAGCAGGGTGCACCACAGAGACACACGGGGCTGTGTACAGTATTCGGCAGTAGCAGACCGTAAAGTTGATGGCACGCAACTTGGCACATTTCTAGTGTTCCTTGCGACGATTGTGTCCTACTGTCTCTTTTCCGTCCAAATTGGATGAGCAGCAGTCACAACTCCAGTGCTTCTCCTCGTCAAACCTGCTCACCCGTCGCTTGGCCAGTGGCGACCTTAGCATGGGAATTTCCCAATGAACTAACTCTTTCATGCCCAAGCTGGCAGCAGGAAATGAGCTAGGCTTCTTGAGCAGCGGGTTGAGTAACAAGCATCCAGTGGATGCAACGTAGTGTTGGAGTTCGAACTCTGCCTAAGTCTGCTTCGACATGACAGGAGCTACCCGTCCGTCCTGAGCTTGCCGATTGGGCACTTTCAGAGCCACGAGGGCAGGGACAAGGAGAGGATTCGGGGTGGCTCGAGAATGAAAGAACCTTCCGGAAAGTCAACACACAACAACATCGGACCATCAGTAAGTCACACAAAAACCCTAAACCCTAAACCCCAAGTCGCCCCAAAGTCAAAACAACTCTCGGAAGCCAATTTTGCAACCTGCCCGACCGGGGGAAGCCCAGAAGAAACACGAGGCAGCGACTCCAGCAACGGAATCTGCCACAGCGCATGGGAGCACTCCTCGTTGAAACGAACGCTCAGGGTGGGTTCCGGGTTTAGGGTGTAGGGTTTGCTTCAGGGCTCTTGGTAAGGAGCTTCGGATCGACTCGGAAGAGAGCGAGGTCTGAAAACTCCCCCCCCCCCCAGAAAGCACCTGCTCCCCACAAATCGCTTCTTGCACACAGCAAGGACCCAAAGACCACAAGCTACAGCAAAAGGATCCCCAAACCTCAGCTTTCTCTGAAACAGCGAAAACTCCTTTGGGGGTTTCCGAAAATTGGGGTACCCTTTTCTGGGGGTCGCTTTAAGGGGATTCTATGCTATTTGGGGTTTCCCAAAAGGGGTACCCATTGCGGGAAATACCCCTATGTTCGTGAGATTAGTGACTAGTGCGGCAGCTGGCGAGAAGCATGAAGGTTGCATCCGGCTTTGCATTGGCTCCCACCACGAAGCGCTCGGGACATGTTAACTGTTTACAGATCAACGTTGGGTCGGTCCCTCATGGCTTCTGCGTAGCCCTGCGGTAGCTCGCTGGCAAAGAGGTAAGTCCTCAAGCAGTGTGGACAAGCTTTTCAAGGAACACATCAAGGACTGCGATTCCGCCGTTCTGCAGGCATTCTTTGTCCGAACCCCGTCGGGACTCACAGAACTTGAGTCCCTTGCAGCCCAACACCGCCAAAACCCAGCCAGGAATGCGACTCAAGGCTTCAGAGTGGAAGTCAGAATGCATGGATGTGCATGGACACTTCTGTGTTACCGGGCCCCGCACTTGTAGGCATGTTCAGCCTGAGGTTCAGTGCTAGGTCTTCTTGGTCCTATGCCTCGCCCCCTCGCATGTGAGCGGGCTTTCTGCGTGGGATGTTTTGACTGGCTCTCTGCCCTGAAAGGGGCATGTACCGTGCAGTAGGGGTCAGGTGGCCTCCACCTTCGACTTACCCAGGAATCGGTAGGAAGACCTCCGACCTAGCGCGGCCTAGCGCTTTTTGAGCACCGGTCATTGCACTGGGCCTCCCACATGCCCCTGGCCCAGGTATGCAGTAGCAATTCGCAGGTGCGCCTTGTACCATTGTGGGCCTGAGCCGCGGGTTCGTTGGGTTGCTGGGCCCTCACACCACATCCAGTCAAGCCGGGAGCTTGTTTTGCAAAGCTGACAAAAGCCGATGGAGCACAGTTGCACACAATTAAAACACCCGGAGCCTCGGCCGAATGGTGCATTTCGGCACACAAGTCTACACGAAGAGCCTGACAGCCTTGAGTCCCAAACAGTCAAGCCCTTCAGAAGGAGCAGCAAGCAATCAACAAAGCACCCTAAACCCCAAACCCTAAACCCTAAACAAAGCACAGGCCATGAGCGCGCCACTGAGTCGAGCAGACTCCTCTGCGTCACCAAGCGAGAAGTACCACTGCCTGAAAAACGCAGACACAAGAAGTTGCCGACAGGGTTACGCAATACTGCCACAGAATCCCGAAATACGTGCACTTCATTGGGGAACGCGACTCCCAGCACGTTTTTTTCAAGAGGTGAAGAGAAGGCCCTTCCCACGTTTGCGCTTGGCACTCCCCCATGGTTGAGGGCCCTACCCCACAAGCAGAGATCGGATGAAAACTACGACTCCCAAGCCGAGCCATCAGCCCCAAAAACTCCTGATTTCCCGTGCTCAGCCTTACAGCTCCAAACGGACTCATCCGTCACCCCCAACAGAGCACCCTCCGCCGCCCTCCCCCCAAAAAAAACAAAAAACCTCCGAACCTTCAAGACATGAGGGACAAACCCAAACACACTATTGAACCCGAGCCAATAAAGCCCGAAACCATGCGTCCCCAAACTGCCCCAAGGCCAACGCTTCAGCTTGGCAAAGGCCGCTGACCGGTTCGAGGAGTACACCGCAGCCTGGCGTCTTGATTTTGGGGGGGTGGGGGGTCGGGGTTTGGGGTTTAGGGTTTACGGGTTTACGGGTTTACGGGTTTACGGGTTTACGGGTTTACGGGTTTACGAGAGGGGGAATCTACATTGTGGGTTCTTGTTGGAGGGGCCTTCATTGTAGAGACAGTCCCTGCATGTCCCTGCAGGGTTCAGGATGGCTTTGGGGTTCATGGGGGGCGTCGCTGAAGGATCTCTTCGTCTCCCGTTTTCTGAGCGCGGCAGTAGGTTTTCAGAGGTTGCGTCACCGACCTGGGGTCGGATAGTGGTGTTTGTGGCTGTGGTAGGGACGGCATGCAATCTGAAAGCCAAATGCCCTTTTGGGTTTTGTTAGGCCGGAATGTAAGCACCGAGCTTCTTGGAATGGTTGTTCTGGGTTGGGAGATTGTACTTCTGGTACAACAGGGAAAAGGGGGGAATATTGGCAACTCTTCCGGCTCCAACGTGGTAACACTGAGCTTCACGCATTCTGCTTGAAGTTGGCCGCTGTCTCTGCAAGCGGCCGAATTGCCTCGGCAGCTGCGGGCACTTACTTCACAAACTGCGCTCTGTGCATGCAGCCCCCAAACCGCGAACCCCAAACCCCAAACCCTACACCCTAAACCCTAAATCCTAAACCCCAAACCCTAAACCCCAAACCCTAAACCCTAAATCCTAAACCCCAAACCCTAAACCCTAAACCCTAAACCTCATCTGAGCATGGATACAACACACCAAGATGGTGAAGCCACAGAGCTCAACATCTTGGGCAGACATGATTGCAGCAGGGGCCGAGCGGGGTTCCACCTGTCACTTCACTTCTCCAACAAAACAGCTGCTGTCAGGGTTTAGGGTTTAGGGTTTAGGGTTTAGGGTTTAGGGTTTAGGGTTTAGGGTTTAGGGTTTAGGGTTTAGGGTTTAGGGTTTAGGGTTTAGGGCTTAGGTTTTAGGGTTTAGGGTTGAGGGTTTAGGGCCCAAAGAGTCCATCTTGTAAAGGGCTCAGGGTTTAGTAGGGGCTAGGGCTTGGGCGGCTTGGGGTTTCCAGCCTTTTGCCCCTTGACTCACCTAGACTTCGAAGCCCCGCTCTCTCATGCGCACGAAGCCCCAAAGCCCCAACCAACCACCAAACACCCAAACCGCTAAACCCCAAACCCTAAACCTCTAAACCCTAAACCCTACTAGCAATAATAATCTCAATAAGAATAATTGTAATGGAATAACCTCTCCTTAAACCAAGCCGTGGACTGAAATGGCCATTGTGTAGCACGCGATGGCAAGCGGGAGTTGCCCGGCTTTCAGTGCCTCATTGCCTGGCGTTTAGGGTTTAGGGTTTAGGGTTTAGGGTTTAGGGTTTAGGGTTTAGGGTTTAGGGTTTAGGGTTTAGGGTTTAGGGTTTAGGGTTTAGGGCTCCAGCCGTGTGGGAGCAAGGGTTCTGAATTCGGGCTTCGTCCAGCAGTCTGGAACACAACAGTGTTGGTAGAATTGTCGGAATCCGATGGGGTTGCAGCTCAGGTTATTCGGTTTGCACAAAGAAAAGAAGTGACAGACAAAGACAACGCAGTCGCCCCAGAGCACCACGAAGCCATTGGTTCAGTTTGAAAGCATAACCGGAGTTGTAAAAGCCACTGTGCTTTGCAATTCATGGCCCCAAAGCATCAGTGTCACATCAGCTGTTGCATGTCTGTAGGCTGATCTTCAGAGCAAAACAAACCATCGAATTGTCGGGGAGGATGACCCCGAGTTCATCCGATTGAGCTTCGGAGAACTCCAGACAACCAAGTTGGCGACTTCACCTTTTCACGCAAACCGGGCGTGACAGAGAAACCTTTGCATTCCCATGCTGACCGCACCCTTTATGGTGGCGGCAGCCTGAACTTCGGTCACGGCACAATTCGCCGAACATGCAGTAAATTTGGCTGAATTTGAAGGTGAAAAGCCCGCCCTAGGCTTGACGGCACTCCCCGCATTCGACGACAACCTTGACTGCCTCTGCCTTACAGCGCCTGGCGCAGTGCTACCACTACCACACTGCATCACCATCGCGGCTGGGAGTCGCCTTGACGCCACCGGCGCAAACATCTTGCCACTAGAAGCTGCGAGCAGCACGCGCCGGCAAGATCGCGGGCTGTGGCACGTTGCCCACCCCCGTACCAGAGCAACAGAGCAAACTTCTCATGTAAGCACAAGAAGACACACGTTGGCCAGATTGGCTGGCACCGAAAGTGGGCCCAACATTATGTGCTTTCGCTTGCCATGCGGGAACCCCGGCGGGAAAGTGCCAGGAGGGAGCATGCGCATGCACTGAAAGCAATTGCAAACTGCAGCCACCCGGAATAAACTGGATGTGCCCGGCCCTAGACTCTCTAGATCCCTACGCGAGTGTCTGCCACCTCAACAAACGGAGATGCCTGCGACGTGCTCTCACGAGGTTCCACAATGGGTGCGGGGTCTGGCCCGGGCTCTGGAGCCAACTGCGTCTCCTCCTACTGTCTGTCATCCAGAGAAGAAGCCCCAGCACATCCCTATACTCCCCTTAGAACCTTAATATAAAAATGAGATTCATAATATGTTCTTGGGTTTCAATAGAAATAGAGATACACATCATTCCTAAGGGGGCTGTAGTACGGCTGTAGATCCCATCTGAGCTGGTCCGAGCACAACGATGCCTTGTGACTGAGCTAGAAAACGCATGACGCCCTAAACTCTAAACCCTAGACCCTAAACTAAAATTAAAAATAGCTCCTCTGCATCGCAGCCGATGGCCTCAGGAACGGCGAGTTCTGTACTGCGTTGGGTCTCGGCTTCTTGGGTTGGGCCCTGGGGGAAGGTTTGGGGACTCTGTCCATGGAGACTCGGCTCCTTTTTTTAATCAGACTGATTGCTACTTCATCCCTCCACACCAACGCACTGCAAGTGTTCCAACCCTGGGACCTGTTGTGCTAAACCCCGCATCAGACCAAGTCTCGACGGCTTCTGGCTCGTGCCCTATAAGGGACTGCGTGCTGCGGCGCACCAGCTCGATCCCCCGGCGGCCATCCCGCCGCATCACCTTCAAGGTGGTTTTTTTTTTAGGGGGGGGGGGGGGGGGGGAGGGGAGGTGGGGGGATTGGGGGGGAGGGGGAAGGAGGGGGAAGGCAGGGGAGAGGGGTAAGGGCTCTCAAAAACGGGTTGTTCCAGGAATGCGGACTTGGGGGGGCTTGAGGATGATGGGGACAAGGCTTGTGGGTTGAGGTGGCCTCGATCACAAAGCAGACCAATCCGAAGGACACGAAGAACACGGAGATGAAGATTGTGCCCGTGAGATCTGCGAGGTTAAGGCCTCGGTTCAGAAAAAAAAAGTTCACAGCCCTACCCCTGTCTGCTTTCTGCTTCACAGAAGTCGGTGTCATGGGACCAGGATGCAAGATAGTGCTTCTGGTATTGAGACTAGTAATCGTTTCGTTTGCAACTGCGACCTGGCACTGGCTTGGGGAGTTCATACAGGAAGCTTGACTGACAAGATTTTTGGGCCTTTTCACCATCCCCTTCAACCAGGATGGGCTATTATACCCTATAATCCATTAAAAGGGCCTTTATAGGGTTCATTATGGGGATTAGAAGGCCTAATAGCCCATCCTGGAAGGCTCACAGCTCAAAGACGAGCTCTCAGGCTTGGCTGGTGCGGTTGAGACGAAGCACTCGCTGCAGTACATCTAGCAAGCAGACACAGAAAACCAGCCAAGTGGCCATCCGTTTCACTTCGGTCTTCCGTGTGCGTACACTGCGTCACAGGAAAAGCAGCCTTATTGGGCCCTGACTCCTTCGCAGCCTCGAACATCCCATCGCTCAGGGCACGGGTAACGGCCCAAGACATGCTGTGAGCCAGCCGATCACTGATCGGAAAGGACAGCGGCACGCTCCAAATCAAGTCACCCACGCGCAGGAGATCACAATCGTCACGAGGCTGGCCGAGGTGATTGGTGCTGCATCGGCCGACCTCCTCAGAGATTGCACCGCTGTTCACAGCGTCGCAGTCCTGTTGCTTGATCTTGCCGGCATGCATACTGTCAATGACATCCAGCGATGCGATCATGGCTCCACATCTCCCTGCATGAAGCAGGCGGGGGCAGTCTTCGATTCCTTCGCAGTCTTGAAAAGTAGCCTGCGTGTACAAGCTGCTGAAGGTTTCTGACAATACCGCTGGTGCACAGACGGCAATGCCTGCTTTTTCAGCATCCGCCATACCTTGGCAGTCTAAGGGCACCGTGACGTCGTGTGTGCGCCAATCGGGGGCAGCTTTGTGTATTATTACATCATACGCTTTAGCCTGCTTTCTTCGGAGACGGAAAGGAACATGCAGTAATATGTAGTATGTTCTAGGATACAGTAGGTTGTGGCGTAACTGTGGTGTGAAACCTCTCTTACACCCTTGACCGCCTGTCTAAAATCTTGAGGAGAGACTGTTGATCTCGCCTGAGGCCTCACGCTGAACGACCAGCATGGAGGCAAGGCTGGCAGTGTAGCCTGAGCAATATAAGGGCCTCAATAATTAGAATAGGGTTCCTAGGGTTCTTATAGTCTATTTATACAGGGATTGTAAGGGAATGCTATGTCAAGTTTTGCTTCTGTAAAGATACAGCTAAACCCTTTTTGCAGCTGGACTGCGAGGAACTGCCAGGAAAAGACACGACACCACTCAAACCCTTAACCCTCAACCCCTGAACCCTAAACCCTCAACCCTAAACCCTCAATGAAACCCCAACCAAAGCACCTACCATGAACCCTCAACCCTAAACCCTGAATCCTGAATCCTAAACCCTAAACCCCTCGGGCTTTCAGTTCCTCCCTAAACCCTAAACCCTAAACCCTGAAAAGTTCTGTTGCCCAAGCAGCTCGCCAAGGTGACAAGGATGAAGAATGAAAACCCGAGACTGAAGAGCTTGTGGGTGGGGCCTCCAGGGGTTTTCAGGGGTTTTTTCAAAGTTTTTCTTGCCGCCCGCTTAGCTGAACTGTACGTCCACATTGCAGGGAATTTGCATTTAGGGTTTAGGGTTTAGGGTTTAGGGTTTAGGGCCACCTGTTTCAAGTCTCGAACAAGTCAGGTGAGAACTCCGATGCTCACCCCGGGCCTCGCTCGACATCATGGCTGCTCTGGCCAAGGAGGAAATCATGCCAGATGCCGAAGAGAAACACGCCGAATTCCTCCATGGAGATGAAAAGACCCTAAACCCTAAACCCTAAATAACCCTAAACCCTAAACCCTAAACCCTAAATCCTAAACCCTAAACCCTAAACTAAACCCTAAACATCCCTAAACACTAAACCCTAAACCTCGAGAGGGCTGCATGGCCGGCTCAAGAGCAGCGAATCTGAGTGATTAATGTGGGCCTTGGCAGTGGGTACTCAGAGGTGAGATAATCCGCAACCCAGGTACGTACTATAGGGGCCCTAATAATTAGAACAGGGTTTTTGGGGGGCAATTTCGTGTATTTGTATAGGGACCATAAGGGAATACTGAATACTGTTAGTAATCATTCCGACCCCCAAATTACTTCCGCACAGTACATGTCATTGCACGTAGGCTTGCACTGTGAAGAAGCGAGTTCATGATTTCGCATATCACAGCCAACAAGTCCCCAGGAAAGAGGTTCATCTGCTGGAGGGACGGTGAGAATGGCAAGCGCAACTTGATTGAAGTCCTGCGCTCGTGTTTTTAGCAACGTTTTGGTCCTCCAAGCTCCATTTGCACCCTCCTCGATCACTGGAGGGCGTCTCCCAGATCTTCACGACCCACAGCACCACAGACATGCCACAAAGAAAGGCAAACACGCCCATCCAGGCATCGATGGTGAAGGGCAGGAACGGCCTCTGCAAGTAGGACATCAAGGTCACCTCCTCGAACTTCCTCGGCACGACCAGGTAGAACAAGTCTTGCCTTATCCGGCCAAGTATTCCCCACAGCCCCAATTGCGCAAGGACTCCCCCGAAGAGTGCTAAAGGCCAAAACGTCTCCAGAGCTTTCAGGGAAAGGAGGGCCCTAAACCCTAAACCCTAAACCCTAAACCCTACAAATTTGTAGTTAATTCGGGGCTCTTTAGAGACCTTGGAGCTCGGAAGTTCAAGGCTTTGGAACCTGGTCGTCCGACCTGGGCACCCACGTGCTCGTTTCAGCCAACGAGAGCCATATAAGAGGTATGCATGTACATGAAGATTCCTTACTACACCCCTATGAACCCTATAAACCCACTAAACCCTGCAAACCCTTTTCCCCTCTAATTCCTCTACACCCCACAAACCCTCTGAACCCCAAGAACCCTCTAAACCTGGAGCCCACGGCTGCAGGATTCGGTTTGGAGAAGTTGCCGGATGGGCGGCATAAAGGAGGCCAAGCGATGGCGCGCGGGCGTGAGCCAAAGATCCGCGATGCAAACGTCGAAGCTGCCGACTGCCACGTCATGCACGCATGCGGTGTAGCTGCCTGCGGTTTAGGGTTTAGGGTTTAGGGTTTGGGGTTTAGGGTTTAGGGCTCTGCTTCAAGAACGCCTGCCAAGACATAAAGTAGCACAGGGATGCCACTGCTGAACCAGGGGGCTTCTGAACAGTTGGCGGGATTTCTGCGTTGCCCAGCCAGGCAGCAGCTGGAGCGCTGCCGGTGGCTCGAACAAGTTCAGGGCCTCTTGGAAGAAGTCAAAGCTCGTTCCATAATACTCCAAGACACCTGCTCTTGATCCCAGCACCAATAAAACTACACTCACAAACAAAAAGAGAACTAGCACGAGCTGAGCTGCACCTATACATATGACTTCATTTAGCTAGTCTGGGTCTGGCTATATGCACCCTTTAGTTCAACGTCGTAGACTTGCCTGTGCAGATATGAGGTAGGGTACATATTTCTTGTACCCCCAAAAGGACACCCAAGGTATACACTCACCAATATTAAAAGGAACCTTATATACACTCGCTAATAACAGTAATATAAACCCTGCTTCATATGCTGGCAGGGTGCCTAGGGTCGAGTTGCGCTCGAGCACCCAGGGTGGAAACGGATCGACCACGGCCCTGAGCTGATATCCGCCTGCAGAGGCCGAGTGCCGCTTCACGTCGTAGAGGTTCACAAAGCCACACGTCTCCTTTCTCGAGGGGCATACGCTTCTACAGATCCCAAGATGTTCCAGGCTATAGTAGAGTGACCCAACAGAACAAGACGTGGAGCATTTTCAACACTTTCCTCGGTCCCCGAAATATTGGAGAGTACTGGAGAGAATCCGAGGCCAAGCCCTTTGAGCATAACTGGCTGGTTCATATTCAAGGGTATATATAGACCCTCATTCCCTCATTCCCTACTAAGAACCAGCGGGATAAGGGTGCACCGAGCTTCGAAGCTAAAGTACACCGACAAGTTCAGCAGTGCGGTGATGTCGTGCGGCCGACTGCGGCAGTGTGGAGAGGAGTCGCTTCCACGCAGCCCCCCTTCTGCTTCACAGAGGTCCGCGTTGAGTGGGCACCTTCACTGGTTTAGGGTTTAGGGTTTATAGGGTTTAGGGTTTAGGGTTTAGGGTTTAGGCGGGGTTTAGGGTAGTGGAGCTAGACACCATCTCTATTTCACTTGGTCCGCGAGGGCCGATGGGTTACGCGTGCACATGAAGGCTGTCAAGCCGAAAAATAAAGCTCAGGCGCAAGGTCATGTCCACATAGCCTTGGCTGCTGCATCTCCATGCCCCGTAGCTTGAGCTAAGCAAATTCAAGACCCTTCCCCCGTTCTCAATGCACGTGTTTCCGGGCCAAATGGGGCGAATCCCGTTGGAGCAGCTGATACCCGCAAGCTTCCCTTCGTGGTGGTGGTAGTAGCAGTAGTAGCAATAGGGGGAGTCTGGAAGTAGTGGAGGAGCAGCAGCAGACGCGTAGTCGCAGTAGCAGTGGCAACAATGACCGTAACAGTCCGAAGAAGACTAGCGGAAGTAAAGACTACTGTTGATATTCTTCATTATGCGAAAACAGAAAGTATTGCCTATGGGGGTTATAGTAACTATAGTACACTGCTACTTCCTACCCCAGTTCCAGGCAAGGCTCACCATTGGCTCGCACAATCCCGCGCATTGTCCCCACAGCTGGCTGCATCGTAGGCCTTGCACCCCTGCGTGCCATAGTCTGCCGGCAGCCCTCGTGCCTGAATCTTAGTACGGCCGCGCGTCGGTTCATGAGTGATTCAGGACTTAGGAGGATGTACGCTACAGGCTTCAGTCCAGAGATTCTTCATGTCAATTGCTTCTGGTAGGACACCAACTAGCATGCGACCCCTGCAGGCTTGGAATCCTGGGACTTTCCATCCGAAACCTGACTATCCCCACAGGGTAGCCCAAGAATACACAGGGTACCACTGCTGGTAAAAATGGGTTTCCGTGCTCTGGGTCCCAGCTCAGCAGTTCCTATATCAATCGCAGCCCAAGCCCAGCTACACCATAAGAAAGGCCAAAAGGACCCTCTGAACAGGTCGGTTAGTTGCCTCCACTTCGTTCCGAAGCTGCTCGTAGACTGCGGAGCTGTTGTCTATGCAAGGGCATTCGGGAGCCTGGGCTGTCGGATTCAGGAACTTAGGGTTTCGGGTGGATCTAGGGTTTCGGTAAGGGGTGGGAGGGTTTTGGGGCACCAGTCGACTCATGTCCTATCCCAATCGCCCTGCCAATATCCAAGTGTTCAAGTCCGGAATGAACGCGGAGTCAGGCATGGCAAGAGAATCGCTTTCCAAAGGCTCGTGAGTAACATTAGGTTTAGCTGGAGGAGTCAGTAGAAGAAATAAAGCGTGGTGTACCGGCGGCATATCGTAACAAGACATGGAAAAGCTTAACATCGCAAGACGGACTCCGGCACATTCGAACATCAAGTGGCATGGCATGGCACGCATACCAGGACCGGCAGCACACCACAACCATCAACACATAACATTACGACAGCATGAGTGCACCGCCGTTGCACAGCATGGCATGACATTGTACAGCGTAGAAACGGCACCTACACTCACGACATGCACGCATGCATGTGTAGACATGCACCACGACAGAAGCGTGGCAGCCATACCAGAAACTATGTCAGCTTCAAGCTGCCCAAATTCTCTGAGACATGGGCGATGCCAAACAACAGAACCCGATGTCAGCTGTGCTTTCGACCCTTTCCCGTGGATGGTTAGGCGGGGAGGTGTTTGAAGGGTTTGAGTTTCCGACGGTTTCCGGTGCAGGCAATGCTGACAGGGTGCACCCCGACGCTGAGCCTCGACATCTTGCCAGAGCAGCCAACAAAGCGAAACCAGTTTCAGCCTCATCCTTTCCTAATGGGCATGGAGACTATTATGACAGCATGGGGTGCTCACAGCATACGGGGTGTTGATGCCTGCTTTGTCTACTTTGCAGAAGGACTGATTCAGACTCTTGAAGTAGCATGTGCTGGAGATCCGGTAGACTCGGCTTGGCGGCTTGCTTTATGCTGCTGTTCTTGCGGCATCTTCCATACAAGCGTGGTGGAACGAATGGGACCAGCCATGATACGATCAATCGGGAAGCTGAAAGCCGCAAGCTTCAGGAAAGATGAGCACTGCAATGCCCCGTGTCGAAACCCGTCTCATAAGGCTCTCAGCTCTTCTACCTTCGATGGGTACGTTACACTGCCTGAACGCTGGGTTTCTGGGGGTGAAGAGCAAACGGAGGGTTGTTTCGGGGGGAGCTATAGCAGGATGTGTGAGGCTTCAATCCAACAGAAACGAATGCAGATACACAAACATGTAGGCACGCAAAGATATACGCGTGCAGTTAGAAACGATCACGCATGCATTCTATTTCATTATATAAACAAACAAACATATACAGATGATAATATATTATAGAATATCATATTATCTTATTCTATACTATATGGTATTAAACTATGTTATATTCTGCTTTGTTATGTTATATTATTGAATATCATATTATTCTATCCTATACTAAATTATATAATACTATGTCCCTTTATGTTATGTTATGCCATATTCTATTCTATTCCATTATTGCTTTGTATTATATTAGTATTATATGATATTACATTATATTATATTCCACTATATTATATTATTTTGTATTGTATATATGTATATGTATATACATATTCAACGAAGCCTCATGGGCCAGGATGCGGACGACAGGCGGCGGATGATTATCCGACAGCGCGCCCTACCCGACTCATGCGTTTCGACCCTGCTTGGGGCCCTCAACTTCTTATGAATACTGGGTTGGCCTTTAAACTCTCTGAAAAACTATTTATATATGGGGCCCCTTATGAACCCAAATAAGGAAAATAACAATGTCCCAAGAACCAACCTAGAATAGTTCTCACCCCGAGAACCTCACGAGTTGAACCTCTGGTAGACTTAAAAAACACGTTCTTGTCTCTTCGAGCACACTTTCTGGAACCAGCGCAATGAGTGAAGCCCGCAAGGAACGTTTGTCACGTGATGGTGGAGCGTGCCCTATGTGCCCTTTAAGCCCTTTAAACTCCAAAGCGTCAGCACGAGTTGGGGATTGCGGGGGGGCGGAGGTGGTGGAGGGGTGGCCTTTCGACTTTTTGAGGTCCGCCTCACTTTGGCGGTCGGATGGCGACTTTCCTCCAAGAAAGCACTGCGTCAGAAGATTTTGCAGGGGTATAGTGTCTAGGGCTTAGGGAGCTTTTGCCACCCGCCTAGCTGACTCCTTCATGGAACCACTCCGCAGGGAACAGTCGTGGTCTATCATCTCAGCACTTGAAACTGGGGCGGCCTCCCCCTGTCCACAGCTTCACTCAACCGGCCAAAGTTCAGGTATCCAACGAGCCAAAACGGGTAGGCAAGGAGCCAAACAGGATAGGGGTGATCACCGAAAAACCTCGCCGAATCTTCAAAAATCTCCGAAGGCGCACGCGCATTGCGAGAGGTGTTCCCAGCAACAAGCCACACTGCGGGCCGGGTACCAAAAAGTCAGAACCAGAAACCACTGAAAACCACCCGAAGAGGCGCACCAAAACCCTCACAAAAAAAAAAAAAAACGCCCTCTCTCCTTGCATCAGCGACTCTGTGGCTTTGCTGAGGCCGGCCTGCTGAGCGCAGCAAGGCTCTTTTAAAGGCTCATGGCATATTAGTGTGGCAAGCTCTGACGGCGAGATGAGGTAGGGCAACCGCCCTCATTCCACGCGACTTTTTCTGAAACAGGTTCCATGCCCAGGTTTAGTCTATCTTACCGACCGAAGGCTTGGGATTGTTTGAGGTCCGGGTCTGGAAAAGCCATCGTCGAGCCAGAAGGGCTTCATGAGGACCATGTGCAATGCCTATGTTTCGATCTAGCACTTCCCGAGTAAGACCGACCGAGCAGCTGCAACCAAGCCCTAAACCAGGCACCAGGTAGCTTTCGGTGACGGGGTCGTTCCTGACGGCTTGGATGTAGCTCGCCCTCGGCAATCCCCAGTTCAAGCAACCCACTGAGGAGTTTCCCCCACCCCAAACCCCCCCCCCCCCCCCCCCCCCCCCCCCCCCCCCCCCCCCCCCGCCCCCCCCACTCAAGGCCACCGCTGTGCTTCGGCGGGCTGTCCCAAACCAAGCCTGAGCATGAGCAAGGCGGTGGGCCCCAAGCATGTTTGTATGTGCGTGTGTGTGGGTGAGGGTAGCTCGTTTTCTTTTATTGGTGTTGACTATTCTTTTTTGTTATGTTTTGTTCGGGGGGTTAGGGCTCGGGCTGAGGTTCCTGATGGATCTGCAGGGCTCAAGCGGTCTAGGGCTGAACACCTCCAGCCCCACAGCAAACCTCATAAACATCAACCGCCCCAAACCCTAAACCCTATAACCCAAGACACTGAATGGGTGGTTGTCAAAATTATGATCCCCTTTGGGGTACCCTAACGATTAGGCGCCATATGTTAAGCCAAAAAGGGACCAAAATATTTTGACAGCCACCCAAGTAGACCCCCCCCTAAACCCTGCACCTTGGGCGTCAACCTCGGGGTCCCTCACCCTTGGCACGCGGCCCGCATCTCCTGCTTTCTGCCTTCTCTGGGGGGGTAGGCTGCCAGGTATAAAGAACTTGGGGCGCCCACGCAGCAGTGGACTGAGACCCGCTCCGCCCCTCAAATGGCCGCTGAGCATGTCCATCACCATGACTATTATTCGAGCAATGGGTAGGAGCGGCTAGATCACACTCCGCTGCCCAGGAATCTCGATTCGCGGCAGTCTCCCCAAGGTGGGAATAAGCACAAAGTGGCGGCTTCTCAGCTTGAAGGCCTCTTAACGACCAAAGCTCTCGGTTGTCAAGCATGGAGGGCCTTTCTTCTGAGGGATGCAGCCACATGAAGTTCTGCCTTTGACAGAGGTTTGCGACAGCCTGCCGACTAAATCTCGGACGTGTGCCAGAGTGGACATAGTTTGGTGCCTTCTGCGCCTTGTGCGAACATCGGGTGCAAGTCCACTTCCTAGTAAGGAAACTCTCACCGGTACCTTACTACTCCCCTTACATATGCTTTTGAGGTGTCCCGAAGGCCGAGGAAACTCACTACTGACTTTATAAGACCCAGGGGTATGCTTTTGCCTTTCCCGCCCTCACGAAGAGGCGAACCAAGATGAAGCGTCACTCTACCTCCCAGAGGGTCGAGGTTTAGCGGTTTATAGGCATAGCCCCGATGCAACAAAGGCCTTATGGGGCATTGACCCGGAGACTGGTTTTGGGGCTTGGGCGTGAAGGGCGGCTGTGCGTCTGTAAGACCCTGGAAGCAGCAAGGCCGCATCGGCACGTCCCCCCCCGAAGGTCCCCTGTCCCCTGCCAGATGCCATAACACCGCCTCGATGTCCAGAATCCATATCAAGAACATGCCCAATGGAAGGCTTTCGCCACCCTAAGCCCCTTCGGAAAAAATGCTTCCGCACTGCGTAGAGCTGGGGTGCATAGGAAGCTGACAGGCTATATTGAGTCCCTCGGAGAGGCCCTCCCGAAATTGCATGTGGTGCCGCAGGGGCAGCCAACGCACCCTACCGGCGGACCGGATAAGCACACTTGAAAGGGTTTGGCTTTAAAGGCGGCAAGGTGAATGTGCATGTACTGAAAGGCCCACAGAGCCCCGAACCCTACGTAAGCACCCCAAATGAAACAAGTCGAATATGCAAGCTACAGCGCTCATCCCAAACAAGCCGGTCCTCGAATTCATGCAAGTCAGAGCAAGGCGCAAGCGTCTCAAGCGAGCCATGCAGTAGAAAGCAGCAGCAATAGCTGACAACTTAGGAGATGCTGCTCGTCCCTAAACCCTAAACCCTAAACCCTATAAAACGTTGCGGGGGTGGGAGCGGTAGCTTGGCTCAGCCCCGGGGCGGCACATTGTGAGCCTCCCGGCTTCTTGCAGCTGCTCGGATTACGCCTAGATCGGCTTCTTAGTCTGCAGAGTTGGGGGGCTGAGGGTTCTTATGCTCACTTTTACGCTTCCTGGGGTCCTATAGAAGAAGGCCTGGTGTCTTGAATTTTGGGGGGTTGAGTCACACAAAGTCATGACGGACCCGCGGCTCCAGAGCTGACAGAACCCCACTTTTCGCTGTGATCTGAGCTCTGGCCATCAACTCTCCAAGAGCTTCCTTCGCTTTTCTGGGTGGCTCTGGGCATGGTGGCATGTTGCGGGGAAGGGCCCGGTGAGAGGACAGAAGTATCTCCACCTCTACGCATCCCGGATGGGAAGTTAAGCGGAGCTGGTGAACGAACCTCTTCGCACGATGCTTTGGGGCAGCTATGTGGAGACTTGCGCCGGAGCTCAGCTATAGTTCTGCCAGATCAGTTGCCGGCTTCGGAGCAGTCAAGGGGAACGTCGGAAATCGGATGCAGCGAGAAGTCGAGCGCCAAGAGCTTTTCCACAATGTCTGGGCACTTACGAACTTTGGATGTAAACTTCGCTGCAGAGGCCGAAAGTCATGCAAAATGGCCACTACGAAGTTGGCATGTAAGCTTGATCCATAGTGGAAGCCCCGAAGTCAAACCCGAGAGCCTTTCTATACCCGGATTCTGCACGTGTCAGTGACTCGCTGGATCAAGAGCAGCACGGCTAGCTACATGTTCCCAGCTTGCTTTAGCTAGCTTAAGGAAGTTTCCATGATTTTCCGCGCTTCCGGAGGGACTAAAGGAGAACAGCATGCCCAAGGTTCAACCTACCGCGGTGAATGATGCAGTGCTCAGCCAGACAAAGACTGGTGCATGTAGCACCCCTCACTTATTCTCAGCTTGGGCAATGCTTCATGATGCTTCAAGAAATGTGGCGCTCAGCTTTGCTAAGACCCCCTGCAACTGGGTCGCGCGCTCTGCGCATGCGGGAAAAGAAAGTCGCCCTGCTGGGGTCTTTTGCTCTTGCCCCTGTCTCCATTGCCATTCACAGGTCCCCCAAAGCCGTGAAGCGTTTCATTAACAGTGCCAGGTTAGTCTTAAAAATGTGCGATCCCGTAAGCTTGACAAGCAGTAGCCGACGTAGCTCGCGGACACCCTCACATGTTTTTGCCGGGGAATGTTCTGGGCCCAGGATTCTTTCCACTTCCGGTAAAGCTCCTCGCCGAGAAGCTCAAACCCTCTCAAAATGCCATGGCAACCCACAAAAGTTCGATGGTTGATCCAAAGCTCTTGTCTCCGACAAGCGGGGTACCCGAGCTGGGAGCAACCACGATGAGGATGGGAGTGTTTGGGTGGGTATGTTCGGGGACACCTTTTTGGGGGAAATAAACCCGGAGTGCGCTGATGATGACATTCTCTACCAGACACTTGTTGCGGTCCCGAGAACGCCGCATGGCCAAGAGGACCCGTCAACTCCAGCATCGGAGCTGTAAGCAAACAGTGCTCAGAGATCCCGGTCAAGATGGCTACAACCACCAAACCCTGGTTTAGGGTTTAGGGTTTTTTTTTTTGTGCACCCGGCTAGCGACAGCACTGTGGGGTCTCATGGTTTAAGGTATAGGGTTGAGGGTTGAGGGCTTAGGCTTCGCACTCCAGCCTTTCGCACAGTCTGGGTCTTGGACCAGCAAATAGCTGCTACCTGTTCACTGCCTCCCACCTGCTCCTCTATTGGCTCCCAAACCCCAGGACAGGCCCCGTTCTTTCAAGTACGTATACAGGGGTGTTTCCCCGAAATAGCGGTCCCCCTAATATACCCCCAAATAGAGTTCTACTATATGAACCCCTGCAAAGGGTACCTATTTTTGAAAACCCCACATGCCAGCAACACCAGAAAGAAAGGAACCGGAGTGGATTCCAACCTATTGTGTTTTTCCATCTGGGTAACAACTTCCTGGACCTCGTGCCTTGATGTTTGCAATTATGTTTGCGCGTGCCTGGGCATTTGAGTCGGGTTTGGATTGTGTTGGCAAGGTGGTACAGTCTTGGGTCGCTCGGGACGTTCGTAGACTGATGAGGGCTTCCGAAGGGTTTACACTTTCAAAGAAGAAAGACGCTGCACCCACCCCAAGCAGGTGCAAGAACCAGATGTTAACTATGAGCTTTTACATCTATTCTGGTATGTAAACCATGCTGACGCATATGAATAAATTTATACATAAAAAATGTGCATATATTTGTGTTTATATATGTGTGTCTATTTGTACATATTCGCACTATGACGCACCCCCCCCCCCCCCCCCCCCCCCCAGTAGTCTCCGCTACCCCGAAGCACTGCTCGACCTCAAATTGTCAAAGGCTGATGCGCTTCAGGCATAGCCAAGCTTGCAGTTGTACAGATTTACCCGCGCAGCCAAACCGACTGCCGCAGTGTAAAGCTGAGCTTCTGCGCTTCACATGGCCCTTACAGCAGCCACAGCAAATGAACTTTGTCCGTAAAATAGGGTCTGAGAGGTTGGTTTCACGACTTGAGGGTGCTGATACTCGACACTGGTGCATAGGAAGAAGTAAGTCCACACTATGAAAACCACAAACCAAGTAGGTTTCGGGCCATGGAGTTCTGACAGAACGTGCAGACATGTGGGTGCAGCCATCGCTGGCATCCACTGCGGCTCAGTGTAACATCTGGCCTCCACCGGCCATCAGACGCGCGTGCCGGTCGGCTCCTGAAGTCGAAAGCGGCCACTGTTGCACTCCGCCACACTCCCTGGTCCGTACCCTTACAGCAGATGTGGTGGGGTGTCGAACGGTTTCGAGATTCGACCATGAGCCCGCACGAAACAAGCGGCAACTGCCTCGAAGTTCTTACAGGAGAGACCCAAGCAGCGACAATTGTTTCTTGGATCTCGGGTCTGGGGAGCATGACAGAATTCGCTTTTCAAGTCCAAAAACTCCACGCTGAATACAAACCCTGCCGCCACGATCCAGAACCGGCTAGTCTTTTGGTTGTTGCGCGGCTTCTTTTCACCGCAACCTGCTAGGATCTGCGAGAATACCGCAAATTCACCCTGCTCGTCGCCTGGGACTTGTTGGCGAGAACCTTGAGCATTGCCCGCAAGTCCTCGCAGCGAGCAGAGACACCAAGAAAGACTGAAAACGCCCCGAAAGGCAGCCACAGCTTCTTAACTTAAATGACAGACGTTAGTCCACACACCTGCAGAGATATGCATGTCTGAAGCCATAGGTGTCGAGCATATCAAGGGCTCAGGCCCACTTGGCAAGGAAACATGACTGCGCCCACAATGCAGCGGATCAGTTATAGTCTGTCGATTTTTTTCGAGCAGGTGCGACGTATGTTCCCCACCTAGCAAGTCTACAGGGCTTCGTTCGAGTCTGCAAAGCACTAGAAGAATGCCAAGAAGCCTGACCTTCGTGGGGGAACAGTGAGGGAACCTTCTGCCTGATGTCATGGTTGCCGATCCAACAAATGGGAGTACTGGTGCAGTACTGGTGGGCTTCGGCTCTGCCCCCAGTCTGATGCGCAGCATCCGGAACGGGGTCCTTTACCTCCTGCTCCATTCGCGCGAGGGGGATGCCTTTGCCGGAGCTGGTTTGCCACTCTTGCTTCGAGTTGCCGATGGGAGCTGCTACAACCCAACCCAAATCTGGCGCCCAAACTTTCCGGCAACCCTAAACCCTAAACCCTAAACCCGAAACCCTAAACCCTAACCAAGACTCAACTTCCCTGGCCCTGCCTCCTCCCGATCGCCCGCTGGCTGTCGAAGGGAGAGATGAGGACTTCTGGTAGCTGTTCCCCGAGGACGTGGAGCCGACCGAGGTCTGCTTCCTTGGCAACGTTCCCCACTGCATGGGTTTGGGGTTTCGGGTATAGGGTTTAAATGTTAAGGGTTAAGGGTTTAGGGCTTAGGGTATAGGGTTTAGGGTTTAGGGTCGTTTAGGGTGGAGGGGGGGGGGGGGGGAATTTTGCGACTACGTAGAAACATGCCCCCAGCATCCGGTCCGTGCTGTATAATGCCCTGGCTCCTTGAAACATGAGCGTGGCAGTCATTTTATGCGAGTGTAAGTCACAAGCCTTGCAACCCTTGCAAGCCCAGGGCACGCATCAACAACAACCCTCCACATCCAAAATGGGGCTTACGATAGTGGGGATGCCTGAATTATTGGGGTCCTTATGATAAGGGGATCTATACTATTGGGGGGTCTACATTTGGGGTCCACTCTTTTCGTAAACCCCCAAATCGTGACTTCGAACATCCCAAGCCCCAAAAGCTCAGCAACACCCCGGGGCCCGTGCTGGCGAAGGGGCACTCCCGGGTTGCTCTGCGGGATGGTTCAGGGTTCAGGGTTCAGGGTTCAGGGTTTAACTAGGGTTTAGGGTTTCGCCACCCGCGCTGCACGCACATCCAAGCGCCCGCATCCGCAGGGTCGAGTCGAGGTTACCGGAGGAAAACGCGCAAGCATTGGCGCATGGTGGGCCGATTGGCCCCCCTCCGTAGAAGGTCTGTGTCGTTAGCTGATCTGCTCAGTATCCCGGAGAACCATGCGACAATCACCCAGTAACCAACCAGCTAAGCAGCTAGGCGATCCGGGGCGCGGGCAGGGTTGTCTAACCGCTCAGGCTTGCACCCAAGGAAACACTTCACTCAAAACACCCTACATAGATCCGAACATTGTAACATGAACAATGTACCATACCTCCTGAACGACTGCACTCCAAGCTTCGTCGAGTGAAAACGGGGATCGGCGCACGTGTGCGTATGTGCTGCGCCGGGGATCGTCCTCTGCGTTCCTAACAATGAAAACGTGCCAAACTCGGGACGCTCCCTCCCTCACGAATTATGGCTGGGGTCGGTGAAGGCGCAGGACTGATCTTGCGGTGGGTGTTTGTGTGCACGCGGTGCGGGGAGCGTCCTCTGTGACTACCCAAACGAGGCAACAAGCCACCCAACATCGATCCCAACCATGGAACTGCACCAAACTCTGCACGCTCCCTCCCTCACGACTTATGGCTGGGGGAAGCAACTGTTTCGAATTAGGGTGAACGAATTAGGGCCGAATTCAGGTGTGGTCGAATGCATTGACTTAGCGAAGTAGCGAATTTGTGGTGCAGCCGGCCCCCTCAAGTCTGCTCGGGTTCTCAGCTGGCGGCTCGCCTGAACCCTCCTCTCCAGCCACTGCGGCTGGCTCCTGCTCCTCCACACGCGGCTTTTGCCGGGGCCTGGAGGTCTTCAGGGATCGGCGTAGCCTCGAGCAAGCCGATGGACTCGATGGAAGTGCGGAAGGCCTGCTCCGGCAGCCCTTGCAGATGTCGCATACTGGCCAGCAGCACATCGTTGGCGTGCACAAGCAGGCAGGGTGCGCTCGAGACACGCGGTCGGCAATCAAGGTCGCGCATTCCCTAGCCTCTAACACCTTCAACTCCTCGTCACCCCGCGCGAGCCACTCCGCCTCTACGTCTGGGGCGCCGGGTGCAAGCCCAAATTGGTTGACGATCTCTGACATCGTTGTCCCCAATGTCATAACACTGTGCTCTGAAGGGGCTGCTCGGCGATCTTGGAGCTCAGGCGCCGAGCCTAGGGCTTCAAGGTTTTCCTTCTTCAGCTCGATTCGCGGAGGCTTCGGCATCGTATGGAGGAAGCTTGAAAGAGCAACGTTATAGCGCTCAAGGCAAAGATGAATTGTAGCGGCTGAGTTGTTATTTTTAGTAGAATAAGGATAAGTTCCTGTTCGAGATCATCATAGATATTTATAAACTTTGTTTTTGTTTCGGCTAATTGAGGATAGCGAAACTCGATCAATATCCCAACATGATCATTACCATCAGTCCTCAGATCAAAAAGATAGTCAACAATAGTATAAGGAATTTTTCCAGATTTATTAGCTGTATTTGAGTTAATATCAAGCTGGTACTTTGCAACAACATTTAAAAACTAATCACAAACCTAAAGGCTCCACGGGATTCGCTAAGGGTGCATGTACCTTGAGCCAAAATGTAGCAGGGTTTAGGGTTCAGGGTTTAGGGTTCCTGGGCGCACACCAAGCGCCAAGAATTCAGATGTAAGAACGCACGCTCAAACTGCCCACATATTGGCGATTCAAGTCTATCGTGCACCAACACAAAGGCAGCAAATAGTACATACGATACATTATACTACGTACCGTATAGATTATGATAATCCGAATGGGAATGTGTGGCAACGGGTATAAAAAAGGCTGAGGCCTTGGGCCCTGGAGCGCCGAAGTCGCAACCAAGGCGCTGGTAACGCTGGGCTTCGGGATCCTGCGGATTTCCCTCCTGCCGGAGCTTTGGGTGCGTAGGATCTAGGATTTAGGGTAGAGGGTTTTGTTTTCCCTCCTGCAGGGTTTAGGGTTTAGGGTTTCAGTTCCAGTTCCGGAGGGGCGGAGGGGGGTTGGGGGGGTGGTTAAGGGTGTAGATAGAGTCTGGGTTCGGACCTGCCGCGGCGAAACAAAAGCCAGCGGCTTTGGGTTTCGTTTGTGTGGACGGACTTCTTTCGGCTTGGGATCAAGCAGTTTTTTTTTGGCATCGAAGAGGAGCAGTGTAGGTCTTTCGGCTCTACCCCGGAGCAGGCTGTGCGGGATGTGCTGTACGAAGAGGCAACACCCCCAAAGCCCCACCCCGGCTAACTCGCGTACAGAACCACTTCTCAACCCAAGAAACGTGGCAGGGCAGCCGACCTAAACCCTAAACCCTAAACCCTAAACCCGAAACCCGAAACCCTAAACCCTAAACCCTAACCCTAAACCCTAAACCCACTTCTCCTCTCGGTCTTCATGGGTACCCTTGGATTTGGCAGTGTGCGGAGGCACGAGGCCGAGAGGCCGACTTTAATCACTGCCATGCATCATGTTTAGGGTTTCGGGTTTCGGACCGGGCTGCAAGCGCAGTCTCTCTCTGAACGCTCGAAAAGAAGCCAAACCCAAAGTAACCCTATAAGTCTAAATAATCCTCAACCCTACAGAACCCTAAAAGCCCTAGATAAGCCTCAACCCTAATTTTTCCCAAAACCCAACATAACCCTAAACTTCTAGATAAGCTTCAACCCTAAGTAACCCCAAAACCCTAAAACCCTACACAGCCAATTCGAAAGGGCCCGAAGCCGGGAGGCTACTGGCAGCTGTGGCTTCTGGAAGCTGACGCCCAAAGTTCCGCGCATGGCGCCCGTCTGAGTGGTTTAGGGTTTCGGGTTTAGGGTTTAGGGTGACAGGGACAAGAAGGCTTCTTTGGGAATGCTCCCCCCTTATACTAGTAGAAACAATAATAATAATAATGATGATGATGATGATGATAATAGTCATAATAATTAAGGGGTACTAAAACCCCTATTAAGGACTGCTAGTATAAGGGTGAACATCCCAAAGGCTTCCCTGGGAGGGCGCGGCAAGGTTTCAGAGGCTTTGGCCGTGGAGCCTCGGATAGATTCGGGCTGCGGCTGCCCTTGCCACATACTTTTGGGAGTAATAATAATAGAAATAATAAGAATAGTGATAATAATAATAACAATAATCATAACAATAATAATAACAATAATAATAATAACAGACTGCTTTGAGTCAAGCCCTCGGATCGCTTCGGCTCTTGCGATGCTACTCTCGCAGCTTTGGATGCCACAGCGCGAAACTGCTTGCGTCCGACATTTCTGGCACTGTGTCAGGTGTCGGCCGTTCTTTCTTGCAACAGGACTGAAGGCGAGCAGGAGTTAGCGTAGTGCACCCAAAGCACAGTATGCACAGCAAGCACATCAAGGGTAAGAGCAAGTGTGCATGCAACAGGGAGAGGGAGAGAGAGGGAGAGAGAATAAAACAAAAAAGGGGAATGCACGTCTAACAGTCGCAAAGCACGTTTCCTGCTCGGTATATTTCGGTATCATGGTGCATGAATCTACTCGGGAGTTGTCAACGTCCGCATGCCAAACAGGACTCGATGCCAAGGTGCCGATGCTGATTGCTTGGTAGCCCGGGGCTCCGATCGATCCGAGTCGCCTGGGCCCCGAAGTGGAACTTGCGGGATTCTGGGGCTTGGCTCCTTGCTAAGCATCTTTTTCTGCTCATGGGATTCGTTCGGTTCAGGATGCCGTCGCAGGGGGGTTACCGTCACTTGGCCAGCAAAACAACCCTGAACCCTAAACCCTAAATAGCTGCTGGAAGGCTATGGGCTTCCCCACTCGTTTAGGGTTTAGGGTTTAGCATTACTCCTTTAGACGGTGCTTCGGGATTTCCGAGCGCCCAAATCCTCAATCCGTGCGCAAGGTTCATCCCGGGACTCGGAGCTTCTGATTAAAGGGTCATGTTTCCCGTCCAGGCGTTCCTGTGCTGCACGAACCCTGACAGTGGGATCAAATACTCCATACACACATACCCTATGCCTGTTTTATTTCCATAGACTACCTTAACCCTATCAAGTTCTTCCATGGGCAAAAGATGCTTCTCCGAACTCTCAGCCAAAGAAAACTCCAGAGCCACGAGCAGGCAACCTCCTCGCTGCAGTCCCGAGCCCAAAACCCTAAACCCTATAAACCCTATAAACCCTATAAACCCTATAAACCCGATAAACCCGATAAACCCTATAAACCCTATAAACCCTATAAACCCTATAAACCCTATAAACCCTATAAACCCTATAAACCCTATAAACCCTATAAACCCTAACCCCCCCCCCCCCCCGAAACCCTAAAGGTTTTAGTTTGTGCATTTTGCCACCTCGCCGTGGTTCTCGTTTCGGGCTTGGTTGGGATGTTCCCCCAGGTACTAACAGTCCTTAATAGGGACCGCAATATAAGCCCGATTAAAGACTGCTGGTCTAAGGGGGAACATCCCCACTTAGGATCATCAGAATCAGGCAGTACTACACACACCCTCTTAAGGACTGTTAGTATAGGGGGGGAACATCCCTACTTATAACTCCAAACCCTAAACCCTAAACCCTAATATAGGGCTTTGGCTACGAAAGTTTGCCCAAGAGGCTTCGTGAGGTGCTCCGCGTGAGCGACGACAAGCTGCTGACGGGCGTGCCCGGCATGGAGAGGCTCTTCCTTGGAACTATACTCCCCTTTAGAACCTTTGCCTAGTTGTCCAGTCACCTGGGGGAAAAAAAGGTTAACCTTTGGGATTATAAGGGGATTGTACTACCCCAAAAAGGTTAAAGGTTACCTACTCTACTACTATGTTTGCAAAAATAATATTCTTAACATCCTATAATTCCCAAGGGGGGTATGGGGAAGAGCTTCTCAGCTTCATGCTACATGTCGGTTCACCACTTGAACTTTCGCTCGTGCCTCTCTGCCAAGGTCCGCTTCGCAAAGAAGCTGCTTGTACCCTTAAACGTCTTGTTGAAAACTTCCGAGAGACAAGATGTTTTGGACTTTGGGCTTCCGACGCACAGTGTCCAAATGACCGGCCTGTAGCTGGACAAGTGTTGCAATCCTCAACAAATCATTCGAGAGCCTCCTGCAGTACATGGGGGTTACATGGGGGTTTCCGTCCCCGATTTTCGGAAACCCCCACATAGAAGTAGCCTTAATGTTTTAGGAGTTTTTGAGGCAGGTCCATCCCTGTAAATGGTCCTAATTCCCCCTTATATTCGCAGTCCTCAAGAGGGATTATGATGGGGGGGGGGTTACTAGAATCAAGGACTGTTAGTATAAGGGGGAACATCCCAAAGTGAACCCTAAATCCTAAACCCTAAACCCTAAACCCTTTTGCAGCGAGCCTCGTGCGCCAGCAGCTCGGTTACAGCCTAAACCCTAAACCCTAAACCCAATTGAACCCCGAGCTTCTGGTAGCCGCTGCTGCTCGACAGCGTGGACTCGGACACAGCTGAGGCGGCGCGCGGGAAGGGCTGTCCTGGCGATGTCGGCGTGTCTGCTGCTACTTTTGCTGATGTTAGGAATAACACTATAAATAATAAAAGTCATTATAGTAATAATGATAGTAATAGTAATAATAATCATCATAATCAAAATCAAAATAATAATAATCATCATAATTCCAGACTGTTGCTACTATGTCTTTCATGTGGTGACGCTGCTGCAGAGGAGTACTGCCTCCGGAAACAAACCGGCAAAGATAGGCTTGAACCAATCCTAAGTCTTGGGAGGGGTGCAAAAATACTGGTATTTCTTGGGATGTTCCCCCTTATGCTAACAGTCCTCCATAGGGATTATGGAATCCTTTACTATAATCACGATGAAGGACTGTTAGTATAAGGGGGAACATCCCAAGGCATGCCAAAATGTGCGCCAAGAGGCCGGGACGGTCCCCACTCATCGGCGACCACCGAGCCAAGGCTGTGCCAGAGCAGGGCGTCAAGAAGCGCGGCTCCAAGAGGGCCTTGGGATGTTTTAGGGTTTAGGGTTTAGGGGTTTAGGGTTTAGGGTTTTGGGTTTAGGGCAGTTTAGGGTTTAGGGGACGAGAATTTAGGGGGTGCTATAATGCCGATTAAGGACTGTTAGGCAGTATAAGGGGGAACATCCCAAAAGGTTCCCATCGAAGACTGCTTAACCGACCGCAGAGTCGCCAAAGAGCCCTTGAGCCAAAAGGTGTAAGAGAACCAACGACGGGATGTGATTTGCAACGCCTGTGGGGTTTAGAGGTTCGTTGCTTCTTCTTCTTCTTCTTCTTCTTCTTCTTCTTCTGCTTCTTCTTCTTCTTCTTCGTCTTCTTCTTTTTATTCTTCTTCTGCTTCTTCTTCTTCTTCAAGTTCTGCAAGAGCTGCGATCTGGCATGTATTGGGGCAGTCTGGCCGCTGGGTACTACTACGGTGGCATGAACTCATGCTCTACGAACCCTGTTACTAGTTGCTTCAGAAGGGGATTCTTGCCTTGTATTCTATGAAGGGTACCTAAGCAGATAGTAGTGCAGAGCCCTGTAAACCACACCCCGAAGCTGCAAAATCAGGGAGGGACGGGCCAATGCCCACCACGCATCCTAAAGGGTTTAGGGTTTAATCGCTCACACTCGGACACGCCAGGCCGGGCGTTTTAGGGTTTGGGGTTTCGTCGCTCAGGGTTTGGGGTTTAGGGTTTGGAGTTTTGTGCCACCTGCCTCACAACCCAGGGTTTAGGGGATAGGGGCTAGGGCTTTTGGATTTGGAATAGGGTTTAGGGAGTCCATGGCCATGTTGCTTGCGGACCTCTCGAAGCCTTGTGAACCCCTGAGCCCTTCCCTGGAGCTACTTGGAGGTTCATGGTACTTACTAACCATCACCATAGTAGGGCACTTAAGGGGCTTATAAGTGGGTTATAAGTACAGTTATAATTGGTTCATAAGTACCATGAACCTCCAAGAAACGAGATATGCAGCAGTTTCGGAAGCCCCGGGCTTCGGGATGAAGACTCGTACCCCTAAGTAGGTTGTACCCCTAAAGCTTCCCCTCAATTTACTCCGACTGTGGCCCTTATACTATACTGCCTCAAGGATCTTGTCCCTTAATATACTCCTACTGTGGCCCTTATACTGCATTAAGGATACCCAAGGGTGCAACCTGAACGGGCCGAGGCAGAGAAGAGTCCCATCACGGGCACGAGCCAAAGAAGCTGAATCACCCTAAACCCTAAACCCTAAACCCTAACCCCTAAACCCTAAACCCTAAACCCACCGCTCTTTTAAGCCCGAGGTGCACCATGGATGCTCGACTTGGAGGCGTCCTGCAGGCAGCTGAACTTTGTGGCTTCAGCTTCCTGGGGTAGGTTTGGGGGCCCTATAGAAAACTAAATTCTTATGGCTTTATAAGGACCATATAGGGGATTAAGGGCCTTAAATTCCAAATTATGTTCAAACCTACCCCATTTCGCATTCGGGTTGTGAAGGCTCAGGCGATAAGCATGGAGTCGGAGCTGTTGCCGTCGTCTTCTTTTGTCTTTCACTGGACTTGGACATATGGAAGGCTCCCGCCGCCCCAGCTCGGTCAAACTCATAGAGCAGTCCGTAGACTGCTTTAAATGTCCGAACATCCAGTTTAAACTCTGACTGGACAGTAAACTCCTATGTCTTGACCCTCTGAACGAAATCACATGCACTAATGAACTCAAACTCTTGCTTCACAAACCCGAACTCTAGTAGATCATTCCTGCCGGGCCCTTTGAATGAAAGTCCACCCCGAAAGTACACTAAGATCTCGGCAACCCTTACAACGCAAATCTCCCGACTTTTCTACCTACCGTCAGCAATATTAATACGAGAATGTCAATGTGCATGTGTGGTGTTGTGTGGTTCTGCTCCCTAAGCCCTAAACCCTAAACCCTAGACGTTTGCCGGTCGGAAGAAGCCTGTTGTTCTAACGTTCGAGAACTTGGCCTTGTTGGGGAGTTTACAACCACATCAAAAACTGTTTAGGGTTTAGGGTTTAGGGTTCGGGGCCTTCTCCGACCACCCGCGGGCCCACCCCAAGCAGCAACTACCAAATCCTAAACCATGCAGTCACTCGGCCGAAGGCCAGATGACCTAGGGCAAGTAGAGATCTGTAAAGACTTTTCGGGTTTGGCCGGGGGGTTGAGGGCTTCTTGGGGCTGGTATGCTTCAGATAATCCTACCAGAAGTATATTCACCAGTGTCTTTGATCTTGATTCTAATCTATTTGTACCTAAATCATTTCATAGAAGGCTCTGCTGCGCGTGCTGCCTCAAAGCGAAGGCACAGCGTCAGCCAGAGGGAACCGTTGGCGGCGGAGGGCTTCTGAATCAAGCAGGGGTGGCCTAAGCTCACACCATCACAAGCTTTAGTTCGCGCAGGTCTTTGACTCTTACCCCGATTGATAGCCCATGACTCTCATAGCCGCTCGTAGCCGCATGGCTGAGGATGGCTGGATGGCTATCGGGGCTATGGGCTCAGGCTCTTTGCATGAAGAGGCCGGTTTCGAAGTTCTGCCAAGTGGCCAAATCGCTTGTGAGGGCAAACGCGGGCATAAAGCCCGTTCAAGTGCCTGCGCACATACTAGCAAGGATTGTCTGTGCACGGCGCTGTCCAAAAGCTGTTGGAACATGCTCGGAATATGCTTGGGCATGCCAACCCCCAAGCATGAGCCCTCCTTCAAAATGCATCTTGGGGCTAAGCTTCCATGTAGTGTCCGAATCGCCAGGTAGAGCTTGCGACTTCTCTGACCAATTCATTCCGACAGCCATGGCCTCATGTGGCTGCTTTGCAGTCCACCCACAACAAGTCGGGTTCCGACGCGCCAGTCCTGATGCACCTGGGTACTCAAACTCAAGCAAAGTCCGGTTTGCGGTTGAGGCTTGTCGATGGATGTCGGCGGAGGCACTGCTGCCATCCACCCTGTGCCTCTTAGTTCAAGGCTGCGCTTTAACTGCCGGCGAGTGGCTGGGATGACCTCGCGGAACTTGGCGATACACTCGCCCACGGAGTAGCTACGCGAGTCGTCCAGCACAGCCACCTGGGCTTCACCCCAAGCCCTAAACCCTAAACCCTAAACCCTACACCCTAAACGCTAGACCCTAGACCCTAGACCCTAGACCCTAAACCCTAAACCCTAAGCAAGCCTCCGGCATGATTAGGTTGTCCACGCACCACCCAAATTTCGCGTGTAATCCCCTCGAAAGAGGCATGCTTGACTGTGCTTGTCTGTCATGGTGCATCTCCGATTCCGGAAGCTACCCAGACTAGCACAGGATAGTATTGCGGGGCCTTGAATACGTATCCTGCCAAGCATATTGTACGACCCTTAATATGAAGATGGGTCATGATCCTCCTCATCTTCATCCTCACATCGTGATCAACAGACTTACACCGACTTAAACAACAGAAGACGCTCCGACCTGAGCACATTGCTGCCAAGTGTCGCTGCAGAAATCGGCATGGACTTCCTTCGGGCTGGGAATGGCTTGTGGGGCTAGGGCCAGGGTCCGCGACCCTAAACCAGAGACCTCATGAACCCCAAACCCTCCGATTCTCCTTGAAACCCGGTAGTCACTCGACAGACTTCCCGAGCATCTTACGAAACCGGACCCGATGTTGCCAGAGAGAGGTGCTGCTCTCAGCTCTTCCCCCACACACACACACACTGGCCTTGACCACCGCAGAGCAAAGCTGATACTGTTGGCTGACGCCACGGCCCAAAATGACCAGATCGCCCTGCCTGGGCCCACAGCTTGGCTGCTCAAAATTCAGGGTTGAGGGTCTAGGGTTCAGGTTTGAGGGTTTAGGGTTGAGGCACAAATTCAGGGTTGAGGGTTTAGGGTTTGAGGCCCAGAGCATCGGGCTGGAGCCCCTTACAGACTGGCTCATGCAACCCCAACACTGCACAACTCCCAAGAGCCCTCAACCAAAAAGGCCAGCTGCTCAGGCGTCTGGCCGCCGCAGAGGTCTTCGCCCATCCGCCCCTCATCCCCGGGAGTCATCTCCTGGAACAAAGTAAGGACGAGGATTTGGGTTTTGGGTTTAGGGTTTAGGGTTTATATAGGGTTGGGCACAAGACTCAGAAAGGTCGTCCCTCCACGGTGTTTGGGTGCACTGCTCTATTTTGCTCTAGGTTTATATGTACCCTCATTTCTACCTTCTCTACGAGCAGCTTATGATAAAACTAAGAGAACGTAAGCCACTAACATGTTTTTGTGTTTTTTCACGTACTTCTTTAGACGTTCTGGCAACGTCTCAAAGTGCCTAACACCAATCAACAGCCTGGGTGCCTACTCTAGGTGCCTAATTCTTTAATTTGATTGACAATTTTGCGTTGGACATAAGTCTGGCGCGTCCACAGCGAAACAAAAGTGAGTACTCATTGCACTCCGTGAAATGGTTGCAGTTTGTCATGGCCTTTGCCATGGTGCCTCGCTGTCGCCAACAATTTGCTCAGTTTTCGTATGCTCATCAACCATCAAGAACCGAGACAGACATGTCTGAAGGAGACCGACAATTTCTCGCGAGATGTCTAGGCTCAAGTTTCTTGGCAGCAGAAGCAGTTTCATCGTTGCTCCAGATGGAAGCAACAATGTGCTGCTGTTTAGACACTTGAAGAAGCTGAAGGCGTTGCACTGTGTGCACTGAGGTATGGTGTCTGATGTATCTGCTCTGAGCAAGAAACGGTTTTTGGGTCCAGGCGGGTCAGGTAGAGTGAGGATTTTGGCTTGTGTCCATTAACATTCACATTTCAATACTGTCTAGGGGAAGATACGTATATTCAGGCTCCTGCATTCAGAAACCCTGGGCAAATCTAGGGCTGCCGAGCTGCGGGAATGGGAAGCAACCCGCCCCGATGGCTGTGCTTGGGCGACTCCTCTTCAACATTGATGATGGACGTGGACTTGCACACCTGAGTTGAGGGGGTTTAGGGTTTAGGGTTTAGGGTTTCGGGTTTAGGGTTTAGGGTTTAAGGTTTAGGCTATTAGGGCTCAGGGTTGAGGACTTGCACACCTGAGGGCATGAGGGAATGAAGTGCCCCATTTCATCCCTCCTTCCCTCCTAAGAACCAGGGGGAGTTGAGGATGCAGGCTTCAAGCTGAAGCAGGCCATCTTTCGTTTCTACAACGTCGGAAGCAAAGAAGTGTCGCATTCAGCATGTTAACCCCTTCCAGGCCCTAAACCCTAAAGTCTTACTCTCTCTTTTTGTTGCTGCAGGCTTGCGTAGGCGCAGTCTCGCCCCCGGGAAAGTAAATGCTGAAACCGGTGAACACGAACCTTAACCCTAAAGGCCCTACAAACCTTGAAGCCTCATGTCTGGAACAGTATAGGTCCTCGTAGGTCCCTCCCATGCGGGCCCGTGGCAGTGGGATGCTCCTCCTCGGGGGACTTCTGCGCCTCGACCAGCCTGGCTACTCTGCTTCAAGCTTTGTCGTACAGGGGGTGCGAAATCGTCACCCTAAGAGAAAGGCCTGTGCGCCTTCCTGCTTAGGGGCTGACTTGCAGGACAGGGTCGGTGTTGTGAGGAGAAACCAGTGAGGTTGGGAAGAGCAGCGCCGGTTGAGTTGACCAAACCCTGAACCCCAAACCCTAAACCCCAAACCCTAAACCCCAAACCCTTTTCAGTCCGAGTGGCCAGGACAGCACTCCCAGAAACCCGCCAGAGCAGGAGGAGGGCGGCTCGGTGGCTCTCGCCCTGGATACCTCAAGGTAACAGGCCCAAAAACCCACATAAACATAAGTTTAGGGTTTAGGGTTTAGGGCTTAGGCCTTCGGGTTTCGGGTTTAGGTGTAGGGCTGCTTTTGGCGCCCGCACAGCTGGACGAACCACTCCAGGATTCTGGTACGATAATGGTTTAGGGATTAGGGTTGAGAGTAGGAGTTCTACAAAGAAGGTTTCCCAGAATCCCCCTTATAGGGGCCCTTGTACCACAAATCGTAGGATCCTTCTGCTTACGTGGATTGTTGGCCCCTAAGAAAGGTGCGGCTGCGGCCTCCCATCCCTACATAAACTCTAAACCCTCATAAGAAGCTCCATTTCTTGAACCTGAATTTCTTGAAGGACCTGTTTGTTGGCACCCACAACTTTCTTTGCGGGTTTGGGGCTTAGGGTTTGTTGAAAACTGGTGATGCCCCTGATGCGCTTGGCTTTGACCTTTCTTTACGGACCTCAAGTCCGATATCTGGGGGTTTCAGGGCAGCCGAACCCCTGGACTGTTTCAGGTTTAGGGTTTTTTTCGCGCCCGAAGAGCTGGCCGAACCGCAGGCAGGTTGATTGATGGTATGAGTCCAGGTCTGAAAGACGAAACTCGATACATTGGCTTAGGGTTTGGGGTTTAGGGTTTTCTGCAAGCACTCTCTGCTGGGTTTGGGGGTTAGAGTCTGTTAAGTGTGGACGGTTGGGGCGTGCGCTTCCCTTCTGAGAAACTGGAAATCCGACTTTGGTTATAGTGATGGGTCCTTCAAAGCTTCGCAGTCGAGTGACAGAAGTGGAGAGTCCCGTTTCTCAGTAAGCCCCAACCTGAGCCCCTACAGCAACGAAGCCCCACATGCGTGTTGAATCCTCCAGTTCGACAGCCTAGAATCTAGAAAACCAGACACACCAGACACCCAAGAGTCTCAAGAGCACCCGAGTCACCCGAGTCTCCTCGCCCCAAACCCGCGAGTCAGGAAAAGTTTTGACTTTGGCATCCATCTCACCTGGCGGGCTTGCAGGCTTTTTTTTTTCACACGGGCATGTACAGCTGCGCACTGCACAATTTTGGGGCTTGCGGCTCAGGATGGTTCCTGGAAAACACCGGCCTCTGCTACGGCCAGAGCTCAGCAAAGTGCCGGTCGACTCCTGTCCAACCAGGGCCAGGCACGTGCAACAGCAGTGGAAACGCAAGCCACGATGGCCTTTCGAAATTCGCATTGCAAGTCAGTTAGCATTGCAAGTGCAGTTCGTCAACACCAAATCCTATGGCATTGCGATTCTAACAGCCACACGCATGCCCCTCATTCGTGTACTGACACGCCTAGATTTCGGCATGACCGTGTGAAGTCTTGGAGTAGTCTCCTTCGGCGTCCCTCAGTACATGACTCTTCGAAACCCCGAAGTCACGCGCAACGCCTTCTGCGAAGGGAGGCAGAGCTTGGGCACCGTTGGTGCCCGTTCTTGCTTTGGAATGTACGGCGAAAGGAATCCTTAGCATCTCACCACGGGTCACATGGCTCCGGCGCGTTTCTTCTGCCACCTCCCTTGCAGCTTCACACCACACTTCATAAGTAAGTATTTTTCACATTCAATTCAGGGTTTCAGGGAACGGGCGGCGAGCGCCTGTGATCGCTACCATCTTTTTTGTCTATGATTCAGTTCAGCAACCCAAGGATTTGTGAGACAGTGTGCAGCAACCAACGAGCAATGCAAAGAAATGTCTGGTACCCTGACTCTCGGGCCCTCCAAAATGCTTTCCGGCTTGCTGGGCTCCAGCAGCAATGCAGATGCGTGGTCCTAGGCTGCTTGCGATTCTTGATCTCGGGCTGGGAATCTGAAAAGGAGTACCAGCAGAGTCGCCCGACTGGGCCAAAGGCAAACCTTAACAAAGCCTTGAAGCAGCCCAACAGTTTGCCCAGCGTCAGGGATGGGATCCTCGAGCCGAACGCACAAGGTCAGCTTGTCCTGGCAGGAATCCCAGGCTTGACGGCTCTCGCCTTAACCACCCAAGAATGCCAAGAATGCCCGCCTTCTTAGTCACCTGCGAAGCCGATGGCTGCACGAAGCAAGGGTGGCCTTTGTGCCAGCAAAGGATCGGTCACCACATGGTACGTGGGAGATGTTTTCGCTGAAGGGCGGCTATGCCGTCTCACCATCAAACACTCAGGCCTCTGTCTGCCACTGTCAAGATCTATTTTCCATTGCAGCTGCCGCCCTCATCAGCCGACAATGCCAAGTGCGACTTCGGCAGCTGGCCCTACCAGATTTGTTTACACAATATGGTGTATTTATGGCACGACAGCACGAAAGAAGTAGCAACGGCAGAAGTTCTACTAAAGGAGAAAGTGAGAAGCCCTCATAGAGGAGCCCGAATGTCGCATAGTTAGAGAATGCTCGTACAGCACATGCCCCTAAATGGGAGGGGCTTCCCATTGATGGTTCCTCCTCGGTGCCTCGTGTTGAAGGCAAACATCCAGGACTGGCCTCTAAAGAACGAACGAACGTTGAAAAGCTGGCAGAAGGTACCGTAGCTCAAGTATCTGATCAGTGGCATGGCCGACATGAAAGACATTGCATACATCAATCACATGTGTATAATGAATAAATATATGTATATATGTACATATGTACATGAGGATGATGACATATGTGAATGTATTTGTGTGTGTCTCCGTATGTATGCATGTATGTATTGAGTGTGTCCAAGGATGAGCGTACATGTACATAATCATAGTAGTTAATTATCATTCCAGATTCTTACTTATGTACATATGTATTTTTACACATTTCTTTAGAGGGAATGAAAGAACGAAAGAAAGAAAGAGGAGAGAACGAAAGATAGATAGAAATAGAGAAAGATAGATAGAAATAGAGAGAGAGAGAGAGCTGTCGATTATAGAAGCAGCCACAGTGGCTGCAGATGGCAATCGTAAGGGAGCGTTGGCAAACGTTTGGCCCTGGCACCATCTTGCTGAGAAGCAGCACTACAGTGACGCATTCTACTACCATGTGCTGCCACCCCTACTTAATTTCAAGTACGCCCAAGAAAGACTTCACCCAACACCCATAACAAAAACCCTAACCCACTTCACTTACTCCGAGGTCCCCGCCGTAACGTCGGTGCTCGCAAACGTGCACGGTGCGGCCGTTCAAATGCCTGCACGCAGCTGTTGAATGAATGGCAAAAATCGGGCTGAGGCCTTTCGACTCTCACACCAACATGAGCGAACGAAGATACTGACTCTCGCTGGTTTGTTGCTACAGCAGCGACTAGGCCACTGCGTGACTGCGTGTTTACAAGGGTCCAGGTGAACCCCAAGTTCAACATCTGAGCTTCAAGGGCAACACGGGACTGGCGCCATACCACGGGCGACAAGACACCAGTCTAGTTACCGGCTACACCATGTTCAGCTCTTCCCTGCATCGCTGGGCGAGAACACGACCATCTCGCTGCCTACTGGCAGCCGTCCACCACCCCTGACGCGAGACCCCAAGCACGGCGCGCCATAGCGAACCGGAAGCAGGGCCATCATGACAAGCACCCATCACGCAGGGTGCGTCCATGGCTGGGCAACGGTCCAATCTTCGAATATTCCACCCGCCGGGACTCACGACAATGCGATTCCTGCTCTGCAGTGCTCGAAACGCAAGCCGTCTTGAAGTCCTGCTTCTGGAACATGCCTCACTCCGAGCATGCCTCCCTCCGAAGCACTCCTTTCCCAAGACCACATCTCCCAACAGGTCAACTCAAAAAAAGAACCCTAACCCCAAAATTCCTACGCCATAAACCCAGACATGCGCAAGCAACAATAACAGTGTTCAGCCGCACATCCATATGCCCATCGCCTCATCTTGCCTTGGACTCCGAGCGGTGGTGGGCAGAAGCTTCGGGAGTTGAATCTCACCCTCGATTTAGACTTACTTGGAGGTTCAGGGGTACTTATAACCCCAAGTATAACTGTACTTCTAAGTCCCCTAAGTAGGTTATAAGTAGACTTAGAATTGGGATTATAAGTACCCATGAACCTCCAAGTACAGGTTTCGGATGTATCTTAGATCATTGCGGTAGTTACAAGCGGTCATGAGTCGACAAGCTTTTGTGGGTCTAAGGGGCCACCATAGGCCATCGTACAATTTCTATGGTCCTATCCTGCACCCCCCCCCCCCCCCCCACTACCCTTTAATCATCGCAGCAAACCGGACGCTGGATGGCGCAATGGTTTGGTCGGGGAGGGAGTGTGCAATGTACAGCATCGGTCTTACACCCTAAACCCTAAACCCTAAACCCTAAACCCTAAACCCTAAACCCTCGCTCTCCGGAGTCCAACTCTGATTAGTCCTACCCACACGCGAGCCGGGTGAAACAAACACCTCTTCTTGCACTGCAGATGAGGCGTCGCTCAGCGTGTTCTGAGTCAGCGACTCTACACAAGCTGCAGCAACGGTCTGTTTTGATGTGGGGGCCCTTAGTGGTATGGAGGTCGTGAAACCCCGGTGGCCACATACTTGAACCACATATTTCCAAGCTGAACAATCCGAGTGCTACTTGAGCCCCCGGCCACCCAAGATACCACCCGTGTGTCTATTTCGAGACCCCACGCTCACAAGGTCTGGAATTCGAAGCCCTAAACCCTAAACCCCAAGCCACAAAGCCTAAACCCTAAACCCGAAACCATGGCTGAGATGAGCATTTTCGAGCCGAGCCGCTACTCTGCAGGCCGCCGATGACTAACCTCGCGCCTGCCCGCCATTCCTGGTGCACCTTGGTGACAAGATGCACAGGCCTTCAAAACTTAGAAAAAAGAAAACAGGTTTTCAAGGGGCACTTCAGAGCCCGGTAGTCTTGCACAATATGTCATGGTGTTGGACCTGATATGTGCAATCTATAACGAACGCGGTGCAAGAGATAAGCTGAAGCACCGGATGCCGAAGATTCCTTTTCTGTTTAAGATAGTAGGGGAACTGTATGTTTAATCCTCATTAAGGTGCGCTTCCCTGCTTTGCATAAAGAGCCCGACGACGAACCCTAAACCCTAAACCCTAAACCCTAAACCCTAAACCTTGAACAATCAAGCCCGGGACGGGCCGGAGATCGTCGAAAGCCACTTGGCACTCTCCAGTGCGGAATCCCCGAGACGGGTCCAACACCGCGACCATGCAGTGCTGCCTGTGGCTCTGCATAGGGGCTCTATAGGGTTTTTTTGCCACACGTCTATAGGGTTTAGGGTGTAGGGTTTAGGGTTTAGGGTTTAGGGTTTTCAGTGGTCTTGGAGGGTTTGGGGCGACGTAAGAATGGGCTAAGCTTCAGGAGGATTTGATCTCGCTTTGACTAAGCTTGTCACATATCTCGCTACCAATTTGTTCTTTGCAGAATCTACTTTGACGAGCTTGGGGATTTCCGGGGCAGGTCTCTTGTGATCTTTCAGCTTAAGTTCCTCTTCGCCCTCTGTTGCAGAAACCTTCTGCAGATAAGGGTGGGCCCTCGGAGTGTGGTTCTAAGCGGAACCTCGATGCCCTGGGCTACACTCCGAAAGCGGCACCCAGGCCGAACCTCACACCCCCGAGCCCTGCGCCGATTTAGCCCTCCGATTCCTTGGTTCTAGCAGTCAGCACAATAATGTGCACACCGAGCTTCTCATCCACGCACGTGATCACTGCCGAACAACTCCTGGTTGTAGACATGGTGTGGAAGCACAGGCCGCTCACAAGGTGTGCATAAGAGTTCGGCTAACCAACCATGTCGAGCTGAGGGTTCACTTCCGGTTTTGCAAGAAGGTGCATGCGGCTGCCAGTTCGGGCGAGGGTCTGGTACTCCGGGTGGACGCCGAAGCCAAAGCCCAGGATCACGAGATCCCCCTGCCTCGGCTGCAAGAACGATCGTTTCCGATCTAAGAACCAGAAACCTGAGACTCAGACTGCTGACTTCTTCACCGCCTTTTGCTTAACATTAGACCTGAACCGACTCAAGCGGAGTGTGGAAGACAGCCGACTTGGACGCGAGCCAAAGTTCGGCTGACGCGCCCACGCCTCCTATCATGGCCACCCACCCTGCTGGCACGCTACTCCACCTACGACCATGAGACAAATGAGAGGGGGGATGCGGGACAACACCCCTGGATTGCGTACGTGTACGCTGCACCAACCGCGAAACATCAGCTGCAGCAGAGAACTGCAGCCGCAATCCCCACACCCAGACGGGTCCCCAACCCTGGACGCCTCGAGCTGTAATGATGTGATGCACCCTCGTGCCCTACAACGTCAGCTTCTCTGCTCGGCACAGATGCACTGGCTTCTCCACGGCATACGGCTTTCGCTCTGCAAGCCTCGGGGCTCCATCTGCTGCTCAGAGCTTGGGAATGTGTAAAGTTGCGCCTACGGACGGTCCTGACATGATTAGCAGCGCTACCAGCACCAAGTCGCGCGGGGCACAATGTCCTTCCAGCATCGTCGGGCAGGATGAGCGACGAGAGCCTTTCGGGAAGCTCGGCTGAAATAGGAAGATCCCACGTGGTCTGGGCAGGCAAGGGGCTTGAGGGACGTGAAACAGGACGGACTTCAAACTCAGCACCTGGTGATCCGACCTGACCTGCCCTGAAAGTGCCTGCACAACGCCGGTAGCTCCTCTCGGTCGCGCTTATTGTTCCTCGGCAGGGCCAGCTGCCCAGATTGAAAACGGAGCCGCCATCAGCACCACTCTCTCCAGAATGTCCTATAAATTGTGTGGCGTTCCCAGATATTTCTAGGCTGATGCGTCTACATACGGTTTCCAGCATCTGGAATCCCTTTCTCAAGGGTAGCAGGGGTAGGTTGGGGGCTTCGGACCGACCCTTTGAACGGCTTAACGGGCTTCGCACGCTCCAGCCGGGACCACTGAAGGGGGCCAAGGCTCTGGAGCAAGGATTCCACCAGCGAGAACAAGCCTGGATGAGTGAGGGTGGCGTGGCAGTTTGGGCCCCTGAGCCCGACTCCCCAGGCTACTCCGTCTTTGGGCTACAAGTATGTTGCACCTTCATCACACATCAGAACTTGAAACGACAAAGAATCAAGCAACACCTCAGGAAAGCCAACGGCGGCCTGCGCCGCAAGTGCCGCTCTGACCCCCGCAGGACACTGGCATTCCTGGGTTTGCAAGGCTCTGAAAGGCAATATGCTATAATGATACTAGAATACGACTATAATAGTATTCTAATGATTACAAGGGATTGCTTCCGATGTCACATCGTCTCAGCGGTTCTTCTTGAAGGCTCGCTCGACTGCCGATCTAAGGTATATTTCGACGCGAGTGAAGGCACCAAAACCATTGGCAAAACTGAATCCAATCCAACCTTCCGAGCTTGGGCCACGTACTATTCGCATCTTCTCAACCCCTTCTTCTACAGAACAGCCCATCCCCCCTACCTGAGCCAAGCAGCTAATACGTTAACTCGGGGTGGACTCGGCCAAAATCGGGCGACAGCTACCGAGCCCAGCCGAGCCAGCTTTGGAGCAGGCGAGAGATCTTGCGCTTGACGATCTCTTCATGAAGACAAGGAGGTTTAGGGTTTAGGGTTTAGGTTGTTTTTGGGGAGGTTGAATTAGGGCTTGTAGGGTATCGGGTAGCGGCAACATTGCCAGTCGCAACGGTGAGTTCGGATTCCAGTATCCCTACAGCACGTGAGGGCCCAACACAAACATCGCCAATGGGAAGTCATGGGGAACCCATTCAAGGAGACCGAAGAAATCATTCCCGAAACAAGAACAATGGTCAGCATGGAGACCATGAGCACATCCCTCCGTAACCCTATACCCTAAACCCTAAAACCCTAAACGGCAGCTTGGCCCTTCGCAAGCTGAAGCCCTTCCGGGAATGGGCTTTGGCCCAGTCTGGGCGCAAGCGGATGGCCTTCGAATGTGCACTGCCAGGGAACAACTCACTGGTCACAAGCCGATGTGTCCGAGATAGGGTTTAGGAGGCCGGGTCTGGGGAATGGATGGGTGTGTGTTTTGCGCATCAAAGGACGAGAATGTGGCACGAGTTCCTTCAGCCGACTTTTTCTGGCACGAAGCCAAGCCGCAGCGATGGTCATAACTTCCTCCGTCTCGTTGCAGACAGGGTTGTTCTATTTCTCAATGTATGCTCAATGTATGCTCGGCCTCAGGGCCTCCATCTGCTCACAGCACAGCTTGACATTTCATTTTAGTTGGATTCCAAACCCAGAGATAAATTCAACCCGAAACCCAGCGCCCAAGCCGTTTAGATTTGATTGGTTGTCTCAAAACGCCAGAAAGGGCCCTGACCGAACACCGCACTCCAAGCATGTCCCAATGAACAAGACGCACCTCGTTGGCGGCCTCCAGGGCTTTCTTGTGGTCCTGCTGTGCTGGCATCTCGTGTTAAGGATTCTGGTCTGGTGGTGGTGGTGGGAGGAGGAGGGGTAGGGACGTGGTAGGGGTAGCAGGCGTGGGCCTCAATGTTCGAGAAGCGCTTCACTGAGCTGTCGAAAGAGACGCGTGTTTGCTGGGCGCTGCCGCCGACGGTTTTCCGTCGTTTGAACTTAGCAGTTTGAGGCCAACATCCCAGGGAGTCATATGGCCGCAAGGGTCAACTCGGGCAGGGCTCAGGACATGCTGAGACATGTGACGTTTCTGTCCCAAACCGTCCCCTTTCGTCGCGAAGGCCGCAGCAATGTTGGACTGGATCCTGGCATTTCCGCAGGAGAGACGGTTCACTTTTTCTGGTTTGGGGATCCCCAGCTGAGCTCATTTTTTCTCTCCATGAGCCATGGGACCTCCTGAACCTCAGGGTTTTTTTGCTCTCAATATTTCGCATTGCTCATGCCCTGTATTGATGGGTTCTCAGTTGTTTCTCACCCACTGTGGCTAAACGGTGCCCAGACACGTGGCTGCGAATTCGGTGTCGTCTTTCGCTTCCTGGCTTCGGCTGGGTCGAAGCTGGCTTGATTTGCTCTCCATCACGTCATGCGGGACAAGCCTAGCCTTTGTGGGCAGGAGGGTGAGTGCAGCTAAGGCAACAAATGCAAGCGCACGAACCGTTGGCAAGGGGCTATGAGCCCTACCTCACTACTTGTCCACCTTGGCCCTGACATTGTCGGCCAGTTGTGGGGCAAGGCTGCAAATCCCAAACTGGGTGCAGAGAGTAAGCGAAGACACACGGACACGAGCCGCACCCCCAAGAACCAAACATGAGAAGCCACTCCTCGCAGAACTCCCTGCTGGCCCCATCCCTAAACCCTAAACCCTATAAACCCTATGACCACAAGCCCTGCGTTTTGCGGGCTGAGGGTGGGGCCTGCAATGCCTCGCGGTAGCAGCTGACGGCTTGGTCGTAGCGACCCTCCTCAAATTGCAGTCCCCGCAAGAAAGATGGATAAGCAAGTGCACCTGAGTAAGACGATTCAGACGATGGAAAATTAAAAGATAAGATAGTGTGAGCCACTGTCCCTGCCTGAAATGGGGGCAGGAACAGCCAGCGAGCGGAGGTGAGCGCACACAACCCTGCTTGTGATGCGCTTTGACAACAGTGCTTGAGCTTGAGAGGAGTTCCTGGCTTTCGGGTAGGACTTCATGGACAGGAACCCCTCAGAGACACCACGATCAGACTTGGAACTTTTCAGTGAGAACACGTAGAGTGCAGCTCACACTCGCGGAGCTGTAGACAGGACAGGCCATCCCAAACAGCCTCCTTTTACCTGACTTGGAGACACAGCTTGCTACGAGAGGAGACTCAGAGCCATGTTCGTGCCATGTACCGAAACCTGGGGACGCGCTCCTTGAAGTTTGCGTCGCCTTGCGCCTTCTTTGGGCCTGGGCCGGCAATCCACGAGCAAAGGGGCTTGCTTGTGGATGCTTTCCAAACCTCAGACGTCCTGAAGCTCCTGTTAACAGCAAGCCCTCATCTGCACATCCCACACGTCGCCGTGCTCGCGGCTGGTCTTTGCCAGAACCACCTGCAGGTTCTCCGGCTTGCAGCGCACCTGCAGCTCTTCAGCAGGTTTGCTGGCTTTGGGGCTGCACGCGGGGGGCCGAAGGTGCCTCACACAAGTTCATTTCGTGCTTCAAATTCTGTTTCCACTGCCGAAAAGGGCTGCTGGCTTCCTTTCCAATGCATGGTTAGGGTTCAGGGATTGTCAGGGCATTTGATTCTTGGTTTTAAAGGGAGGTTCAGGGACTTCCATCAATGCTTCTGTTCTTCAAGTCTCGTCGAGTCTTGAATTCTGCGAAGACGATTTAACAAACGCCGGGCACCATAAACGAGTCTTCTGGCCTTTTATCACACTGTGCTCACATAAACAGCGTATCCTGCACCTCCTTATTTGTTGTTTCTTACATTTCCTTACTGCACGCTTCCTTGGCGCGAGTTCCCGGAACGGGCAACTACTAATTACTGGTCAGATGCGCTCGTTCAAACCAAGCTGCACGGTCATCGGCTGGGCCATCCAACTTCACCTCTTATCAGCAATCAAGCCACTGCATGGCACCGATATCTTGACTGCCGTAGAAAGCATGTTGAGATACTGTTCGTTTTTTAATGATGCACGGCTCTTGCGAAGACTACCCCAAGGATCCGAGACGGCTTTGACACCAATATCCATATACGGACTTTGCGCCGAGACTCAAAATGGAATCCCGAAGCGATGGGGAGTTCAGGATTGAGGGGTACAGTGGGAAGACGACCCAGCACCAAACACCTGCCCGACGCCTGCCTCAAAGCGGCCAGCAGCCTCATCTTTAGACATGACCTGGGACTGTACAGGGATTAGAAGGGTCCAGGTTTTTTTTTTTCGTCTTTTTTCTGATTTTTTTCCGTATTTTCAGGGTTTTTAGGGTTTTTAGGGTTTTTAGGGTTTGAAGGGTTTTAAGGGTTTTAAGGGTTTTAAGGGTTTTAAGGGTTTTAAGGGTTTTAAGGGTTTTTAGGGTTTTTAGGGGTTTTAGGGTTTTTAGGGTTTAGGGTTTAGGGTTCACCTGAAACCATAAAAAAAAAAAAACATCACGAGAAAAAACCAGAAAAAAACACGAAAAAAGAACCATCAGCCGATTAGAAGGAAGTAATATTGGTTAAGGTTCTTGGAGAATAGGCGCGAGGGGTAAGCCCATACTTGCACACCTTTCCCCTCGGGCTCATTCATGGACACACCATGCCTTATAGGATCGCCAACAACTTCAACGTCTTCGCAGATTGCGTCAACAGAGCCCCCCCGCAAGAGGCTTTAGACCAAAGTGGTATTCGGCACAGAATGACCCAGCAGGAACCACTAGTACTCCTCTTTTTAGACACCTCGTAACTCAAAGGCTAGCCGTGCCTAGGCACATTGTGAATCCACTTTGCCAATCCAAAGTTTTCAATCAATTCGTGAATCACCTGCGCCCAAATCAGATGGCCTGAACCTCAACATGCCCTTGGCCTCCCAATCTCTCCCAAATTTTTGTCTAGGGCGTAGAGATATGTCTCTGCAGAGCTTTACCCAACTGCTGGGAAAGCTGAGGGTCTTATCAAGCTAACGCGGATTGCGCACGGGGATGGGGGCGAAGAAGGGGGTTTTGCTCAACACTTGCCACTTTTTTCTCACGTTGCTCAAGAGCAGAGCTTCAGAGCCGGAACTTGAACTCCTAGCTGCCACGGAGCACGAAGGGCCCCAAGGGCCGCGGCAACAAACGATCGTCTGGGGAGCGCACCGTCGCGCGGCGGCCGTTGAGTTCAGGTTTGCTCTTCAAGCCCTTGATCTCGACCTCTGAGGTGTCAGGATAGAGACTTAGGGACCTGAGCTTGTGGTGAAGAGACATGACTTGCAGCAGCAGCAGCAGGGCCGCTCACTTCATTCAAGCTTCTCAGGCGCTTCCGTGCGTTGCCAAGACAGCACGACGCTCAAACAGATGCGCACATAATCCTGCGTCGTTTCAGCTAAGCGCTGCTACATTGAGCTCTCGGCCCGTGAGCCCAACAAACCACGAGTCTTTTCAACCCCAAAGCTTCGACCAAACCGCCTGGCTGCCCACGCCGATCTCGCCGTTCGCGGCAGGCGCTGCTTCGCTGGGTGCCGGGGCTGGAGCCTCACAAACAAGGGTTGCAGGGGGGTTTAGGGTTTTGGGGTTATAGGGCTTAAGATTACGGGGGTTTAGGGGTTAGGGTTACAGGGGTTATAGGGGTTGCAGGGGTTATAGGCGTTGCAGGGATTGCAGTGGTTACAGGGGTTACAGGGGTTACAGGGTGTTTGGAGTTTAGGGTGTGGGAGTTCAGAGCAGTGCTCTGTGACGACCCTGGGCTTCTTTGGAAAGGTCTCGCAATTTGGTTGCCATCCCGAAGACATCCCCAAACCATCCTAAACCCTTTTTGAAAGCTGTGGTCACCCTGCCCTGTGGAAGTATAGTCGCTGAGATGGGCACATTCCCAACCTATCCCCAAACCATCCAACCTCGTCTCGACAAATCAGACACACATGGCCTGGAAGCCATGACACGTGTCTCATTTTGTTGTCTGACGTCTTATGTTCGGGATGGCAGAAGCCAGCTGAAGAATCGCTACTTGGGATGTTGCCCCGGACACTAACAGTCCTTAAGAAAGATTATTATAGGTTTTACTAGAATCCCGATTAAGGACTGCTAGTATAAGGGGGAGTGGAACCGTTGAGCAGCAATGGGCATCAAAACAAAACAATCCCCACACTTAGGGGCGCACCAGACAACCTCAGATCAGAAAGACTCGAAGCCGAGCCCTAAGCCCTAAATACAAGAAAACCTAAACCCTAAACCCTAAACCCTAAACCCTACAACCCTATAACCCATAACCCCATAACCCTAAACCCTATAACCGTATAACGGTATAACTTCATAACCCTATAACCCCATAAACCCTAAACCCTATAACCGTACAACCGTATAACCCAATAACCCCATAACCCTACACCCGAATCTGAGCAGTCCACGGGCTCTGCTGGCGCGGGCGGCTCCTTTGTGGGGCTGGAGTCCTGCCAGAGCTCAGGCAGCATCTAGAAAGACCCCAGATACGAGGAGTGTAGCGAAGGCACGCACACACACACACACACACATGACTTTTCTCCCCTTAGAACCTAAATAAAATTGTGTTTTTCATATCCTCTTGGGTTTTATATAAGCAAAAATAACAAATGATTCCCAAGGGGAATATAGATGAAATCTGAAAGCAAAGATCCTGGGGCCTAAATTGTGAGCGGAAGGGTTCAAAACGTACCGAAAGCTACAGTTCGTTCTCAGAAGCCAGGTCTTCCCGAAGGGCTGAGGGTCCATTCGGCGTAGTGTCGAGTCGCGACGCACCATCGACCATCATCTCTGACGAATCTCTGCACAACTCTGTGTTTGCAGAGGTTCTAGGATTGACTGCCAAATGCTGCTTCTTCTGGTGTGGGTCCGGGTCCAGGAGTCTGAGAGTCGGACATGGCTTCACTTCCGTGCCATGAATTGCAGTCGCGCCTGCTCTTCGTCATCTTCGAAGTTGACGTCACCAACAGGTGCCTGGGCATGGGTAGACTTGGGGGTCCCGCAAGAGAGACCTTGGTTAGGTGCAGCCTGCACGAATGCCTTCGCACTCAGCTACAGCTACATCGAGTGCGCACTGTGACTACATTGGTGGTTTGGGGCTTCTCAGCTTGTGGGCGATCGTAGGCTCGTGTCTGAGAGCCAGCAGTGAGCCCAAGAGATCATGATAGGCACACGGATGTACTGGGCGGGGCACATTGCTGGCTGCAGTGCGTGTGTCCTCCTCTACCACTGGTGCAGCTGCGGGCCTTGGCGGCAGGGTGTCTTGGTTGGGAAGGGACACATGCAAAGACCGATACACAGAGATACAGAGCCCAATGATCCCACATGTTGCTGAAACAAAAAAATCATGCTAGCCGGACAGCTCTAAAAAATTGCCAAAGCCAAAGCCGCAAGCGTGCTGGGCCATGGGAAATGCGTTTCTGAAGTCTGTATGTCTGCGTCGATGCCGGTGCGGCGCCCGAAATCTGCAGACCGGGGAGCGTCATCCCACGACACATGGAGAGAGCGATAGAATAGACCCTTGAGCCCGTGGAGAGTTTCATTAAAGGCGCCCTCTATCCATACAATGCATGCCATGACAGCATAAGCACTCACACAGGAACTTTCCCACCACATGAGGGAAATTGCAGAGCTAAGCCCGACAAGCCCGAAGCCGCTCAGCCGTCAGCTCATCGCCAACCCCATCATCAGGATCAGCGGTGGGTGAAGGGGCCGCTGTTTCGGACTCTGCCTGGAAGCACGGCGAGCCATCTTTTCCAGTTTCTGTGCAGATGGGATACCACTGCCAAGGGCACAAGCATGGCTGAACGAGCTCAAGCCTCGAACGCACATTCCCCAGAACACAAGGGCTTCACGCAACCCTACCACAAGTCATTTCATTCCGACAAACCCCCCAAACACACCACGCCTTCGCCGCTGCCTTGGGAGGTTCCAGGGGCTCCTTGCGGTCGCTCTTCATGAGCATGGGCTTGTCCTGACATGGGAAAACGAGGCTCTTTCAGACTTGTGGCGGTCATGCGCTGAAACCCCAAATCGCCTAAACCCCCTTCTGCTGGGTCCTTGACTTTGAGGCTTACCCAGCCACTGCTGGGTCCGGACCCCGTCAGCCGGGTATACCGCAAGCGCTCGCCAATGAGCTCCTGCAGGCAGGCTTTAACCTTGAACAGGGTTTCGGGTGTAGGGCCTCAAGAAAGAGATTTTAAGGTCCTGTACTGTATGGTTAGGCTTGGGTGGAAGATGGGCAGCCATGCCTAGACCGTGCGGTCTAATGCAAACCCAACCAAGTGCTCTACTTCAGAGTGCTTAAGAGGTCCTCTTGGCGAACAAGGGCGCCTGTCGACAAACGGCCATCCTGCGCAGAGGGTCAAGCAAAGAGAGCGCCTAAGCTCACAGCCCCAACGGCCCGCCCCTTTATTGCGGAGACTGTCTTCAGCGTCAAATTCTGCTCTCACTTGCCCAGGAAACTCGTCTAAGCAGGCGTGTGTGGACATTCTGCCCAAGCAATTCTGAACTCCAAGTTGGGACCGAAATTCGCTGGCGGACTTGATTGATGTACAAGCCTAGCACCAATAACCACCGTCCATACGTCCTCTTCCCGGGACGTTAGTTCCTTGCCAGCACGCACGAGGATGCCGCCTGAAGCTACAACGCAGACGGCAGCTGGGCTGACAACCAAGGTTAAGGTGTCTTTGAAGTCGTTTAGCTTCCGCACTGTATCGACGACGCAGCATGTGGCAAAACATGCGAAGTCGTCATGCTCAACATGATCCTGGGGGGCAGACTTGAGCACTGGATTCGGTGCTCGTTTTTTCCGTTTTCCCATTAGGCTGTTACATGTGGTACAAGAACTTGGCGAGTGGCTAATTCGAAAGTTGCCCTCGAACTGTGAGGCTTTGCTATCCATGCCCTTCAGGACGCGAAATTCTGCATTGGACACCTCAGCGTAGACACGCCAAGACTTGGTGGTTAAAATCCCGAAGCCTGACGCGGCGAAGAAGCACCCTCAAAAAAAGAAAGTAGTTGAAACCCGAACCCCGGTCTGCCGTAAACCCTGAACCCTAAACAAACCCTAAACCCTCAACGGGCCTTTGTCGACACCACCGACGACTTCCCAAAGTTGCGCCATGGCTCTACAAGAAGCTCCGTACAGTTCTGTATGGCTCCGTGGCTCAATGAGCTCTGGGGGTTGGGGTGCTTGATCTTGTAGAGGGGCTGCATATAGGGATAAGCAACAGCACCTGGGCAGAACGTAAGGATGTGGTGCAGGCGTGCAGAAATACCTGCATACCTACATGCATACATTCCGACGTAGCCATTCATAGGCTAGTGCTGCATTGCCGGGCTTGAGGCTTCTCACTCTGGCACTTCGGCCATGTTGTGCCTACGAAGGCAAAAATGCTGAGCCGAAAGCCCGAAATGTCGCTGCTTCGGGTTGCAGATCGATTTTAGGCGAAGGTGGGCGTGCGCAACTTACCTCAGACACTGTCCTATGTCACGATCACCATATGACGCAAGCTAGCAATGGCCTTGGGCGGTCAGCTCTCAATTTATCCAAACATATGCATATTGTGAGATCACATCGAACAAGATGGACATGGGCTATCTTCCAACTTTTACTAGACCCCCTACACATCCGATGCGACTGACACTGGCCGGCACAACGGTTCAAGTCCAAAAGTTCGTCAGCAGACTCCACTGCAGACCCCGATGGCGAACAAGCACGGCGGCTTTGTGAGTTCTTATGAAATTCGCTGCGCCTTTGCATCTCCAGGGGAAACACGTGCTGGCATGATTGCAGCAGGTCACGCTCCTTCAAGAGCTTGTGAAAGCCACCGCATCTGCCAAAGGCTCTACAGCTACGTGCTGTGCGTGCTGCACGTGCTTGTGCCTGGCTCGACTTCGGAGCACAGTAGAGGCCAGCGGAATGCCGCAGAGTTCTGGGCGTGATCTGGTTGACATGCAACATTCGGCAACTTTTGGGGAGCTTTCTGAGGCTTGGTGCCTGACACGGCCAATACAACGGGCTAAGTAGGTCCAAGGCAGCTCACAAACATGGGCCCCCCAACCCCAGACACCTAAATCCGAAACTCTGCTTACCATTCCAGCGGCTCTTCGCTCGTCGCAGTGTTCACTTGCTGGATGCACTTTGCACACTGCGGCTGCTCTGTCGGCCTGGTTGTAATCGCTACACTGCTTCGTCATGTGTATTGGGCAACCTATCGAGATTCCGACACGCTGCTTCCGCAGTGCTTTGTTTGTTTATTGGGATCTATACTCCAGATTGGCTTCTCACCATAAGCTAAGAATAGCTAAGAAAGACCCGTCTCCTTGCAAGCAGGAGACACTGAATTCAGGACGATATGCGCAATGTCTCCCATATCTGCTATGTCCAGCAGGCGCTTGCTGAGCAGCACCGCTTTCGTTTCAGGCCATCCACAGTGAATCTTGAGTCTTGTGAAGCTTGCTGCTGCAGCACTTGAAAGAAGCAAAGACTCGGAAATTGCTGCACATCGCCCTCCGACAGGCACTGAGTCCTTGAATTTGAAGGGCCAAAAAGGAGAGCGGACCCTATCATCTGGACGCACATGCCAAGGTTTGCACCTGAAAAGAGCCTGTTACTTACTTCACGAGTCTATGTGATTACTTGGCTGCAAGCCAAGGCATGTGTGAAACTGAAACCACGAATTAGCATGCGCAACCTAACTTCCGGCAACACTTGTTTGCGGACCGTGTAGGCACTTCGATTCAACTGCCAGGGCTCATCATGACAATTATGTCCAATTAAGTGTTGCTGTCGGTTTAAGCCTTACTAGCACTCAGCAGGGCCCATTCACAGATGCATGTGCCCGCATTCCAGCTGCACCTGTTGGCTTGGACGGTTTTCGGCTTTACATCAGGCCAGCATTCCTTCGCCTTGTCCCGAAACCTGGCAAGTCGGGAGCTCATCGAGCATGTCGGGTAGCGAACGTGAGCTAGTAGCTGATGCCAGGCACACATCGGTTTCGTTGCAGCTTGTCTCAGGCACATTGCTGCTTTGGGAGTTGTCCGTGCTCATCCGCCGAAGTTCGGCACTCTTGCAGAATAAAACCTCGACATCCCTATCGATCTTTGAGGAGTCTTCTGTCACACCTTCGTCATGCTCTGGCGTGGACACGCTCCGACCCGTAAAGACCACCTTGGTGAGCCACGCGATAGCTCCACAGCCAGTGGACAAGACTGCACCCATCTTTGCCTGCCCCTGCATCTCCGGCTGGACAAATGCCTCGTTGGCGACAAAGAGGGCGACTGTGAGACCAACCCCTCCCAGCGCTGCAGTGGCGACAAGGTCCGCCATACCCAAACCCTTCGGCAAAGGTGCACCTATGCATGACCCAAGCACGCTCATGCTTACAATGCCCACAGTCTTTCCAACAAGAAGTGCCAGCCCAACGCAGGCTGTAACACCTCCAATTGAGTCCAACTTGACGCCAGCATTGGCAAGGCCAAAGAAGAACATGCCGAAATCGACCGGAATCTTCAGCGTGTGTTCGAAAACATGCAACGGCGCCATCTCCTCTCTGCCGAAAATGTTCTTCAAGCTTTTCGATGCTACAACATACGCGTCTCGCAGCGAAAGGGACACAGATGATCGCATAGATGCCACGGATGCCATGGATGAACGCTTTCGGACAGAGTCATCGTCCTGTTCGGTTGGCGAGTGCGAGACGCGACCTAGCTCATGGGGCCCTCGAGCTTCAATGGCATGCGTTGCCGGCATGAAGGGCACCACGAAGACTAGCGACAAGGCTGGGTGCACATGAGCTTTGAACAGCCCGATCCATGAGAGGGGTGCAGCCAGGACGATATAGAACTGCCAGCGGCTTACCATGGCCTTGCGCAGCACGAAGGCCACCAGCATGGCGCCCAGCACCAGAAGGAGCCAAATGGGCTCCACCGGCGCATCCGGGTCGGGGTAGAAGGCTGCAATGATAATCATCCCCAGCGCATCATCCAGTATGGCAAGCAGCAGCAAAAAATTGATTGCGGCATGCCCTGGGCCAAAGATCAGGAGGGCGAACATCCAGGCCAGCGAAATGTCCGTCGCAGTCGGAATGCCCCAGCCCTTGAAGACAGCTTCAAGGCTACACTTGGCTGTGTATGCACTTGCCGGCGGGCTGCCGCCATCTCCAGCTAGCCTCCTGTGTTCACCATGTTCGTGGTTCTCATGGTAATCGTCTGGCAGGCACATAGGGTCGTCCAGAACACCTGCCGCGTGGAAAGTCGTTGCGAAGAGGAGGTAGAAAAGGGCTGGGCCCACAACACCACCAAACGTAGCCAGAAGAGGGTTCAACGCACGTGAGATTGGCGATAGCGACCCTCCAGGCAGCAAGGCTTCAGTCACCTCCTTAATTGCCAAGCCAAAGAAGAAGCACATGAAGACATCATTCACTACGAAGTGCAGGTCCACGTTGTAGCCGTTTATGGTGAAGCCTGATATCGGCATCCAGTGGATCATCTGCTTGTAGCTCTGCTCATCCACATTGCACCACAGCAAAGCAAGAAGCACACCCAGGACTAGGGGCACAGAGTACTTCTGCAAGACTCCAATGATGTAGTCCCACTTGGCTTTGCAATTGCCGGGAGGCTCTTTTGGCTGGCTTGTGGGTGAGTCTTCCCCTTCCGAATCTGACTCCACGCAGCCAGTCTTGATCAGTATGTCTGCACGGGTGCTAGTTTTTGCCATGACCTCCTTGCTTGAGGTGCGTTGGGAAGCCCCGCCCAGGGAGTGTAGAGCCAACTCCTTGCTACAAATACTGGGTTTCCTCTGCCGCCACCTGCGGTTGCCTCCAACCTCGACCGATGCCGCCGCAAAGGCAGCCTCATGCTCAGAGTCCGGCAACCCTCTTATTGCCTGAACTGGCATTGAGGCACTGTACGTTTTGACGACTTCATTGTCACGATGGAAGGCATGACCAATAGCGTCCAAGCCGTCTTCCACATTAACAGCACCAGGAAGTGCCATGTAGGGCCATGCACTCTGCTCTCTACTAGCCTCTAATCAACTTCTTCAACACATGATGTGAGTAACAGATGATGCAGCATATTCAAGGCCTCGTCTGGCTCTGCTGAAATTTAGATGCTGTTCTGATGCTCTGGACTGCTCCGCTGTGTGGCCAATGTAGAATGAACTGCTGAGGCTTGAGCCGCCATTGCCCGGGTGGCGGGAGTGGGAGAAAGCAATGTGAAATTTGCCAGATGGACATGGGCATCGCGGACACACCGGAAGATGCTGGCACGCAGACCCCGCAGCAACTCCAAAGGCGAACGTCTCCAGACCACGATTTTGTAAGTTCATACGAATGCATCTGCATGGGAAAGATGGAATATATATATATATATATAAACTCATTTACAATTGCAAGAGATTGAGCAACAAATCAGGGGCAGCAGGTCACACTCCTCAAGAGCTTTTTAACGCCATCTGCCAAAGGCTCTACAGCTACATGCTGCGCGTGCTGCACGTGCTTGTGCCTGGCTCGACTTCGGAGCACAGGCGTGGCCAGCGGAACGCTGCAGAGTTCTGGGCGTGATCTTAGAATCTTGTTGACATGCAAATTCGGCAACTTTTGGGACTTTGTGATGCGCGGTGCCCGACAAGAACACATGTAACGGCCCATGGTCCGACCAAGGAGTTGCACAGCAGCGCGCAGGTTCACCGGAAAGCTACACTCTGCTGACCATTCCGGAGGCAGAGCTCTTCGCGCTCTTCGCGCGCCACGTTGGTGACTCGCTGGGTGCGCTTTGCACGCTCCGGCCGCTCCCTCGGCCTGGGACACGGGAGGCAGTTGGGGCAGTTGGGGCAGTTGGGGCAGTTGGGGGGTTTGCCCGCTTTGTCCTTCTTGAACCCTAAAACGACCTTCTTGTTTTTTTCGTAGCGGTGTTGCATATATATATATGTGTGTGTGCGTGTGTATATTGTCATAAACTGTAAAAACCCCCTTCTCTGGGCTTCTTACGAAACAGCAGGCGTGCGTTCCGAAGGTAGGTTGTCATGCCAAACCCGGCATACGGCATTGCGGCTCGCTGGCGGCTCAACATACAGCGGACAAGTCATGGCCATGGATGAGGACTTCAACCTGAGCATGCCCCGACTGCTTCCACACGCAGGCTGTTCAATGCAAGGGCGTCCCACCTAGTATACCAGGGCAGAAGACCCTCAACACACAAGAAGGTCAAAGGCTTCCCAGGACGCATCCTCGGAACTTCCGAAAACCCCTCCAATCCCCTCCGCCCGTTCAGGGGCCGGCTATCCGAGCTGCTCAGGTGGCCTCAGTCCAAACACTTGAGAAAGCGAAGGCCGGCTTCGTAAACCCTAAGCCCTAAACCCTAAATCTTAAACCCTAAAGCCTAAATCCTAAACCCTAAACCCTAAACCCTAAACACTTGAGGCTGCGACCTCGGCTCTGGCTCCGGGCGCGGCCCTCCACGCGACTCCTCTGCCCGGAAGACAGAAACATTCACGAAACACGGTTTTTTTTGCCACCCGCTTAGCTGACCTCTCGGACACTCTGCAGGGAATTGGCGGTTGAAGTACAGGTCGTCAAGACGGGGTTAGAGTTTAGGGTTTAGGGTTTAGGGGTTTTTGACTTCCTGCACGGCCCATGCTCTCACTGCGGCTCCGAACGAAACACCGTTTAGGGAAGTTTAAAGTTTAGGGTCTAGGGTTCAGGGTTAAGGGTTTAGGGTCTGCGGTCTGCGGCTTACGTAGTTCACGGGGCACCATTCCGCAAACTCGAAAAATCGGATGACTTACTGGCTGGCTCTGGCACGAATTAAACCTGGTTACCAAGCACTCACTGTAGAACCCCAAACCACAAACCCAAAACCCGAAACCCGACACCCTAAACCCTAAACCCCAAACCCCAACACCTCAAACGCAAAGCATCGCGAAGGCCTTCGATTTGGGAGGCCGCGGGCGCCCTGTGGCTGCGCGAAGGGGCCCCGCGGCCTCGGGAAAGTCGGAACGGAGGCCCAAACTCGCCATAAGAAAGCCCTTACAGAGGGTTTAGGGTTTAGGGTTTAGGGTTTGGGGTTTGGGTTTTGGGTTTTGGGTTTAGGGATACTCGGACTACATAGACCAAAAGGCTCCCCGACCCTAAGCGACGAATGGAGCTCAGGCTGGTGCAGCATCGGTTCATCATCGTCAAGGCAGCTGAGTTCTTGAGCCATGGCCTGCTGCGCGTATATATATATATATATAGATATATATATATATATATGGTGGATAAGTCGTGTCTTGGACGCACAACAGCGATGTCGGAATGACATGATGCGACTGCAAGGGTCGGTGCGTTCCTCCCACTTGTCCGGGGCTGCAGCGCCAGTGCCTGTGAAAGCGATAGCTGAAGATAGCTAGCGCAACTGCGCCCACGATTTGCCCCGTTAGCGGGTGTAAACGGCTATGTGTTCTGACTTCCTGCCAAATGAAGTCGGTCCGAGTTTGAAGCTAACGCATGGTCACACCGCTGGTCAAGGTGACTTAGTTGGAAGACAATCGCATCATGTCGTTGAGTGATCCTGCGAGCAAGTTCTAAGCCTTTTACCTTGGGCCATCGTTCGATTTGCAGGGTCAACCACACGTGTGGCGAGCAGATACCGCGATGCAACGGCATAGACAGATCAAGAGACATTGTCATCGTACCTCGTAGCAATATCAGTAATGCAACAAGGTGCTCTGTTCTGACTCCGAAGCCTGTCACTCTAAACATCTGCACCACAAGTACGTGCGCATGTGCACACAAAAAATAGAACCTGCATGTCCCTGGAACTTGCAGAAGCCGATGCCTGTCTGCTGCTTCTCCGCCGTAAGAGGCTGGCTCTCGCTGCCTTGGTCCAGCAGAAGATGGACACGCTCAAGGCTCAAAGCATGAATTAGGGCGCAAAGCCACCCCAAGACCCTCCCCCCAATCAACCCTAAACCTTGCGACCGAACTCCGCGCGTGCTCTGCATGCTACTCTGTAGCGTAACCCTTCTTCGACCTCCACGTACGTCGAGGCGCATATCACATCATGTCACAGCGCATAGGGTTTAGGGCCTGTTTAGGGGTTTAGAGTTTGGGGCTTTGGGTTTGGATGCAGACACCCCACACAACCCCTGAACACCCGGCAGTGCTTCCTTTTTCCCCTAGCTCACAGCTTGCGCAGGACGAGCAGTCCACTGCCGTGGCGCAGCCGGCCGGAGCTTTGGTTCCTCGGGAGGTAGCTTGTGGGGTGGCTCCCAAACTCCGAAGATGCATGGATTTCCAGGGTGTAGGGTTTGGGGGGTGTAGGGTTTAGGGTTCAGGGTTTAGGGTTTAGGGTTTAGGGGTCCGTTTGACTCTCTTACCACATGGTCTCTGGTTAGGCCAGTCTGTAGTGCATGAAGCTCTTTGGGTTCAGCTTTGAGCTGTGAACATGACAGTTGGCCCCATGTTGCCACGACATGTGCGAAGTGTGTTTACAGTGGTGCGGAACTTGTTTGCACCTGCAGTTGGCGAAAATCGAACCGCAGGCCTACTCACAGGCATAAGCGAAGAAATCCGCAGAAAGGTCCATCTGCAAACGGCACACATTGAAAAATTAAATTGCAATCATTCAACCTCTGGCAGGAGCCCTTGGCTGTTCATTTCATTCTGGCGTCAAGAAGTTGTCCACGAAGAAATACGGAGCCTTCCCAACAATGCCTGGGCAACCCAGGCATGAAACGCAGCTCTGACACAGCATTACTTGCTGCAGCTGCGATGTTAGATGCCCCGAAGTCTTCACAATCTACGGCTTTGGGCACTCTTGTTGTCCTGCCATGGGCAATCCCTGATCCACCCATCCCGCTTGGCCCTTGGTCTGCACGAGGTATTTCACTGTTGGGGACTACCCTCAGCAAGGCCTTCGATGGCAGCGGATGCTCGCTGCAACATGTGCTTGCCGTCGTTGATGTCCTCCGACGCTCTGGATTCACAGACGATCCACCCCCATGGCTTCTTTGTCAACACCCTGACTGGATAGTATAAGCCTGAACATTTGGCCACTGCCAATTCTCACAATTCACAATAACAATACAAGATCGAAGCGCATCCTTGGATGAGCTGCAGTTCTGTGCACACGTGACGATGCTAGTGCCTCCCAGTTGGTCTTTCCAAACCTCCGAAGTGATCAGAACATCTTTCACGCCCAAATGTGAGCCATTCGATGTACTGAAAGTCTAGTATATTGGTTCTTTCTGCAGATTGTACAAACCCGTAAAAGGATATATAGGGGGTACACAATGCCTACGTCTAGTCCCACAACCCTTGCGCAAAGCACTCGCGCAAAGCACTCGCGCAAAGCACTCGCGGCCCTGCGTTGACCATAGGCATTCACATCGCGCTTGTTACTTTCCCGAGTCTTCCTGTCTACGTTCGCCCCCTGGGAGTAGTTGTATGTGTGGGTACATGGCTATTTGTTACAGCACTTGAGCGGCTCCCGTGCCATTGTGCACCCTCTGTGCTTCCTCAAGTAACCCAAGCCTCACACAGAGTGTTCTAGCGAGTGTGCCCTAGAGTCCCTAGAGCCGGCCCGAGAGACCTAGGGCCCTGGAAATTCTGCGTTGCCACCAGAAAGCTTCCGTAACTTGCGTTGAGATGCGGGCGCAGAAGATGCTGCTCACTGCACTGCGAAGCTTGCAACAACGGCAAGCTGATGACAGCTGCAGTCTAGCTTCGCGGCACGCATAAGAAGCCACCGGCTGGATGTGCTTACCGCCGGGATCAAGACCCAAGCTCACAAAACAGGAAATCTGAAGCTGCAGTGTTCGCTGGGCCCTTGCCCTGGTCCTCCACGACGAAAAGCCCGCCGCGCTTTAGCCATGGCCATAGGCTGCCGAGCCTTAGTAGAAAAACGCTCAGAGGCAACTCCCTTGCGGATCTTCCGGCACGAACTAAAGCCTTTGGGTGCAAAATTCATCAACATCTTCAACTTCAACGTGGGCCCACGCTTTGTGAGATCCCGAAGTTGCTGCCGGGAGGCGTCGCGATCTGCGCCTCCGGCGAATGCAAGCCGTCATCCACCACGACCTGGGGTAGGCTTCGAGGTTGGGGACTCAAGGGAATCATCCCCTTTAACTTGGGGTTTCCTATGCCCCAGGCGAACTGATAAGACTGGTTGCTTAGCACCTTGGCTTGAGGGGGCCTGATGCTGAAATTCACCTCCAGAATATCTCAGCGGCGTCAAAAAACCTCAAGGGCAGCGCTGCGCGAAGGAGCGAAGCCCCAGGCTTTCATCACCTGGGCTGCTGAAACATCACCAAGGCACCATATGCAGTTCCATGAGGCCTCACGTAGGCCATCCGAGGCTTCAACTGTCACGTCCCCATGTGAGGGGGAAGAGCAGAGCGAGAAACCGCAAAGGTCTTTAAACAAACATGAATATCCTGAAAATAACCTGAATAACAGCACCAATAACAAAGAAGGATAAGAGCCCTTTGCTTGACTTAACACCGGGTTTCGGCGGCCACGTGCTCCTCGTTTGCCGAGTCTGCCAGGGCTGTGCGAATTCGGGCCTCGCGCAAGCGTTACTCTGTCTGTCTATCGGTCGGTGAACAAAGCTGCGTAGCCAATGTCTCAACTCAAGACACGTCAGGTGAGGGATGGAACCCGCTTTCAACAGATTCCGATTCTTGGAGTACACAGCAATCCTTTAAAAAACCAAACCCCAGCCCGCTCAGCCAATAACCAGCAGCGCAGGCCTCACCACGGACCATGGCATCCTGGGCTCCAACAGAGGGTCCGCATTGTGTACAACAGCCCTCCACATGCGTTCCCACATGGTTCGCGAGCTGCAGAAGCTTGGGAGACGAATTAAGTGCAAAGTGCAGGCACATTGGGCTTCCTGGTTGCCCACATCTGACGCAACCCCGTGGCCCATAATGCTGCCTTGCTTCCGGCATGACATCCAGGCCGTAGATGAAGGCCTCAGGACGAAATCGATGGTTGAATTCACCTGCGAAGCACATCGGCCCCTACCAAAGCACCTGAACAAAACCTCGGCTGCCGGTTCGCAGCTGAGCTGGGGCACTTCAAGCGTTGCCGGGTGCAGGCTCGTCGCCTCTTAAGAATTCACAAGCCCTCCAAAGGCTCCAAAAGCCCCGAAAGCCTCTTTTCAAAGGAGGGCCCTGAACTGCCGGACCGGAGCGCTTCCGGGAAGTAGCTGCGCCAGGCGCGGAGCGACCCGCCCGGCCGGAAATCGGGTCCCAGGCCTCAGCAGCTCCGGAATTGGGCTTTTTGTTGAGCGAACAGACCTTCCCGTTCATAGCAGCCATGGATAAGAAAATCTTCATTCGAAATCTAACTCCAATAACATGAACCAAAGGACTGTCAATAACAAGAGCAAGTGCAGCAACGGCAGCGTAACGATGACTCTAACGACGACCATACCAACGATTTACTCCCCGGGCTAGCCTCAGCAGGAAGCACCCCCCAGCGGAACCCCACTCCTGCCCCAAAAAAGGGTTCTAGGGGGCCCCCCTAAACCCTAAACCCTAAACCCTAAAACCCTAAAACCCTGAAAACCCTAAACCCTAAACCCTAGCCCTCAACCCTAAGCCCTAAACCCACCCAAAAAGGGAGCGCCGGGTGGCCTGCCATGGAACTCAAGGAGTCCGGGATCTGCGTGCCCAAGCCCACCTCAAGCCTTGGCAGCTCTTTGGGCCTACGGCGCTGCTAACTTGAAAAACAAAAGGTTATGGCTATAATATGGCCATAAGACTATAAATATATATATATATATATGTATATGTATATGTATATGTATATGTAAATGTTCATGTACATGTATATATATATATATAACGTATAGTTCAAAATATGTTTTGGGGTACACTTGGCCCGGCAACAGGCGGTTGACCTTCATGTGCTGGAGCAGCGCTTCGTAGACGGGGCAGTACCCATTCCTGGGCTGTGGACCGCAGAGGACCAGTGGGGTTTACGAAAATAGGGGACCCCTAAAATAGAGCCCCAAATAATAGGATTCCCATACAGTAAAGGCCCCCAATAAGGTACCCTAATTTCCCCAATATGCCCCTTACAACCTTGCAGGTACACTATGCTACTCTTCAGGGACTTCGTCGTGTAAGGATCTCTGGGCTACACTGCACTGCCGGATGGAGCATGGAAGTGACAGGGGTTTACTTCGGCAGGTGCGCAACCAGACTCGTCACCGGAACATCCATGATGACAGCAGGGTCGTCGCGAATCCGATGCTTCATGCCGGTGACAGACGCTGCATTGACGAAGGTCGTGGACAGCTCCATCCGGTCAGCACCTCTTGCATCAGACAAAGGCAGCGTAGCACCCACCTGCATTCCCTTTTGCTTGTGCACGTGCCCGAAGACATGGAAGGAAGGGGCACGCCCACTGGGCGGCGAACAGCGAGCCAGAGCTCGCGCGAGTGCTTTCGAGCCCGTATGCGTACCGACGAACTTGTCAAGAATGCCATAGGGTGGACCGTGAGTGATGAGAATGTCCAGCGGGACTTCCAGGCAACGGCTGAACACTGCCAGCTGTCGTTCCTCATCCACAGCGAAAGCTCGCATGGAGCTCATTGCAATCACGTCGGTGTGTGGTGCCCCAGCAATGTGCAGGTGAACTGTGCGGCCCACGTTTGCACCGCGTTCGATCTGGATGGCCAGTTCAGCCGCTTCACCCTCCAGGTACAGCGTCGCGTTGCTGAGTAGGCGCTGCCTCACTTGACAGCGCCACGTGGAAAGAGCCTGCTTCCTGCCGTCGGGGTCTACGTCCTCAGAAGGCATATACTCAGGCAGATTCCAGCCCTCCACTGCACCACTGGCAGCATGTTTGGCCTTCCTATCCTTTGAGGACATTGCCACGTTGGCGTGGTACGTCTCGGGATCGAAGACCAGGTCATGGTTCCCAGCTATGACGATGCGGTGCTTGTGGGGCAGTAAACCAAGCCAGTTGTTGAAGGTGCAGGCTTCTCTGGCCGTACCATCCACAGTGACATCGCCGCAGTGGATGAACACATCACCGGGCGGCACGCGTGAGGCGTCCGTGGCAGTGCTCACCATATTGTGTGTGTCGGACATGACCACGATCCGAACGGCCTCGCCTGACTCAAACAGGCCCTGACTTCGCAGCGCTGCCAGGGCCTCCGGCGTGTACTGTGGTGAATGTGACCCATCCGGACCAAAGGCCTGTCCCATGGGGAGGGAGAGAGATGTGTGCTTCGAGCTGGACGCGTGCTCTGGGACATCGCGACCTCCGCAGCAAAATCTATAGGGCTTTGAGCCGAGCACATTTTGGAAGTTCAGAGATGTGGGGAGCTCCAAGAAACTGCCAAGCGTTGAACCTCAGGTTCTCGGGAAGCGCCATCTCCCTCCCGAAACGACGAAACTACACGAAACTCTTCACGAGCATATGACGGTGACAACAACCGGACATCGAAGCTTCCATCGCTTGTGTTGTGCGCTCAGTCCGTGGTTCAAGGAGGCGTTGGCTGAAAATTGATTTGGTGGTGCGAGAATGTGCGAGAGCCCCCATCCTCAAATTTGACCATGCTCTGAACTGACCGTGGCCACTCTACGCATACACAGTGCCGATGGCCCTTCACCTCTGCCATCCCTTCCGACAACTCAATAACTCAGGTGACGAGCCCTGCTAACCCGATGCCAATTGCATCTTAGACTCTGAGCCTTGTCTGACCCCGCTTCCGACATGAGCTGGCTGAGCTGGACCTGCTTGGGAACCTCGCGGCAGAACCCAGCAGCTGCTTAATCTGAAGCCTTCCGCCGCGAATGCAAAAGCCATGCTTTCTTATGCACCCAGCCCCTATATGCTACTATAAGCGTTCCAAGAGTACCTAGCTTGCTCACATACATGATCCCTCCACCGGCCTCTTGCATGGCCGTGCGCCCTTCGAGACTTGGCTGCTCCCAAGTCTGCCACGGCTCGGGCTCCTCACCTGAGCGATCGGCCCAAAGTCCAGGACATCGGGGGTCTGGGAAGAAGGGGGTGTCGGGTTTAGGGTTTTAGGGTTTAGGGTTTGGGGTTTGGGGTTTAGGGTTTAGGTTTAGAGGTTTCTTGTGAGGGGTGTCATGTCTGTTGTATCAAAGGTCTTCAAGACAGGTTCGGCTAAGTGTGGTGGGTCTGTGCTCGTCAGGCACCACACATTTTTCCAAAAGCCCAAGAGTTCTTCCTACGTGGATGCATACATCTTTCATAGATAATGAATCATGAACTACACCCAGATCCTACACGGTAGTCTTGACCCCCCCGATGTGAAGGCTTCGACACCTGGTCCAGCATGTGGCTACAACCCCATCCTTTCTCACGAAGAGGCAGACAGAGTTGCCCGCCAGGAGGTGCGAAAAGTTTTGATGGCGGAGGATCTCAAGTCAGAGGGCAGTTTCAAGTGCAGTTGGGTCTGCTGAAGCTTGGGCTTCGGTTCGGGGTCAGAGTTCCTCCATCCAGCTGAGATGCAACAGAGTTCCCAGTCGTAGGCCTGGGTCCAGCAAGTTGCGTTCGACTTGTCGGCACAGCAGTCGGCATAGCCTCGATTGGTCCATCTTGGATTCTGTCAGGGGTTTCCTGCACCCACCAAAGCTTGAGGGTTTAGGGTTTAGGATTTAGGGTTTAGGGTTTCAACAGGCAGCTGAGAGCGTGAAAGGCTGTAGATGTTGCATTCCCACGGGCTGAACCGACCCGTGTGTCACTTGATTTCAAAATGCGCAAAGCATGCGCAAACAATGTCGCTGGCAAGTCTTGTGAGTTGAAATTGCCAAGTCTCGAAGTACCTCGCTCCAGCCTGAAGCAAACGATCTCATGTCCATTGTCAATGTCACACGGAAACTCGAACAGTCAACCTTCGACATCCAGAATATAGACAAGTCCCTGCCAACAAGTCCCTGAGGCTTTCGATGACACTACAGCAGCATCTCTTTTGCACGACCTGTTCTCTGAAGTTCCACCCCTTCAAGACGAGCATTCACTAAACTGGAGGCTGGGCTCGAACTACACTACACTATGGGTTTTTTGCCACCCGTCTAGCCATGCTCCACGGGGCAACTGAAGAGGGAATACACTATGGATTTAGGGTCTAGGGCTGAGGGTTCAGGGTTCAGGGCTCAGATGGAAGCAAGATCTGGCAGCCCAGGGGCAAGCGGGGGAAGGACCCTCCGGTGGTCCCCAGGACCTCGCTTTGGGGGCTCTGGCTTTCGAGGGTCGGACAGGGGCCTCCATCGCCTAAATGAGGGTTTCACGGCGATGCTGCTCCAAAATCGAAGGTGCGGTGGATGCGTGGATACATGCCTAGACACAGCAGAAGCAGCCTTTGGGCTCAGATTTCGAGGACAAGGAGCCAAACTGGGGCGCACGCGTGCCAAGGCCCCGCCAGGCAGGGGCGGCCCGCTTAGAGAGCGCTGCTGCCTGGACGTCCCCAAGACATCTCCAAGACCAACTCGCAAAGGACTTCATGACTCTTTCGCTCTCGCTGCACTTCTTGGTAGCCCAGTAGCCATATTATGATAAGGGCACCCTTTTTTGGGTTGGTTACTTTATAAGGGAACCCACAAACCAAAAAAAGGGTAAAGGGTACTACTGGGCTACCAAGACTTCATGAGCTTTCCAGTAGTATCACTACACTGCACGCGAAACGCTGAAACTCCAAGCCACCTCGAGCCGCAGCCTCCGGAGGAGCTTCCCCAGGCTCAGAGCTCGCGTGTGCTCCAGGGCGGCCAGAAACATGGAGAAGTTGATGGTGCCGGCGACATCTGACTCCTGAATACGATCTCTGCCCCAGCACACTTGCCGACGGTTTCTTGCTGGGCTCTTTTGGGCAACTGCTTCCAAAGGTATTGCGAGGCATGCAAGCTGATGCAAAAGTTGCAAGTTTCGAGTTCTTAGATCGGTGCCAGTAGCAGAAAAAATCGAGCCGCGGGTCCCTCTGCCATCGCGCTCCCCATCTCCGCACGTTGCCTGAGAGGCAGCGTTAGGTCCACCCAGCTTGGGATTCTGTCGACAAGCTGAGCGCGGAAAAAAGGGGTTTGAGGCAAGAAGTGGGGAGGGGGCTGTGCACTTGAGGCTCAGTTTTGGAAATGCCTGCCTCGTCTCGTCGGAACAAGGGCAAGCGCGACAAGGTGTTCATGTTGGATGGTGATTAGTGTCACCCCCCCCCCCCACAAAAAAAAAGAAAAACATCATCCATAGCGTGGGGGGCAATTTGGTGGGGGGATGATTCTAAAAGGGATGAGTTCCTATGTATTTAATAGGGATAGATACGATTTTCTTGGGGTTAAATAGCAAGGCCCGATTAAAAAATTAAAAAAAAAAAAAAACAACTCAAAATCAGCATCACTATCACTAACTTCCATGTGCTGATCGCTCCATTTTCGTCGGGCGCTGCCGAAACGTCGGTCGTGTTACAAGTGATCCCCTCTCTCCGACGTGAGTTGTCGTTCTGCTGCAGCCTTGGCACGAAGGCATCTGAAAACTCAACCATCTCAATATGAATGCTGACATGCACTCACTTGCACGACATTTTTTAATCACCAACTGGAAACGGTACTCTGAAGACACGCGTCGGTCTACTTCTGAACTTGGCACGTCAGCCAGAAGAGCCGGCGGAGCAATTCTGGTGTAAAAGACTGTCTGTCAGTCTGTGAAACATGCTGATTCAGCAACGAGCAAACACCGACGGCGTGGCTGATTCTCAGCTGCCGTCCCTGGTTCTATTCGGTCTGTCTGACAGTCGGACCAAAATATTACAGCAACACCCAGCCACCTTCTCCGTCCTCAGCACATTGAACATCGGCCAAGGCGGTCAAGGGCAAGGCGGTCTGCGATTCCACTTCGAGTGTGCCGAGGAAGTAGACGTGCCGAATACCATCGCTGAAATCTTGGATGTGTCGAATAGAACTAGGACTGCACATTCACTGCTTCAGGAAGAACTGTTTTCAAAAACAGAAGCAAAAGCTGCTGCTTCACCAAGGGGCAATTTCGGTCTATGTGCTGCAGTCGAATCTGATGCTGCCGCACAGACGGGTGTGCGCAGCACGCGAAGTCTGCCAGCCATATGGAGCCATCGGGCGAACTCCAGGTCCCCTGCATTCCATACGCTATGTTGCCTTTTCCTTAGCCAGCACAAGACTCAGGCAAGCCAAACAAGCATACCAACACAACAACAGAAAACTGTAAATTCAAGCGGGCTGCTGGTCGTCCTCTTAAAGCCCACCCGCCAATCTGCAAACAAGAACAACATCTCCACGCGGGTGCTGTGCTCCCAACGGTACACACCCACACGAGTCGGCATGCCTGCAGTCGGCCCTACGGTCTGGCAGCCCTCGTTGCCGAATCAGCTGCGGCGGGCGGGGTCATCAAGGTTTAACATGGCCAGACTCGAAATGCAAAACTTTCAGTATCTCTCTGGTCTGTAAGCATGTGTTTCGGGCTGGGCCGCCAGCCACCATTTTCCCACTCATCCATCACTGCCTGTGAACAATGAATTGCAAATGACACACACACACACACACACACACACACCGCAGGCTTCCTGACTGACTCTGACACGGCCTTGACGGACTTCAGCTGCGATCGCGACCTTGACTTTAAACAGTCGAGCAACAGCAAAATCTGAGGGACAAACAAACTCAAAACTAGTAGCTCGGCCTGTAACAGTGAAAACTAGGCGTAGTGTTAGTCGTTCCTGCCCCCGCCCTGTAACAGTCAAAACTAGGCGTAGTGTTAGGTCCTCTATATATTATAACTGTATTCGGATCATTAACTGTTACAGACTGGGGGCAGTAAGCACAGAACTGCCAGGGGACTCAGAGACGCATGTCACGTCGTCTTCTCACTCAGTCTGAGTCTTTCGCGCCTTCTGACGTCGTTGCTCCGCTTCAAGCAACGGGCGTCTGCCGTCGTTCTAAGTTGGGCACTGCCCCCGCCCTGTAACTGTAACAGTCAAAACTAGGCGTAGTGTTAGGTCGGTCCTCTATCTATCTGTATTCTGATCATTATTATTATTATTCAACGGTTACAGAGTGGGGGCAGTAAGCACAAAACTGCCGGGGGACTCAGAGACTCATGTCACGCCGTCTTCTCACTCAGTCTGAGTCTTTCGTGCTTTCCGACGTCGTTCCTCCTCCTCCTGGTGCTCTCGGCGGAATCTCTGGAGGTCCTCGATGCTGTCGTCGAGCTGCTTCTCATAGCGCAACCTCCTGATTGCAGGGGTTACCAATGACGTGACTGCGAGCTCCTCTCTATTAGACAAACAAACCCTGGATCATAATCGGAAACCTAAACACTCGAACCCCTAAACCCAAAACAACCCTAATAATCCCTAGGACTCAGACCCTAAGATGGTTTTGAACAGTTACAGCATCTGGCCTCGCATCGTGCGCAGCCTCGACCATCGTTCTAACGTCCTCGTACTGGTCCCCGGCTACGGTCAGCTCAAGCAGCTGATCCTTGTGATGTCGGCAGGCGCTCAAGAATGCGTTCACCGAAGACCTCGGACCGGAGAGGTTCCAGTAGGCTCCGAACCAGCTGTCCTCGTTCTGCACATGGGACAGCTGTGCCCCTGTGCCTGTGTCTCCTCTGACCACGGTCTCCATGGTAATCCCGAACCGTCGAACACTGGCACGGGTGGAGGCACCGTCGGTCTTGAAGTAAACACACGACAGAAGCTTCTCGGGCACCGGCCAAAGCACGTACGACACAACGGCCTCATTGGCGTCGGTCTGGCTTGGTCGCCCTCGGTCTTCTGTGACAGTGACGAGCTCATTCGGCCGCATCGACCTTTTTGTATTCTTGGTGACGTAGGAGATGATGCTTTCATCGGTCTCTCCGTTCTGCAACCTCAGCAGGTACACAAAGATGCAAGGCTTGGGCTCACTCTTAGTAGTTAGTAGTTACGAGTTAGTAGTTAGTAGTTAGTAGTTAGTAGTTAGTAGTTAGTAGTTAAGTTAGTAGTTAGTAGTTAGTATTAGTTAGTAGTTAGTAGTTAGTAGTTAGTAGTTAGTAGTTAGTAGTTAGTAGTTATAGTAGCAGTAGTAGTAGTAGTAGTAGTAGTAGTAGTAGTAGTAGTAGTAGTAGTAGTAATAGCAGTAGCAGTAGCAGTAGTAGTAAGTAGTAGTAAGCCATCAACCCTAAACCCTCAACCCTAAGTAGTAACAAGTAGTAGTAGAAGTAGTAGTAGTAGTAGTAGTACTACTACTAGTACTAGTACTAGTACTAGTACTAGTACTAGTACTAGTACTAGTACTAGTAGTACGTAGTACTAGTGTAGAAGTAGAAGTAGTAGTAGCAGTAGTAGCAGTAGTAGTAGTAGAAGTAGTAGTAGGAGTAGTAGTAGTAGGAGTAGGAGCAGGAGCAGGAGTAGGAGTAGGAGTAGGAGTAGTAGTAGTAGTAGTAGTAGTAGTAGTGGTAGCAGTAGTAGTAGTAGTAGTAGTAGTAGTAGTAGTAGTAGTAGTAGTAGTAGTAGTAGTAGTAGTAGTAGTTCTAGTAGTACTAGTAGTAGTAGTAGTAGTAGTTGTAGTAGTAGTAGTAGTGGTAGTAGTACTAGTAGTACTAGTAGTAGTGAGTAGTAGTAGTAGTAGTAGTAGTAGTAGTAGTAGTAGTAGTAGTAGTAGTAGTCAGTAGTAGTAGTAGTAGTAGTAGTAGTAGTAGTAGTAGTAGTAGTAGGAGTAGTAGTAGTAGTAGTAGTAGTAGTAGTTTTTGGAGTATTAGTTGTGGTAGTAGTAGTAGTAGTAGTAGTAGTAGTAGTAGTAGTAGTAGTGGTAGTAGTAGTAGTAGTATAGTAGAACTAGTAGTAGTAGTAGTAGTAGTAGTCGTCGTCGTCGTCGTCGTCGTCGTAGTAGAGTCGTCGTAGTAGAGTCGTCGTAGTGCCGGGAGTCCTGCTTGAATGAATGAAGCCTGCCTCCAAGGTAGGCGCCGAGAAGAGCTCGATGCAGCAGGTGGCAGACCTCATGCACGATCTGCATGCTTCTCGACTGATGCTTAAATTGCAGATTCATGGCTTCAGAGATAGCTATCATGGCAACAATGCTTCTCTGCCAAGGAAGGGGAGTACGATGCGACGTTGCGCGGTGCTGCCAAGAACTGCCCATCCGCGGCGCCGGATGAGCTCCTAAGCTATGGATCCGTGGCGGACGTCGTGACCAAAATCAAGGACCAGCTGCGGATCGACTATCCGCCTGCCGGAGCCGTGGCGTCCTTGAGCATGATGATGTCGTCAGGCAGTGGTGACGGCTCGGCAGGCGACGGAAAGCCCGACGAACCCATGGACGCGGCCTCCGAGCTTCGAGACCGAATCCGCAAGGTGGCCACTGCCAAGGTGGCGAAGATGTTCCAAGTTTTTAGCCCGAAGCCCAACGAGCTGTCCGCCAGCAGCATTGCCACAGTCTTGAGTGATGCGGTGGCTGCGAAAGTGGATCTCCAGGCCGACGAATGCGGCATCGTGGTGATCAACCCGAAGATGTGGACCGAAACGAAAGCCAGACCGGACGCCAGCTTTGCACCGTGCCGTGGTCTGATGTCAGACATAGGAATGCTGAAATGAAAGGTAAAGGGATTGTAAAGGGTGGAGAGTGTGCAAATGATTTTAATGTCGTTTTAGGTCTTCTCGTTCTCTCTGTCGGTCTCGGTCTCGGTCTCGACCACGGCTTTCGGCCTCTCCGCTTCGGACACGACGTCAGCCTTGAGGTCGGTCTTCCGTGCAAGGACGCTGGCAAACATCGGGTGACACAGGTGTACGGTCTGGGGGCCAACTGATTCGTCGGTCTTTCCGGTAGCAACGATCGTGCGGCACAACATCGCGGGCTTCCCGAACTTCAGCACCCCTTCCGAAAATGCTTTGAACTTTTCTTCGGCCTGCTCGCTCAGCGTCAACCTGACGCACGCCATCTCCAACTTCTTTCGGACTTGAGGAAGCTTGGCCCCTTCCATGAGCACCGGGTCTTCGGTCTTGTCGCTCGGGGTGAAGCCTGCCTGTCGGCCTGCACGATGAATTGAGTCCTTGGCATTGGATGGGTTGCAGGCGGGTCTAGCGGGATGCCATGGTGTACAACATGACAAGTCCTGCGGGAAATGATGCTAACTCAGACCCAGCGGCCACGACCGCGTTCAACTCCGAGTCGTGCAAGCGACACGGGCTGATTCGCAAACTCTCGATCTTGTTGGGAGCCAGCTGTTGGGCCTGCAAGCACACGAGTGCTATCATGTCTCACTGCGGACGTATTGAATTGGGTTCAGCTGTGAAGCCTGGATGGTCAAGTAGTAGCTCATCGTTGAGCTTGGCGCGAAGACCGGGTGAAAAAACAAACTTACCAAAACGACTTCGAGCAACAGTCTGGACGTGCGAACTTGTCACTCTAAGATTCTGATGCTGCGAGTGACCACCACTGGCCTGCAAAGATCCTGGACCTTGGCGCTTCACACTGCATTTTTTACACAGTGGAGCCTCGGTCATGACTTGTCGTGCCCGGGAAAATATGACGAAGACAGCCGCAGCCACTAGACAATGTTAATTCAGGGCTCATTCTCACAGGCCAGGAGAGCTAGGGTGGTTATTATACGCTGAAATTTGCAATTGACTGAATTCTGAATTATTGAATGGGCTGCAAGGCAAGCGTGCCTTCCGAGCTGCACGCTGCTCCCTTTCGATGGTTTGCTTAAATCAATTGGCCCTGTCCCCGGTGTGACGGTCTAGGACCAGGAGTCAAAAAGTTAAAGGCATCCGGCAGAAAGGCCTAGGGTTTTTGAAACAGCCGTCTAGCCATGCTCCACGGGGCATTGTTAGGGTTTAAGGGTCTAGGGTTTCGGTTTGGGGCTGCTGTGGGGGTTTACTTCGGGACCGGGTCGGCGGTTTGTGACTCAATTTGCTTGTTGGCCCTAGGACTCTGCGCCGGAGCTGTCGTTCTCTGCTCCCGACTCGGCCTCTGCCCCCTCTTCAGCTTCGTCGGGCTCAGCATCATCACCGATGACCTCCTGCCACTCCTCTTACACGCAATGTTCATTGCTGACGAATCTGAACCTTCAAGTTGAGTAAGTCTCGCGCCTTTGCGAAGCCCTCGTCGGTCAGTGCGCCGCCCTCTTTCGTCATGGCCAGCCTGAGTATGAATTGGCGCCTACGATGACAGCCACAGTCGAGCAGCATGAGTCTTGTGTGAGCCGAGCCACATCATCAGTAGAGGGAGCCTCTCCCGCACCAGCCACTCTCGATGCGCGTCGTTCTTGGCAATCGCAGCGTACACTGCGCCCTTTCGGGCGGCTTCCAACGCCAGGCCCCCGTCTCCGGGGCAGAGATCCAGGACTGCTCTGGCAGAAACCTGGGCGCGACAACCGGCGCAAAAAAAATGTCATCAATTGCCAATTCTTACCTGGACACGCGACTTGCGACCATGGTGCGGAGTGCAGGATTTCGGCCAGGAGTTCCGGGGCGTCTGCGTGCCAAAAAAGAGGTGTAGCGTCCCCCTGCATGCCCAGCTTCTTCCGGATCTTCTCCAAGCGCCGGCCCAATCTCTTGCTTTCGGGCTTCGTTCCCTCAGAAAGCCATTCCCATGACATGAATCTCAACGCTTAAACAGACACAGGTCTTCTCATGGCCAACGATTCCGATGCACAACGCCCCTGTTCTCTTGCAAGTCGCCCCTGTGTCGTGCGTCGACGGGATGATGGCCTTCTTGGTTTCCGGGGACACAAAGGTCAAGCCCTGAATTGGCTGCACGGGCACGTTCGAGATGACCTCCGAGTTCGTTCTGCCCTCGCCGAGCGTTCGGTCCTTCACCTGCCAACAATTTGAGGCATGACCTGGGCCTGGTTCAGTGAAAGCCGTCCAAAAAACATGGTGGCCTGCGTCAGGCGTCTCCACTGGAGCTTGGGTGAAATGAAGAAGATGCGCTCCGTCTGCTTCATGGACCCTGGCGCGGCGAAGTGAAATGTGATGACAGTACGAAGAACTTTCTTACGATTATGACTGGACAGCGACGCTGACAATTCGAGCCGGCATCGCCAAAGCCCCTGGACTTACCATAGCGTTTTTCTAGCGATGTCCCGTCGAACAACGCCACAACCTCCTGTGTTTACACGGTGTTACAATTTTCGGAGTCCATGGCACGGACAGGTATCAGACACGCAAGCTCCTTCGTGTTCGGGAAGTGTCCTTGTCCTGTCTTCTCAGTGGGGAACTGGCAGCGAATGCGCGATCGCGTCTCCCGGCTGCGCCCATCGAAGAAAACAAACACCTCGGAGACAGCCACAGATTCGGAAGCACAAACAAGGACGACTATAATGCTGCTCCGGACCCACCGGTTGTTCCAGAACGGTCTGCTCATCATCTCCTTCGCCACATCCAAGGGCTTGAAGGGCTTGTCGCTCAGTCTGAGTTGAAAAGACAATGCGAGCTGCAGAACTAAGTACTACTAACTACTAACTACTGCTATCATAATTGTAATATTCTAACTACTACCGTTCGCTCTGCATGACCATGACAGGATGCCCAAACCATCGAGCTGTTGTACGCTGTCTGGTGGCTTTCGGGGTCCAGCAATTTGGCGCGCAAGCGCTCGGTCGCGTTCATGTCGGACTTTGCGGCCAGAGCCAACAGCTCTTTCAGGAATGTGTACCTGCGCAAGGCTCCAACAGCCACAGTACACTTCGAACAGCAGTACCACACGACCCCGAATCCAGCCCGTGGCCTGAAATGCAGCACCTCGAACAGACCCACTTTGCCCTTTCCACCGCCGACAGCTTCTTTGGACACGCTTCGGTCCGAGCTCTTGCACAGCTGGATTAACAGGGATCGGAGGAGGAAGCGATAGTAGTCCTGTCGTCCTGCGATGGCACACGTGACGTCACACACTGTACACACACACAGACACACACACTGACTCTGACACACACACACACACACACAGAGACACACACACACACACACACACACACACACACACACACACACACACGCCACACACCCACACGGACACGCACGGCACACGCACTAACACGGACACGCACGGCACACGCACTAACGCACGCACGCACGCACGCACGCACGCACGCACGCACGCCCGCCCGCACGCACACACGCCCGCACGCACGCACGCACGCACGCACGCGCACACACACACACACACACACACACGCACACACACACACACACACACACACACACACGCACACACACAGACGAACAGACACACACGCACACACACACACACACCACACACACACACACCACACATACACACACACACGCACAGCCACACACTGTGACACACACACACACACACCCACGCATGCACGCACGCACGCACACACACACACAGACACGCACGCGCACGCACGCACGCACGCACGCACGCACGCACCCACACACACACCCACACGCACACACACACACACACACACACCCACACGCACACGCGCACGCGCACACGCACACGCGCACGCGCACGCGCACACGCACACGCACACGTGCACGTGCACGTGCACGCACACGCACACGCACACGCACACGTGCACGCACACGCACACGCACACGCTGGCACACGCACACGCACACGCACATGCACACGCACACGCACACGCTGGCACACGCACATGCACACGCACACGCACTACACGCACACGCACTATACGCTCACACGTGCCCACGCACGCGCACGCACACGCGCACGCGCACGCTCACCCGTGCCTACGCACGCGCACGCACACGCGCACGCACACGCATGCACGCACACGCACACAGACACACAGACACACAGACACACAGACACACAGACACACAGACACACAGACACACAGACACACAGACACACAGACACACAGACACACAGACACACACACACACAGACGCAGAGACACACACACAGACACAGACACAAACACAGACACAAACATATAAACACACACCCACGTGCAAACACCCACGCACGCACGCACGCACGCACGCACGCACCCACGCACGCACGCGTGCCCGTGCACACGCGCACGCGCACGCGCACGCACACGACACGCACGCACGCCACACACAGACACAGACACGCCACACACCCACACGGACACGCGCGCACACAGACACCCACACACACACACATACACACACACAGACACACATTGCACTTAAACCATAAACCCTAAACCCTAAACCCTAAACCCTAAACCCTCAACCCTAAACCCTAAACCCTAACTAACCCTAAGTAACCCTAAGTTAATAAAGTAATACCCTAACTGGACTAAACCCGAAACCCTAAACCCTAGAGAGACACTTAACAGACACTGGTTTCCAATGTGCACTCTGCGGCCCGCCTTCCAGGGTGGACACGATCGAGCGCTTCTTCAAATGGCATTTGACAGGCGACACAATCTTCTCCACTTTGCTCCAGCCTGTGATCGGACCGTCATAGCCCACGCATAGACCTTCCAGTGCCCGAAACTCATACATCAAGTCCTCCGAGCAGAGGAACTCCTCCCCGAAATTGTCCATGAACTGGATGGCGCTCTGGGAATAAGGTGCCTGACGCTGCAAGAGATGACCGAATTCTTAAGGTTGCTATGCACATGCCGGCCGGGTTGACTACTGAAAGGGTTGCGGCGCCTCGGTCCCGGAACTTGTCACCTGCTGAAACCAGTTGTACAGGGCCTCCTTGCCGGCCTTCAGCTTGCCTTCCTTCTCCAAGACTTTCTTCGTGTAGGTAACACGCGCGGCAATCTGGCTGAAAGTCAGTCTGCACACACTCTTTGACTTGACCGCTTCGTCCATCTTGAAGCCTGCGCAGTCAAAAAAAAGGTCGATGCCACACAGGCGTGAGCCCCGACTCGTTCAACAGGGCTTGGGGGTCAATCAATGGCTAGGCACTCTCAAAACAAACTGCGGGCATCAATCGCAGCCTGCCAGCAATGCTCCGGATTCCGAACGGGCTGCGTGCCATTTCATCGGGCAGCAGGACACCTGCCTCACCCAGGTCTTCATCTGCGTGGACAGCTCCTTCGGACCCAGGCTACTTTTGACTGCGTCTTCGTACTGTCGGAGGACGCCGACCATGATGCCCAGAGCCATCTCCTCTCCCCAAATGATGCGGATTTCCTCTTCGTCCGGGTAAGTGTTCAGGGAGGTATCGGCAACCACGACACCAATCTCCGCGCTGGCCAGGGACGCGTCGGCTACGATCTGGGACTTGGAAACGGTCCTCACAGCCTCCCAATTTAAGGATGTCGCCGCTGTGGAGAATGACAACCAGAACAGGCTCCTAAGAAATGTCACTCAGACTTGCTGACACGGATGAAGTATTGTTGTTTTAATACATGCTTGAAAACTTACTTTGGAACAAGCAGCCCGCCGGCCATGAGCTGGCCCTTGTCGGACGATGCAATGGACGCGAACTGATCACCGGCGCAATCGATGCGTTGCCGGCTTGGCCCGGCCTCGTCAAGTCCTGTCGGGGATTTACACAATTTTATCATCTGAGGTTCCACAAACACAGCGCAGGCCTCTTGTCCAATGCAACCCTCCGATCTTTTCTGTCTGCCGTGACCCCGTGGCGCGCCCCTCTATCTGTCTCAAACTTTTCTGCACAAAGGGACTCGTCCGACAGCTTGCACAGACTGGGCACACATACACCACGAGTGCTTGACTCCTAAATTACGTAACTAGTCTTCAGTCGTTCCGGGTTCCGGAATCCGGACTGTGCTGCGTTGGACGAGTATCGTTCTACACTGCAAACTATACAATGCAGCAATTACGGCCTCGCTGGCTCTTCTATCTGGCAATTCTTGTACAGCCAATCCCAAACATTATCCGGCGTGATCAGCTTGGAGCCTTTCGGCGGCGGATAGGACTTGGTCACTTTCCATTTCGAGTCCGGTCGGCCAGCAACCTCGGCCAGAAGTGCAGCCAAACTGCGAAACTTCTTCACGAAGGGCTCCGTCAGGTACAAGGACCTATCAGGCAAGCTTTGGTTGCTCAGTCAGAATCCGATACAACTCGCAAGAAACAATATTATTAACAAGTACAAATTCTAATAAAAGTACAAACTCGTACCGCTGCTGCCAAAATGCTGCTTCACCACGGTCTCCGGACGGGGTCGCCAAGCGACGTGCCTGGACTTTGTCAAGTCCGTGCCCTCTGCGACGATCTTGCCCATGAGCATGGCGTGAGCCGCTCGCCAGTCGGGCTTCTCCAGCTTCTTGCCCGTGACGATGATGTCGGCCTTGTGCAAATCATCGGTCCGACGCTGGCCAGGCATCTCGGATATGCCTTTGGCACCGATGTAGCACGTCGCCTTGTCAAATCGTCGGGCAGGACCTCGGGCAGCATGCTTGGCCATCTCGTCGTGGAGGCGTTGCTCTCGGGCAGTGGCACACTTCTTCGTGAAGGTCTTCAGGGGCGCCGTCGTGCTTCCCCGCAGGCCTTGCCTGCGGGTTTCCCTCGCCTCCGCAATCTTATGCTCACGCTTCTCCGCAAAAGCTTGCTTCAAATCTTCATGCCTTTCGGTCCACACGGATGCCACATCTGCCGGACCAGGCATGGACGTGCCGAACATGGTCTTCGATCTGGAAGGCCTGTCGGACTCGGCAGCAAGCCTATCCAAAGCTGCACGCTGCTTTTTGCGGAGGCTGGCTTCGGTCTGGCCCCGGTCTGCCTTTCGCTTCTTGGCGACTCCTCGGGCTAAGGTCCCAAGCTCCGAGCCGTACGCACCACGGGGCTTGCCAAAAAACTCCACGTACAAGCCCGCGGCTTGACGAAAGAGCGGTCGGGCAGCGGCCACGTCCGAGATCTCGGACACCTGCAATCTGTCTCCTGCACAGCCGTCAGCGCAGGGCGCAATATAGGGCTGAGGCGAAGTTACAATTACAACCAGACAGAATCAAAAAGAAACACGTGTTCGCGCTGTTCTCGTGCCGAGCTGCGCAGGCGCCAGATAGACTGCTGAGACACCCGCGACGCGTCTTGTCGTTCTAGCTCGCTGAATTGCGACTCCACGCCTTGCGTGGAATTCACTGCAGCCGCCTGAAACCGGACCAAAGGGATCCTGAGACAAGCATGGCCACTGGGGGTCTATTTATTATTAATTAAATACTACATCGGGCAACCACCCTAAAGTCCATTTAAACCCTAACCCTAAAACCCAATAATGCAGTTAGACGTGTTGCAAAGCGGTCACAGGGCGATTCCGTCGGCTTTTCTGGCATCGTTCCAGGACAGACCGCCAACTTTCCAAGTTGTCGCCTAACTTTCGCCACGTGTAGACGAGTGAGTCCTGGGCAGAAGCTCTTTCAACATCCCATGTGGTACTCTGAAATCTGAAGGGTTCGTGACTTTAAATTAAGGACCGGTCCTTCAGCTCCAGGAATTGCTTGAGGGCATCGTCCTCGCCAACCCTCAAAACGACCGCCAGTCTGCGAATCTTTCCTTCGAGCGACTGTACCCTGGCACTTCGGGCGGCTTTATCTGCTGGGGTCTTGCCAAACTTCTGCAGCGCAGCCCACTGCCCGATGTTCAGGCCCTCCATCTGCAGCATGATCTCCTGTGACGGAAACTCGCTGAGGACGCCGGAGCGTACGGTCTTGGCCTCACTCACAGTTCAGAAACCAAACACACTGCGCTTCAAACTCCCTGAAAACTCGTTCAAAGTCTACCGAAAAAAAACAAATCTGTTGGAGGCTGGGCGCCCATGCTGCAACCCTGGCGTGACAGTCCCGAATCGCATCTTGCAAACCCTCCGGCATGAACTCCTTGCGGGCCTCTTTCATCTGGTCGATGACAACCTGCGTCCATGTATGCTTGTTGTCGGCCCGCCAGATGTTGCCTTCTTCAAAAAGAGTCGCCAGCATCTGCAGAAATTCTTCGACCAGAGACGCCAATGTCGAGGGATCAGTGCCTTCGGCCTCTATACTCCGGGTAAAATCCAGAACAAGTTCCTCCCCGTCACACACAGCTGCTGTGGCTGCCACCGTCTTGAAGTTGAGCATCTGCAGCTTGTCGGTTGCCCAGTCTCGCAGCGCTGGGGTTTTCCCGGAGGTCTGTCTTTTCCTCAGCGCCACCATCAACGCAAGTAGCTGAAGAAGCAACCGTCGTTCTGGAGCAACTTGGCTGGAGAACCGCGCCTTCCCATACCTTAGTTGAATCAAGGCTTCGGTGTAAGTTCTTACTGTTCGGACGTAGGGTTTGATTAGTACTCGAAAAGTGATGGCGCGCGAACAAGCTGCTGCAAAGACAGCATCAGAGGCATCTTTCGGTCCGGCCTCTTCTCGGTCTCTTCCTGAGCTTTTCGGGCCAATTCGAAGGACGTTCTGAAAGCCTGGCAATGTGTCAGCTCCTTGGCAACGGACATCGGCCCACTCACGAACTTCTCTTTGAACGCTCGGAGCACCTCGTCGGCCTCAGTCGCATGCTTCATCGTGTTGATGACGGCGTGTCCCCGGTCTCGCACAATGGCAATCAGACCCGGGAACACCGTGTCCAGCTCGCGGCATGCCAGTTGAGCGTAGGCCGCACCATCTGCGCACTGCGCCTGCACACTGCGAGAGAACTGAAACGCGCTGGCCTCGTCCTTAACGCCTCGGACATCGTTCAAGGCGCCCGCTCCGCGAGTAAAAAAGATGTCTATTGCCTTGCGGATGCCGTCGGCCAGCTCCTTGGCGCCTCCGGGGCAGGACGTGAGGGCCAGGAGTCCACATCGGTCTTCGAGCTGGTCGTTCACGGCACGGTATCGGACTGCCACATGACGCCCACGGCCGTCGTGCATCAAACCGATGGACAGGTGGCCCGCGTTCTTGGAAAGAAACAGTCGCTCCTGCTCGCGTCTGGCTTCGGCCAAGCACCACACCATCTGCTGCACCTTGTGAGACGACAAGCCGGGAACGTCCAGCGCGGAAGCTTTGGCGGAGTCTGCAGCCTTGACACTATCAAAAACCTTCATCCACAAGCTTTCGGGCAAGGCAGGGGGCCAGTCAGATTGCCCGGTATTCTTGTCGGTCCTGCGCTGCTTCCTCCGGCCATGTGGCTTTCGGTCCTGGGGTTCATGACGCATCGCATCGGGCTTGTCGTCGGGCTGAGTAACGGTGGCCTTGACGTTCGGAGCAAGGGCCGGATTCTTTTCCTCCAAGTAGATGCCCGAATCACTCGCTGGAGTCTCCGGGCCCAACTGCACGCAGGCATCTGGCAGAGCATAGGGCTTGCTGGCAAGTTGATGTTGAGCGCCTGGCTGGAAGCTTCCCCTTGGGCTAACAGCTGTCAGCAACCTGCCACGAAAAGACTACTCGCCAACTCAACCCTTATTATTTTTAATCCCTTGCAGCGCCTGCAGCATGCTGAACGATGTTCGAAAACTGCAGCGTGCTCTCCACCTCGAACCTCGACCACCGCGTCGAGCTGACCAGACCCTCCTTCGCAGCTCGGGCGCAGAAGAGGCACCCCAGGGCCCAAGCCTTGGGAGATGTTGTCTGGGAACAATGGCAAAAAACAAAAAAAAGTCCCAAGCAGCAAGAACAACAATTCTGAAGGCAGACCTAGGCTCCCCCCCCCAGGCCCTCGGTCGGACGGACAGCCATACGTGACCAGAAGGACTGCTTAGGCGCTTCAGCCACCTTCCATGCAGGCGATGGAAGGCACACCGCCCGAACTTCTGGCAAGTGGCGCTCGTGCACTCGCCGGCATGAGTCTGCCAGTCGCTCATTTGCGGCGCATTGTATCGAAGCTGCACAGCAGTGGCAATGTCGTTCTGCAGGTGGCTCTTTCGGACTGTCCGGCCTTTGGATCTAGCCTCGGCCCGCTTGCTGCGCGGTGGGCCGGGCTCTTCGATCTCGTCCATGAGACCCTATTCTATCATAAGTATTATTGAATTCTTACTAGCTGCTGCCAGACTTCTGACAAACATCCTCAACTTCATGTCACTAATATTTCTACGTATTCATGACGGCCAGCCCAAAAACAAACCCGAGCAACCCCTCGAACTCCTTGACATCAGGATTCGCTTCCCGTGTCGGGCTGAGCGACACCGGTTTGAACCATCACAACACGCAGCGTCTGTCAGACAACTCAAGCCAGCACGACTCACTGAAGCAAACTCAGCAATCCTCGGGCCTGCGGCGCCCCTGCGTACTTCGACAAAATCTCGCGCAGCCTCGTGCGAATGACGCCTGGTGTCCACGGGTGTATCGCCTCCACCAGCTCATCCACAGAGCAGCGAAGCATCCTCCAGGGGAATGAAATCGGGGTCAGTCTAAATATTTTGGAGAGACCCACAGCAAGCATGACGTGCATTTGGGTTGGTCCTCTTCGCGTCCTGCTGCAACGCTTGCTGGTCCTCGTTGGGCCGCCACCGCTTCATCTGACGCAGACATTCGTCGTCGGACGAGGTCGCAGCGGGCTTGCTGGGCGCGGCTGCTTTCGCCTGTGACAGGCCCGCATCGGGCTTGCTGGCCGTCGCGGCGGGCGACGGCGCGGCTGCTTTCGCCTGTGCGGCTGGAGCAGGTTCCTGAGCAGCTTTGGCTTTCGTCATGATTCCGGTCCAGGCCACACTATACTCTGACCGACGGGCTCGAGCAAACATGTGCGGAGGCAGCTTTCATGACAGAGTCGGAAGATGCCACGTTTCAAATATTCAAAGTCTGGGGCCGAGCTCCGCACGGCACAAGTTTGGCTTCGGCCTGGCACATCTGCCACTCTCACAGAAGCAAATCATTGGACGGGACTCTTCGAAAGGCCTCACGATGACCAACGGTCTGCTTCTGGCGGAAGTTGCCTGACAAGCTGGTTTTCGCAATTGTGACGCATGGACTGGAAAACTGCTGAATCAAACTGGACTTGTCAAGACAAAGCGGTCTGTCTGTCTGTTGTGTTTGGGGGGCTTGTGCCTCACACCCTGCATTCTCCTGCCCGTGCTGGCGAGAACCGAACCTGTTTTAACAATTTTGGACCAATGAAAACTGTTAAAACAATCATGGTTCCGTGCCCTGAGCTGGTTTGTTTTTCCCGGCGGGCCAGACCGGCCCCCGACTGGTCGGCCCGAGTTAGTTTGGGACGGCTTAGTTGAAACTGAGACCCCTTGCTAAAGCCCAATGTCCAGGGACATTGGGTTTTAGCTCGGGCCGCCCGGTCGTGTTGAGTTAGTTTCGGAGGTGGGTTCCCCTTATGGTTTCGTTTTCGGATCCATAATGGCAAAGCGCCCGCCAAACTAACTCAACAGGACCGGTCCGCCCGAGCTAAAGGGCAATGTCAGGGGACATTGTACTTTAGCTAGGGGGATTTCCCGAAACTAGCTTCCAGCCTCAAGGCATTCAATTCAAATTCAAATTCACAATTTTCCCTGGTGGAAAACTGCGAAACTAAACTCAGTCCTCGGTTTTCTTTGCAGGTGTCGACGTTTTGGAATCGGTCCCAGATCGAGCCCGTCGCAAAGTGATTCTGATGCAGATATTGCAGAATTCCCTGAAGAAAAACTGCAAAACTCGTCACGGTTCGAATCGAAGTGATTGTTCAGCAAGCAAGAAGTATGGTGGCGCGTTAATTTAACGGGAGAAACGGAACTGGAGGGTACCTGAGGCCGCGGCCTTGGGAAGCGCGAGGAGAAACAGCGCGAATCATCAAAGCCTACAATCATTGTCGTTACGCAAACGTGCAACATCATCGGTCACGACTTGAATAGCTTGCTCCAAGCCCGGACCACGCACATCAGGTCCGGACGATCGGTCTGCGCGACTCAGCCTCAAATGCACGCTCAAGACCGGCTGCGCAGGCACGTGACTCGACCGGGGGCTGCAAATCCCAGTTTTCGCGCGACCTGCTGTCGATCAGTCGACCTACGACCAGCAGGTTGCAGGGTTTCCCCGGTCTCCTGCGAACCGCGTCCAAATTTTCTGTCTCTGCTCAGCCGTTCTTTCTCTTCGGTCGCCCTTGAGCAGAACGTGCCTTCTTGGCACGGTGGCACTTTCGGACCTTCGGCGCGTAGGAAGCCTTATTATTATCATGCAATGTGGCAAGCAACACTACCGCGAGCCTTCGGTTCCACCTTTTGCAGCTGCCCTTTTCTGTTCGTCCTGAGCACTTCGGCTCCAGACGAGCAGAATCATGGGTGCCTCTGTGTGCAGTTCTAAGGCGGTCAATTCGTCAAAAATGCTTGTCGGGTAGCTTCGTCTGCATGATGAAACCATCGGCCTTTGCGGTGGATGGGCGTACCAGGCTGAAAGCGAAGACCCAGGCTGCGGCCGCAGCTCTGACATGCTGCGTGTTACCCAGCATCTCACGCATGCATTGGTCTGATACGGGGGCGGCGAGCTGCGGGAACTCGTGCAAACGCAGGCCCTCCTGCCAGTCCAGGAGTCTGGCTTGGCTCTCAGCCTTGCCTTCGGGCAACAAAGCCATGGCCGAGCTTCGTGCCCAACATGGACAGACTCCATCGCCCCGTCGGGCAAAACCTGACTCACAGGGTGTGGTCACGATATGATGTTATCTCAGGGTGACAGCAGCGACAGCCCGCCTGGTGACTGGGACACGTCCACGACGACGAACTTGCGCTTGCGCGATCTGGGCCTGCCCTCTACTACTGTCTGTCGAAAGACTTCACGCTGTCGGTCACTCAGAATGAGCGATCCTTAGCTTCAGAATTATGTTGGTCTCCTTCTGCTCTACCAATTAATTAATACTAATACGTGTCCCTAAGTCTCCACCAAGACGCGTACCGTTTGCCTGGGGGCAGGCCCCGGGTATTTGCTTCCGATCTTCACCAGCTCGGACCAAACGTGCTGAAGAACTGTCCACACCTTGCTGCCAAAATAGCTTCGGGCCCACAACAAGGTCAGCTCAAGAGAGGATCTTAACCCTAAACCCTAAACTGGCCCTAAACCGTAACCCTAAACCCTAATTCCCGGGCCCCTAAACCCTAATTTCATTGACACTGTCAACACCGTTCTCGGACTCTTCGATGCAGCAATCGCGCCGCACCAAGATAAACCACACCCTGGGCCGTCGGACGGAAGCCCCAATCTGGCAAGCGTCGAAGTCCAACTTGGAGGCAGCATCATCACGTGCATTTAAAATAACGCCGACTCAGTCAGACAAACTTAAACCGTGGCGCCAAAGCACAATGACGACGTTGTAGGCGTCGGCCACCTTCAGAGTCATCAGCTTGAGGACTTGCTTCATGAACTTCCAGATGCCTCGGACGTTCTCGATTACAGCCACCTTCGGGCGCTTTGCACGCACCACATCCAAAATGGCTGGCCTTGGTGATCACAGCTGCTTGCCAGCCGTGGAAGTTATTAATCATGTTATAATTAACGATGCGAAATTTCGAAGCACTAGACAAGTTGCAGAACCTTCGAGCGACTGTCTTTGAAGCCCTGCTGGTTGCCCAAGACGGAGAAGCTCTGGCATGGGAAGCCAGCAGAATAGCAGTCGAAGTCGGGCAGCTTCGCGACGTCGTGCTGGGTGGTGTCCGTGAACATTCGGTCTGGCGAATCTTGGCTGTCGCCACTAGTAGTCTGGGATAGTAAACCCGTAACCTAAACCCGTAACCCTTAACCCTGCCCTACAGGAATATTGCGCATGATAATTGCAGGAAAGGCTCGGTTCGCCTGAAGTACACGTCGGCACTTCTCATCGGCCTCGCACGCGTACACGTGTCTGCAGCGCTGGCCCAACGCCTTCAGCGCGTGCACCGCGGCATCCAGGCCGGAGCAGTCGGTCGCCACTCGAAGCTGGCCGTGGCCCCAAGATCGACGGGGGGGGATCGCCCCCATTTCGGCCGCTAGCCTAATATTCATCTTGCTAGTCGGTCTGAGCCACAATCGGCCGCAGGAGGTTCCTGCGCAGGATGCTATTACGTCAGACAAGCAATGCGTTGCTGCAGAATGCTGAGGTCTCATTTCTGAGCACACTAGTCGGTCTCACTCGCAACCCCACGTCAGCCGAGACTCGAATTTCTGAGCACACTAGTCGGTCTCAGTCGCAACCCCACGTCAGCCGAGACTCGATGAGGAAATTCGGAAGTTTGACATTGATTCCCATAATATGGACATGACGACCTTATTATTTGAGCAATATCTGTATTGACATTCAACCCGATCTGAAGAATCTTCCCTTCAAGTCAGCGCTCACGCTTAGGTTTCTGCCTCGTGCTTGACAGGCATTCAGGCTCAGCCTCGTCGTCGCCGTTTTTGCGCTTCTTGCTGGGGGACCCTGCCGCCTGCTTCTCGGAAGGTTTCGGCTCGGTCTTGACGACGGCAAACAGCAGCTTCGTCTGCTTCGGCTCGGTCTTCACATAATTTGTGATGGGGAGCTTCGCCTCCTCGTTCTTGGCTTTGACAGGCACCTTGATGGTCTCGATCTTCGGCCTGGGGTCGACCTGGGGCTTGGATCGGATCCCAAGTCAAATCCAAGTTACACTGTCCACTGTTAGACAGAACAGAACTGTGACCCGCAACCCCGCCCGAAATCCAGGCCTCGTCCTCGTCGTCGCTCCAGCGATGCCATGTTACGTGAGCCCTCCGCTTTCTGACACTGCTCGTCGAGCTGGTCCTGGCGCGAAGTCTGAGGTTGAGCTGACAATCGGCCTGCTGCTCCGCCTGCAGACTCCTAAAGGCTTCGACGTCTCTGTCGTCTGGTGTCACACGACCCGACGAGCCAGCGATCGAGGTGAGGCATCGCATGAAGCGTGCGACCTCGTCCTCTGCGGCCAGCTGGAGCTTCTCCCACGCGTCGGGCTTCATCTTCAAGCCACCTAGCAACCCCAGGCTTCTCACCGCCTTTTTGAAGGCAGCCTTGGGAATGAGGACCCTGGTGGACCTGCCGAAACGATGTATCGATCTTTCGACCTGACGCTTGTATTTCTGCCCCTTGAAAGACCCACCGCGTCGGGGAAGCTCCCGGCCTCGTGTCCGCACGTTCCCGGCCGCATCGGCCGCAGAACTTGAACTTCGAT